>JAWWLV010000180.1:7148670-7163850 GCA_035041135.1 Platyrinchus mystaceus | reverse complement strand
CCATCTACCCGGGGGACCGGGATTCGAACCTGTGGCCTTGGCGCTGAGAGACCAGCATCTTAACCGCTAGGCCACCATAGATAGAAATGTAGAAAAACTGGCAGTCTTAACCCATCCAAGATTTCTGCTTTGGACTGTCCCCAAGGGACTTATGTGGTGGTATCATGAGGGCTCTTGTGTCACTACTTAGTCCAGGGTCTCAGTGACACCTGTGACTTGGTGACATCCAAGTTCATCTATTGTCCCTCAGGGGTACATGACTTGCTATCTTGATATCATTCATTTTTGATGTGAAGTACATAGGGCTAGCAGCTTGGGACACATGTGCCTAAAGATTTAGAACAAATATTCAAAAACTAGGAAAATCAAAAGATTTTCTATGATTGGGACAGAAGCTACTATTGAAGTTAATAAGGGAAAGAGCGTTTTCTGTTCGAGCACAAAGCTCTTGTTTCTCAAATGAATCCAAGCTATAATTTTCTACAGAAAATCTCCAACGATGTGCATCTATTTCTAAGCCAATACCTGTGCCTGGTAGCACAGGTTTTAGCAGTTACAGCTGGCCTAGAGAAATGTGGGAAATGGACAATTTACAGGGTATCAGTGTCGGTGCCTCTTTCAGGTGCTGTTATCAGAAAGTTCTTTTATATTACAGAGGAGAAAACTTCTGCATTCTCTGTCATGTCTTGTAAAGATTAAGGAAAGATAACCTGTCGGATCATCATTAAATGCTCAAAAGCATAGATAGAAAAATCCATGCATATCAACTCTGTAAGTCTCAAGGAAATTTGCAGAGGAAACAAATGACCCACAGTGAAAAGGAATAATACTTTACAAAATTGGTACCTGGAAGTCATGTGGCTAAACTAATTATAAAAATGACCCATTGTTTTCCACATGAAATTAATTCTCTGTGAAGTACAGGAAAGAGATTTTTATGCTTGTTTACCACCTGCTCCTCATGCCTTGGATCTGTGTAATCCTTTTTGATTTATGAGGGAAAGTGGGGGAAATCAGATGAATTTTAAATGGCATATATCAAGATCATAGTGGTTTATTTTTTTTTCTTCCAGGCTATACATTTTTCTTACTCTATTTTTGTCAAATAGTAAAATTTGTACAGCTTGTAAAGCCAGAGAATTTTTGGTTACTTCTCCTCCAATATTTTATCACTGCTCCACTGCCAAAGAAGTCTTTTGCTAAAAAGTAAAAGCAAATTGTTTGACATATGGTGAGTCTAGCCAGCAAACAATTTGGCCAGATCAAATCAATTGTTACAATAACTTCTTTTAAATTTATGTTAATAGCTTGGATGTATGTGACCAGGAGTGTATTTAATACTCTCAGAAAATATCAATCTAGCTGCTCTGGCATCAGACATGCCGTGCAGCAGTGGAGTAATTTTGCTATTGCTCTTCAATATGTGAAACAGAGTGTGCTGGAAACACTATAAGGTAATTAAAAAATAATAATAAAAAAATTTATCAAGTTAAAAAGAAAAAGATAAATATTCTCACCCTCATGGAAAGTCAGAAACTTAGGTGTGCAATTAACCCTCAAAATTTCACTCCAGTTAGGTCAGTGAATTGCACACTTCAGTCACTGTGGACCAATGGCATCAAAGTCTATTTGTCAGGGCCCACCAGGATAAAAGAGTAGGAGGGGTTTGGAGCAGAAGTGTTGCAAGTGGGGTCCATTATCTCCATACAGGAGAAAAACAAACAAACAAAAAAGTTATGTGTACTGTGAGTAAACTTTCCTCTTTATAGCTGAGAAATTACATGTATGGCTTTTACTCTTTCTGAACCCAAGCATCTACTACTGCTGGTTATGAAAAAGGCAATAGAAAAAATAGGAAACACTCTTTCTATGGATGTAATTAAATTATCTGACATCAAGTTATACAATTAATGTTTTTAGGTAATCTGGGAAGTTTGGGTAAAATTGATATCAGGAATCAGTCAGTGATAAACACTAGTGGTCTTTGGAGACAAGTTAAGTGCAGGTTATTAACAGAAAACTTTGGGAAAAAATACTCTTGAAAATTCTGCTGAAATATTTTATTATTTCTTCTGTAATTTTTTCTCTCTGTTTATTACTAACCTTTCTTGTTCTGTGATCTTAATTTAAAGGTTATATTTTCACTTTTCAACTCAAATTATGTATCAGCAGTAAATCTTGTTCTTGAGGACTTGTGATAGAAATGTCTAATGAATTGGAAGAACAGAGACTTAGTTTTAAATATGGTATTACTGTGTGTTTTTCCAAAAAACTAATTTTTTCTCACAGTAATTATGTTTTTAATTTTTCTCATTAAAAACATCCTGATGGCTAAAAATTTCTTTCCCAATCAAGAGGTCAGGAAACTGAGAGAGAAAAAATGAAGAGCTCCTGCCCTGAAGATGTCTCTGTAGACATTAAAAATATAGTAGTTCTCTGGGGTATTTTGTGACAAATACCTGCTTTTGAACCTTCATATTGAAAGGTCTTGTCTAACTCCAAACTATATGTTATTTAAAACTTTAACAAAGAAATCACTTTTAAGAAACCTTTCTTCTTTCCATATCAAGAGAATGACAACTGCATGACAGGAATGCAAGTCCAGGGTGGAGAAATACATAAAATGTATAGAAATGTCTTGTCTGGAGAATAGTGCCTTTTGTGTTACCCATTTTTTGTTTGGGAAAATTGTTATATAAATTAATTGCTTAAACAACTGCCCCACTAGAGAGTATTTATATCATGGACTTTTACCTTTAAAAAGAATAAAGCCTTAAAATCATCAAATTCTAAAATTCTGTCTTTGAGCAAGTTTAGAATTACACCTATCCTAGTCTTGTATCCTTTTAGTTTTTTGGTTTTTTACTATATCTGACACCTATATATGTGTTATTCTTTCAATCTCTCTACAGTAAATGTATGGTATTTTTCACATTTATCATAAAGCAGAATCTTATGGAGACTGACCTTTGTACTGTTCCTCATATACAACTGAGTCTGAAATTACTGTTATTTAATTGCTGGAGAGAGAGATGATACTTTTCTTGAAAAATGGCTAAATAGCAGAACATTAAACTATATTAAAAAATAATGAATTCTATTTAGTCTGTTTGTTTGGACAGTTATGCTTCTGGATGGGTTCTTAGCATGGGTAGGAGGTGTGAGTTACTGCCCAAGAGGTCTGCATTTTTATCTTGCAGTTCTGGATGTGCTCCAAATGTTAGTGTTTGATAGGAGGAATAAGCTATTACTCAAAAGGGACTGCTAAGTGTAGAGAAGTTTCATGATTAATAAAAAATACTCATCTATTTCCGGGGTGTATAGTTCCCGAATAACATCTGAAAGAAAATAAAATTGGTTTATATAATAAAACAGAGCAACTCAGACTTTCACCTATAACAAAGGACTCTTAAGTATTTCAATAAGCATTTAGGTTTAGTCCTGGCACAGCCCTGGTTGGTTGTTTGCAAAGATTGTCCTTGTGGAGTTCATTCCACACTCAGCATTTCTTTTGAATGGTCCTGGTCCCACAATCCCTGTGGTTAATCTGGGTTTCTGCTCTCCCAGAGGATCCAGTGTGCATTTTTTTCTGTGTGGTAGTTTTGTGGCTACAGAAAAAGGGCAAGACATGCAGTTGATGCCCTTGGTTTGACTTGGAGATTCTTGATCACACAAACAGCCTATTCCAGCTTCCTCAGACTGACATGGACTTAGCTAAAAAAGACTAAAGTCCCACAGAATCATTTCAGGACCTAATTCAAATCTAATTTACTCCTTTATTGATCTATATTTGGTATGGTTATCTTTAAAAGTCAGGTCCCTATTTTAGATATAAAAACCTCATCCTTCATAGTTTTTCCATCTTTGCTTCTGCTTCTTTATCACCATTTATCTTTATCAGTTTCTATGGCATTATGTCCAGAACAGTGCACAACCGAGGAACACATCCAGTCTGAGATGAGGAAGTGAATACGATCATGCATGGATGTGTAAATTACAAAATAATTTGTACAATCTCATCATTTCTCACTTTTAATGTTGTATTTTTGAAGCTATTGTTAAATCTTTATTCTAGCCTTCAGAAACATAGTCTTTTCTGTAATAAGGTGAATGTAACTCCTTTTTGTTGGAAGATACAATGTACAAGACCCATACTATTTATATACTCATGAGTGCAGTGGGTTTTTTTGTTTGGTTCATTGGTTTTGTTTTTTATAATGCAAATTATACTAGACATCAAAATAATGATGAGAATGAGAAGAACGATAATGCACACAGAAGGAGTTATCATTCTAAAATAAGGATGTCTGCTTGTTCTCTCCAATTACCATGAACATTATGGTGTGATTTAAGTGCTAATGATGAGAACTTTGATTTCTAATTGTGATGAGACCTTGTTAAAAGAATAGGTAAATAGTGAATATAAAAAAAACCAACAACTGAGAAGTAATGTTACATTGCACCTGAAGTCTCCTAAAGGGACTGGTTATTGTTACTATTATTATTAGGCATATTATTTAGTCAGCATCATCATCTATACAGCCTCACATTTTCTGAAATGAAATAAAACAAAACAAATTCCTTCAATATATGAAGAAAAGACTTCTAGGGCACCGTGAACATGTAAGTGTAAAAGACAGAAAGGCTCTGCATTTTGCAGAACAAGGGTAATTATTTACAATACCCTTCCTTAAATAAAAGAAATAGTATGACTGGATTAATTCATTTAAGACTGGTCTTCGCTAATTCCTGTGTTTTCATTAGGGCCTAAATTCCGATCCACACTATGTAACTATGAAATTATATCCTCTTAAATCTTTTCGTGGACTACCTGAATTAGGGCTCATTGCAATTAGCATAAACAGGGCAGCAAGGATATACTTTTAACATATGGGGTAAAGAAAGGGGAAGGAAATTTTGAGAAATATGAAATTCATGGTTCAACTTAACTACCAATTTGGTATGACTGAGAGGCTTTAAATTTATTTCTTGTAAAACATATAGGAAACTTGGAAGCCACTCTCGGAAATCAGAACTAGGAGGGTGAAAGCAAGAGATTTGTACATTTTTGCTTTTGTGCATCTCAGTCCTGTCCTAATGGTCTTTATGTGAGTTAAAACCAGCTAAATGTAACTTCTGTGCTGCCCTGTACTTTAGGCTGGGCCTCAACCAGCTCCAGATGATGATCAGGGTAGAGTAAAGCCCTTTCAATAGCTGACAAGATTGGACGTTAATTTGCAGCTCTTGAAGGAAAATTGTGCCTTCTAAGTGTCCAGTGCTGGACCTATCAGGACTTCTTACTTTTGACTCTCCTGCTTTTTTCCTCAGAAGATTGTTGTGGTGTTTAGTGGTTTGTTTTTTTTTTTTTTCCATGGAGTGACATTTTTCTCAGTCCTTTTGGATCTTCCATTAGTCATGAGCACAGTCTGCAGCAGAACTCGAGGCCTGATCACATTCCCCATTTTATCCAGATCATGCATTGAATGAATCTGCATCAAACTTGATAACATCACGATAAAGAAACAGTTTAGCAGAAACATATGGATGATAATTTTCAATAAAAATCCAGGACAGTCAAATAGAATTGAAATTGAATTTTAGAGTATCCATAAATTATGAGCCTTGACTTTTTACTATTAACAAATATATCAGACTTTGAAACTTTCAGATGAAGCACCATTGCTATTTGATAGCTGTGTGTTGAAAGAATAAGCATTTATTCCAGCTCCTTAACTAGAGACATTAGCAATCTTTGAGAGAAACAGGAGAAATTCTATTTTAAGGGCAGGACTGTGACAGAAGCTGGTGTATGTCCAACACAGAGGGATCAGGGCTGTGTATGGCTCTTGGTAAGCTGGGACAAAGGTTCAAGTAAAAAGCTTGGGGTCAGCTCAGGTTGCATTCTTGGGGAGTAAGAATAAGGCAGAAGCAAGAGGTGGGTTAATGATTTAGGCAGGAAATATCTAGGTTAAATACCAGGGCAAGAAAATGGGCCTGATGCTAGGACTAAGAGGGAGGGACTTAGAGGGAGGAGTTATACACAGAACTCAGGGCAAAGCAACATCTCTACTTTACAACAGTTGTGTGGTGCCAGTTCTTGAGATGCTGTTCAGGAGCACAGTAACAAACCCACTGGCACAGCACCGCAGTCCCATTTGCAGCTGCACTTGCTCGTTACGCTGGGAACTTCTAATCAACAACCAAAGGTCCCAAAAGACAAATAACATCACTATCCATCAGCCAGCAGATTCCCTGAATAACCTTCTTTGTTACAGCTGAGAGGATAGAAGCATGGATTTCAAGAGTGTTTATTGGACATCTTCATGCTTTCTTCTCCCAGGGTAGCAATACATTTAGGAAAATTCAGCTGATAGTATTTATACACTGAAAGGGCTTTTTTGACACAAAGTATGGACTAAGCATTCACCTTTTTTTTTTTTTTTTTTTTTTTTTTTTTTTTTTTTTCCCAGGCAGTTTAAGTTGAAAGTCAAATATTTAAGACACAGAATGTTGTGTTTGTAATTGTGCAACCCAAATAGATTTTTCTGCTCTCATAGTACCCTGGACAACAAAACCTCATATGAAGAGATCTACAGACATCAGAATGAAATACTGCCTGCATTCACTGGACCGATATCTGCAGTAAATGCCAAAAGGGAAAAAATCCCTTCCTTTTATTAATGAAGGGTCCAAGAAGTTGAAAGAGTTAATGGCTGGATCTACTGTTCTTGGGATTGCTGGAGCAATTCATTGTTGATCCAAGTGAGCTGGAGTCAGGCCCTGTGGGACTTATGCAAGAATAAATCCAGTATTGCCCAAAACTGATTCTTGCACCACTTCTTCTCCTTTGCTGTTGGGGCAAAGGGACAGTTAATAGCTACTCAAATTGCCCTACTTCGCAGCTTGCTTGCAATCACCCCGGCAGTCCTGCTTCCCTTAGTTTGCTGCCACGCACTGCAAATCTAACCATTTACAGCACTAAAGCTTACAGCCTCCATGTATTACGTTGCTGATGCCGTTATATCAGTCTAATCACCAATACACGTTGTACGGAAAGTTGACAAATACATCACGTTATTGAGGTTCATTTTAGCTTTGGCTATGCATGATTTAATATAGAAAGAAATCAGGTTAGGGAAAGCTTTGAATATGTATTTTCTAGGGGGAACAAAAAAAAAAAAGTTTTTTCTCGCCTCCTCTCACTGCTTCTCAGTCATCTAGAGAGAGAGAAATGATGACAATGACACATGAGCTGCTGAAAAACCAAAAATAAGACAGCTTTTATTTTATATTTGGAAAGGGAGATTAGTTTTTTCTGTGGCTATTTTTCTTTTTTTTTTTTTCAAGTCTTCAAACAAGGTGGCATTTAAAGTAGACATTCACTACATCAAAAGAGGCAAACAAATTTATTGTATTTTATTGCTGGGGAGGTGGATAATGGGAAAAGAAGTGAAAAGTGAGGGAGAGGGTGGGAAGTGGGGGCAGTTACAGGGAAATGCATTTGTGTGGGTTGGGTTTAGCAGTTTGAGACAGGGAAGTACTTAGAAAAATAGCTTCACATTTACACTCAGAAATGAGAAATAGCCTTTCTCTTAAAAGGAATTACATATGAAGCATTCTTGAAGCTAGTATTAGGTAGGCAGGACTGAGGAGTCTTGCCAGCAGGAGACTAAATGTGTAAAAGTGCTAATTGTGGCCAGAGCAAATGGGTAACCTTCCAGTTCAGTAAATGTAAAGGTCCTGAGGTTAAAAAAGGAGGACAACTGAATGCTAAGGAACTTTATTTTTTTTCTGTACTAAAAAAAAAATTAGTCCTGCTCCTTACAAAGAGGTTTGACATTGGCCTCAGACACAAACTGCAGAAATAAAAAAATAAAAGCCACCAAGTTCACGCTTTGAAGTTCACTAGGATTAGCCACACAAGAGCAAATTCCAGGAAGAGAAGGTAATCAAAATGCAGGCAAGCAATTAGATCTGCATATTAAGTATGAAAATACACAGTGCTGGGTTGCATATTAAGCTAGAGCAGTAACCTTGTGCTTCTGGAGTTGCTCAGTGAGGTTATTGTGCAGAAGAGCTCAGAGGACTCACCTCCTGAGGGGAAAATTTCTTTTCTTTGGCTACAACCATGGATATGGTGCTGCAAATGCTCTTTTGAGCATTTATGATCCTTATCAGGGAGGGGGCTGGCGAATGGAGGCAATGGTGAGCCCTGCCCAGACTGGTGTGGTGGGCATCAGGTGGTCATTGGGTATGGCTGTGGAAGCCACAAGGGGTGAGTGGCCACCCTTGGGGTGGCCATGCTTGACTCACAACTCTGATCTGAGCAGCTACCTGGGAACTTTTTTTTATTTTGATTAATGTAGTGGGCTTTTACTGCAGCAGAAGGAGCCTATTCTGATTTTGGAAACAAGTGCTTCCTGAACAAACTCCATTTTATCTGTAATTATTATTAGGTTTTTTTCTTTTCTCTTTAAAATTGAGGAGTGAGAGTTTTCAGACACCTGTGTGGCTGCATTGGGCTCTCCCTGATCTCTGCTGTTCCTCACTGGCAGTGACCACACAGCTGGGAAAAAGGTCTGACCATCCAGGCATCCATCCAGGTGTCTTGCTGTTCAGCACTGCTAGCACAATTCTAAGGTTTCTAAGGGTTTCTAAGGTTTGAGTTACCTTATTTGTAAAGTTTGAGCATAGAGCTGCTACCCTATACCCATCTCCTCTCCCTGGTAGTCTGTCTGTGCACACTCAGTAAATGCCAAATGTTGATAAATCCATATCAGAGGCTTAGACACATTTTTTTCCCCAGCGTTCCTAAATGCTTCTCAAAGGACTCAAAGACAAGTCAGGAATTCCTGGCTTTTTGGTTGAGTTATTTCTTTCTAAAATCTTGTGTGCTTCCAGGGGAGATTTATCCTCACCTTCTCAAGAAAGTTAATTGGTCTTTAGTGAGAAACATGGGTACAACACAAGTTTGAGATCATCTGGTACTTTATGTGACATGTGGCACATATGAAATAAAATAAATGCCACTCCACCTTCCTGTCCTTCCTGTCCAATCCCTTAGTTTCACTGTGTACCTCTAATGCTTCCATTTATAAAAGTCTTTTGAAGATGATGTACTCACTCATTCAAAGTGCTTTTTTTTTAATTTTCTGTAAGGAGCTTTATATTGTGGCAGGGAAAGAAAACAAGAAGCAAAGGATGGAAAGAATGATCACCTCTAAGGCAAGCAGCTTACTGCTTCAGGAGCCAGGCAAAATCATTTTGGATGAGCATCAAAGACACAACACAGCCAAAATGTTTTATTGTTCTCTTTCCCCACCTCTAAAATAGTACGTTTGACAAAGCTGTCCCTTTAAATCTACTCAACTATCTCACTTCACCAAGTTTGAATTTGCTGTATTTATCAGCCCTGTGTGTTGGTGTGGGTGTCAGAAATATGCAGGTGATGTCATTTTTCATTCCCTAACCCAGGGTTTAATTGACAATATCATTCCACACCCCTCCTCCCACCCTTCTTCCACCTCTTCAGTTTAAACCATGTTCTCTGAGGCCTTTTGGGTCAACACACTTCAAAAACGTGTTACCTTCATCATTTAAAGTTTTCTCTAAGAAAGGGAAACTTCATGACCCCATTTTTGTATCCCTGTTGATATGGAGATGAAAGATATACCCAACATGAATTTACTTTTGTAATCCTATCTAGTAGTAATTTCTTTGGCACACAGAATGAAGTGATAGCACACTACTGGTGGTACAGAGCAATTTGGCCATTAGTATACTTTGAATTACAAAGATTTTTCACCTTCGTTTTACTGTATTTCTCATGAAAAAAAAAAAAAAGCCCTCCAAATTACCTCTTCTGCATAGAATTTGGTGTTGAAATATCTATTTTCATATAATCATATTAAATAAAACAGGGTGGTAAGCCTTTGGGTAAAATATTTTGTCCTACCTTTAATCCATTCAGAAAAGATTCCAGGGTAAACAGTAAAAGTTTTGCCTTTTTTCCCCCCAGTGTTATATATAATTACTAGAGGAAATACAAGCTTAGAAAAGAAGTGGTTAGGAGGCATATAAAAGAAAAAGGCAAGAACTTAATTGCATTGAGAGAGAAAAGGTCTCAGCAGTCTGGCTCCTCTCTTTTCAAAGGATCTTCATGCTCCCAGCATCCTAGGGGCTTTTCTGAAAAAGGAAAACAAAAGTGCAAAGACCAGCAGTGATACATGGACTGCACTATAGACAAGTGTCCTTAGGACACAAATTGAGGCAAAGCTCTTCCTCTGCCTTGTCTTCACCCAAGTGAATGGGAATGTGTGTTGTATTCAGCTCTTGTTCCTTGTCCCCAGCTTCACCTGACTCACAAATGTAGACACAAACAAAACCAGCTCCTCACCTCAGTGGAGCTGTGACTGTTGTGCTGGCTGGGAGGTAACGGGTAACATCTGAGTCACAGCAGTAATTTGGGACCATAAGCCAGGCCTTTCAAAAGCCAGGCTTTCAGCCTTCTGAAATTGTTAGGCAAAGCCACAGCCTGTAGTCTTGTAGCTTAGTACCTCCCTCATTATGGTTACAGTACTGATAGCTGTCTGTGATTACTTACCGAGTCAATTAATGAGATAAAGTAAAAGTGTGTGTGAGAGCATATTGGGTAATTCAGAGGTTGAAAGGCTATACTGAAACACATCTGGTCATAATGAAGTTTAACTGTAAAATTTCATCTGGCCAAACATAATTACTTGCAACTAAATGTATGTCAGTGTAGCTGATTGACACTCATACTATATATAGCCCCCACAAGCAAGGGACAAGGTGTAGGTCAATTGCACGGAAAAGTAAAAAGCCTGCTTACAGGGATGGAGTGGGAGAGAAAAATAAAGTAAAAAAAAAAAAAAAAAGTATTGTTGTCAATTAACTTCACTCAGAGTTTAAGATCCTTTTTTTTAAAAAAGGCATGGCCCAACCTTGAGCAATGTTTTCTTTTACTTTCTTCTGGACCGTCTCTTCTCTCAGTTACAGTGATTACAGTTTTGTCCTTTACTGTGATCAGCTAATGCTATGAATGGAAAAAGTTAGTAAAAAGAGGAAAGAAAATGGTCGGTTTAATTTGATCACTACAAGAATCAGCAGAAGTGACTGATGGAGTCCACAGGAATTGGTGATTTGGCAGTGTTAAACCAATCCTGAAGGTGATTAGTTTTTGTCTAGAAGTGGTACCTACGTGTCCTGCTGCACAAGACAAATCTTCTCCAAACAGTAAAAGAATCTCTTTGAAATGTGATTCTAATAGTGTTTGTAACCACTGCTACTTTCACTGTCTTATCTCTCCATGTATTGAACTATTACTCCAGTTAGTGCCGAAGTTGTGTAGCCCTGTGTTTGTGGGTGTCAGGCAAGAGGGAATTTGGAGACTTGCTCCAGAATTCATCAGGAGTTGGAGAAAGGAAATTCTTGACTGGAAATTCCCACAGGTTCTGTAATTCTCCATGGGCTCTACAAGGATGCCACTTTTACTGAAAATTCAATCTCTTTACTACAATAGAAGCCCAGTTGAGCCGCCATCCACAGCAGCACTCAACTAACCCCATGCCAATACTGTGTGATTCATTGATTGTTATCATATGAACCGTCACTTCTAACTTTGAAAAAAACTAGACAGAGATGAAACTCACTGTAAGGGCACCTGAGCACACTCAGCTGTAATAATGAAAAGAAATGATTACAACTCTAAGTTGTACCAAGAAATGTGGGTCTATTCTGCTTTCACTTAAATATTATTTAGACTTCTGCAATTTGTTTACAGCGTATCTCAACATAAGGTGCCATGTGGCAGCAGAAGCGTGGGTGCTAATATGAGCACATGTGAGACAACTGTGTCTCTGTGTACCCCCTTCTCAGTCATCCCAGGAGCACTCCAAGTTGAGGCTTTAGCCTGGAGACAACTGAAGTTTGTTGTAGATTTTTCCCGCTAGCAGCTCAGGTGTTTGGCTGGCATCTGGCTCATTAATAAATTAATGAACATTAAGACTATTCCCAGCCTGTGTCTTTCAGGAAGATGTATCACCAAGATTCTTTGTGATCCTGTTTATTACTACAGAAGGCTTGGAGGCTTTGGATCTCAGACTGTCACTGCAGGTAATGATGCAGGTCTAACTGCACTCAACTCCTCATTCACATTGAAGTCATGCAGATGATGCACAGTAGTGAGACTGGGCTGCTGTCTGGAGATGCACCCTGGACAGGTCAGCTGAGCATGGAAAAGGCTGGAGCACTCTGTCCCCACCCCTCCCTGCAGCAGAGGAACACCTGGGCTGACACTGCCAGCACTGGCCTTTGCTTTTGTTTGATTTCCCAGTTTATGCCCCTTGCTTACTGGCCGTACCCCCCACCTTTGCTGGGGACTGTGTTCAAGCACAGCTTTTACTTCTATTCCTCAGAGCCTTCCAGGTTCATTGCCCAGGTATTGCACACCTGTGTTTCTGAGATACTCCACACATCAGTTTGAGAAAGGCAATCTCTGTGATCTCTGTGTTTGCCATGACTTGAAAGCATCACTTAATAATGTTGATCCAGTTGGAAGCTTTACTGGGTGCATTCCACACACATAAACCTGAAAATATTTCGTCATTTTTCAAGGAAGGAAGGGTTTAAAATGGAGATAAATCAATATCCAATGGAATGGATATTGATTCATTTCCTCACCTTTGGAATGAATACCTTCTCAGCAAAAAGCTATGAAGGGGAAGCCATTGTTCTTCTGAAACGAACAAGGCTCCATAAATCTTAATCCTGCTAAAAGATAGTTCTGAGAGAAGCCCAGACGTATGCAGTTTAACATTCCTGCAAACAAACATGACAGTGCCTTTCTTCTACTGTTTTGTCTACCACTTGAGCTGTATTTTTTAACCTAAAGTTTTTTAAATGTGGAACTAAATTCTCATTTTAATAGAAACAGTACAATGGCTCTGTAAACGCTGATCTTTGTACTTTTCTTCAGGTGTTTGTTTTGCCAAACTCTTTTATGGAGTTTACCGAAGTCTCTGTATGCCTTTGCTAACCTGTTGTCTATTTCTTAGTCAGTCTTACCGTCCAAGGAGATGATGTTTCCCAGGTAATTAAATTGCTGGACTGATCTGAGCTCTGTTTCGCCAATGGTGATAGGGGGATGATGGAATACTTCCTGAGGTGCAGGCTAATAGAAAACTTCTGTCTTCTTCAAGCTGACTTCCAGCCCAAAAACTCAGCAGCCTCTGCAAAGCAGGATGTTAAATGCTGCAGAGCTGCTTCTGTGTGGGCAACAAGGGCAGTGTCGTCAGCATAAAGGAGCTCACAGAGAAGATGATTTAAGGTCTTGGTGTGGGCCTTCAGTCGCCTTAGGGTGAATAGTCTCCCATCAGTATGATATCAGATGTCGATAACGTTTTCTCCATCGAGGTCTGCTGTGGCCCTTTGGAGCATCATGCTAAAGAAGATTGTGAATAGAGTTGGTGCAAGAACACAGCATGGCTTCACACTGTTG
The DNA here is from genome assembly GCA_035041135.1 of Platyrinchus mystaceus. Taxonomy (NCBI): domain Eukaryota; kingdom Metazoa; phylum Chordata; class Aves; order Passeriformes; family Tyrannidae; genus Platyrinchus; species Platyrinchus mystaceus. The sequence goes on along the minus strand of JAWWLV010000180.1, from coordinate 7,150,331 downwards.
GTTTTTGGAAAAGGCTCAGAAAGTGCATTGCCATAACTGACTTGGCCACCCTGGTCCTCATGAAGCAAGAAGATCATTTTAAGGAACTTGAGGGAACATCCTAAATGTTCCAAAATCTACCACAGACCTTTTCTGCTCACAGTATTGAAAGCCTTGGTGAGATCAACAAAGGTTACATAGAGTCCTTTGTTCTGTTCCCTACACTTTTTTGCAGTTGTCTGAGGACAAATACCATGTCTGTGGTACCCCTGTTGGCTCTGAAACCACATTGGCTTTCAGGTAGTTCTTCTGCTATAGCAGGCATTAATCTGCTCAGAAGAATTCTTTCAAGGATTTTACCAGCAATGGAGAGCAGAGTAATACCACGGTAATTTGAACAATCAGATCTATCTCCTTTCTTCTTGTACAAGGTGATGATGACTGTGTCATGAAGGTCTGACGGTAGTTCACCTTGCTCCCAACAACTTACCACGAATTCATGGAACTTAGCATGGAGTGCTTGGCCACCATGCTTCCAGACTTCAGGTGGAATTCCATCAACCCCAGCTGCCTTGCCAGTTTTCACCTGCTGTACGGCCTTAAGAGTTTCTCCCATATTGGGAGCAATATCCAATTCAGTTTTCACTGGTTGTTCTGAGATGAACTGCATCGCTGAGTCTTGAACTACACCGCTGGTACTGAAGAGAGTCTGAAAGCGTTCAGACCATCGATTCAAAATGGAAACTTTGTCTAGAAGCATTTAACCATCTGCACTGAGTAAAGTGAACCTGGTGTGTAGGACCATAAGCTGTTTTCAGAGCCTGATGGAATCCCCTGTAGTCACTCATATCTGCGCATAATTGAATTTTTTCTGCCAGATTGATCCACCACTTGTTCTGGATGTCACGAAGTTTCTGCTGGAGCTTGCTACGTGCGATTTGAAAGGCTGCTTTTCTTACATGACAAGATGGCTGAGCAAGGTGTGCTTGGTGAGCAGTTCTCTTCTTTCTCAACAATTCCTGGATCTCTTGATTGTTTTCATCGAACCAGTCCTTGATTTTCTTGAAAGAGAACCTTAAGGATTCTTCAGAAGACTGCAGGATGCTGTTTTTAATAAGTTGCCAGAGTGCTTCGGGAGAGGGATCTGTGGATTGATCTTCAAGCCTGGATTGAAGATTTGCCTGGAAACTGTCTCTCACTGCAGCTGTTTGAAGGTTGTTAACTTGGAGTTTCCTCCTTGGAATACTGCCCCTTTTAGGTTTAAACTTAGAGTGGACGTTAAGTTTACAACACACAAGTGGATGATCTGTTTGACAATCTGCACTAGGCCTCACACGGGTGTGACGAACATCACGAATATCTCTCTGCCTCACCAAGATATAATCAATGAGGTGCCAGTGCTTGCATCTAGGAAGCATCTAGGTTGTCTTCAAACTATCTTTCTGCTGAAAATATATGTATTTTAAACCTATAATTCAGCAATTACAGTTTATAAAAGTATATTTACTCATATAATATACCTAGGGATTTTCTTCTCTCCCACCTACATATATATATTTTAAATCACTCTCAGGGCTAATCACACTGGCATTACATTTGCACATTGGGGACCCCTGGTGGCCTAGCGGTTAAGACACTGCGCTCTCAGCGCCAAGGTCGCAGGTTCGATTCCCGGTCCTGCT
>JAWWLV010000180.1:7134435-7148570 GCA_035041135.1 Platyrinchus mystaceus | reverse complement strand
ACCTTTCCCAGATCTTCGTTCACGAAGACTGGCCACACACACATTTGCACAATTCTCCTTAAGGCCAAAATGGCACCAGGTGCCTTGTTAGATCAGCTGCAGCTCACTGTGGAACCAGTAGCCTCCTAAGGTAGCAGAAATTTCTTCTCAAATGCATTTAAGTCTGTTCTTAACACCTCCACATCCCCAGGCACCCCAGATAGCACCGAGTCTGCCTTTCTGGCTACAGCATCAGCAGATACAATGGCAAAGAAAGGACATTCAAAACTATTGCAATTGGAGGTATTTTGGGTTTGTGGTTATATGTGTTAGGGGCTTCCTAAAAAAGGCCCTATTTTGAAGCTTTCTTCTGTAACTGGTTTAAGACATTATCAATATTAGACTATCTAAATTGTGTGTCAGGTTGATACAGGGAAAAAATCTGTGTCCAGTAATACACAGTATTTTTCTTCTGTTGCTCCCTCAGTCTTAGTTATTTAGGCAACCTCCTTCCTAGTGGACAATTATGGAATGACCTATGTGTAAGAAATTGCTTTCTATCCAATATAATTATCAACTGGTATACCCATAGAGCATGGTGGCATCTCTTCTTCTGTATACATCTTATTTTTCTGTATATATGCATATATATACACACACATATACATGATTTGCATATTTTATAAATACTTAAGAATAATTAATAACATGTTCTATTTGAGCATGTATGTTTATTTTAAATATATGTATTTTAGACCTATAATTCAGCAATTACAGTTTATAAAAGTATACTTACTCATATAATATTCCTAGGGACTTTCTTCTCTCCCACCTACATGTCCATTTTCTTCTATGTCTTTTTTACCAGTGACTCTGTGTGACCAAAAAGAAATTTGTGGTTAATATATTAAGTCTGTGTTTGATTACATTTATATATATTTGTATATAAAAATATATGGTTATATTTATAACGTTATATGTGTATATATCATACACATTATGCATAATGTTTATATATATACGCTATAATGTATCAAATTTAATATTGCAATAAAATGTAATGTATGGTCTAATAGAATACATTAGAATATTTATGTAATATGCAATATGTCATAGAACAACATATGTGATAGATAACATATTCTGTAAGTTGCTATATGATACATGTAAAACATGCATGTGACATGTGTCATATATGTCACATAATGTACAATGTATGATATATTATATATTACCAGTGCAAGCTTTAAAATTGCTGTCACGCATCATAATTAAATCATGTTTTATTTTTTAAAATCTCATTAAAGAATACCTCTCTGAGAACAAGTATGCCATTAATTACTTTGTCTAACAGAAGCTTGTTCTGTCTGATTTATCCATGGTAAACAGGTACTGTCATTTCACGTTCTCTCCTTATGAAAGTTTCTCTGTGAAACCCATCATTTTATCTCCACTCTCTGAAAATCTCTTTCTGCTCTTCTGCAGAACACACTATTGAGGGTGAAGGAGCACTGATTTAGAAAATGGCATTCTGTTCTCTTTCTATTAATCTGTATTCCTTTTTTTAACAATGTTACTGCTCTGGTTGCCATCCCATCACCCTTGCAGACTGAGCAAAATTGTTTATGACTTCAGGTGTCCTTCCTCAGTGATCACAGTTAATTCAGATCCAAACAAGAGGCGGCCACATAGGTTTTTCCTGGTTGGTGTTGCTCAGTATGAAGAACTGAATACATGATTGTCCAATATTCAGGGGTTGTATTTTTTTAGAGTTCATTTCAGTCTGCTTAAAGTGCTGATTGATTTAAGATTTATTTTTTTTTTTAAACTGCATATTTCAGGGGTTTTGTGGGATTTACTGTTTTCTAATTTGATCAAATAACAGTAGGTTTAATAAGAGACTCCTGTCTCTCTGTGGATTCCCATCAGGTTTTAGGTGTAAGAAATGCTCTTCCATGCTACAGTGCCAGATTGTTCCTCCACTACCATGAGGTGCCAAGACAGATAAGGTCTCTGACGCGAAGGCATTAGGAGGTTTCTATCAGCAGCTCCCCCACAGAGGCTGAGAGACACCACAGCACTTGGATTTCCTCTTAATGGCACACTGAATGCCAAGAAAGCCATCACAATAGCTCCAAAGCTGCATTTTCTAACTACAGTGGCAAAATGAAACAAATACTTCCTAGTGAAGTTAATATTGCAAAAACAATATCATACTGATTCAAAAAATGGACCTCAGAGTTTACCTCCCCTGCAATAGATGCCAAAAAACACCTCTGTGTGGTTAGCATGCCAGGGACAGGCTTTACCCATCCAATTTCTGCTCATAAATTGAAGGACTGATAGCGTTTTCACAAAAGCAAGCTGCTCATATGGGTAAGTTGTCCACTTTAGTCTCACAGCATCTCACCTCAGCTCCATGACTCCAAGACTTATCCCTCTGTGTTATGGGGGATATTTCTCTGCAAATGGGGTGTTATGCATATCTAAGTCTATAGGTTGTGACAGGAGAAAGAATTCAAGTAGTGGTTAAAATGGCAAAACCAAGGAAAAAGCCCCCTCAATCAAGCGAGCAGTTTTCTGGACTCATTTACACACCTTAGCAATGCATGGCAGGGAAGTTGTGTGTGGTCTGAATTTAAGAGCTCTTTCAAAAAGTAACAAACACACTGCAGGGCTTTGTTTCCAACCCCACTTTTATTTTCCACGGTTTTTAGGCATAGCAAATGTTTTGACATTCAGTGTTGAAGAGAGGCTAAGCTACACTTTCCAGCCAGGGTAAATATCCTAAACGACCCATGGCCTCCTTACACAGTTCAGTCTGAGATTTAGATCACCTGCTAGGGGAATGCTGGTGGGGAAAAATAAACTTCCATTTTCTGCACTTCAAGCTTGCAGACTTTTCGTTATTGTTCATTTTAGAGAGGGATTTTTTGGTGGGATATTTTTTGTTGTTTTTCTTTTTGTGGAGAGTACATTACTGTCAGTTGGAATACTAATGGACATCAACATAAACATCATCTCCAGGGCTGTTCAATGAAACTAAAGCGGATTGTCTTGAAATTAGCTTGACTCATATCTGAAAATTGCCAGTGATTAGCTGATTATGGTTTGAATTGAACTCAGATTGCTACAAAAAGCTACAAAAAAAGTCATCCTCAGATGTATTCTAGTAAATGATGCCTCAGATGCCTCAGTCGCTGCCAGCACTTGCATTAGGGATGAAGGTCTATTACCACATCACATTGATGGTAGTCATTTTAAAATATATATTCTGTCTGGGGAGAATCTGTCTCCTGGGGAAAATTCTGTCTTTTTACTTTTTAACCTACTCACTAGGAGGAAAAAAAAGTAAATTGAGACGTCACAAACAGCAGAACAAATTAAAATATTCTCCCTATGAGCGAAACTTGTTCCTCTGTAAATATAATTATTATAATTAGAGAGTGATTCAATCCTGTTGTCTTATTAGGAATCATTCCTTTTCTACTGATAGTATGTGACATTTAAAATAATTTTAAATAAATTGAAGGCCAAATGCTAACAATGTTAAAAGATGTCAGGTTTATTAAGGAAAAAAAAAAGTATTACTTCATCATAATTACAAAGTTGTGAGAACACTTCTGGGTTTATTAAGTTCTGTGGATTTCAGAACTTGATACAAACAAGAGAAGACTATCAATTTCTCTGTCCAAAACTACAAAGACATACATTTGTCATGTGTGTATCACATTTCCCAGAGTTGAAATAAACACTGAAAAAATAAAAATTAAAAAAAAAAATACTATTAAAAACTAACTAAAAAATAAAAACTGCAATGAAGTTCAGTTTCATGAAAATAAGCAAGTCCCGCATTTCAAACTGGTCACTTCTGAGTGCGTTTACTGGCTGCTTTGCTCTCAAGTCCCTAATTTCTTTTTTCTCCACAGAGGAAATTCCCTTACAGTCTTTATATATGAAAATGTATTTGAACTCCAGCCCTTCTTGCATTACCCAGCATATTGCACAGGGAAATATTCAGATGGTATCTACAAGTCAGGAGTCGTATTTTATTCACGTAAAAGTGGGCAACGAGATACTGCTGTGCCACTTCCTACAGGTATTAGATTTAGAATACTCACAATTGCTACTCATTTCTTTTTAGTGCATATTTGACTTCCCACCCAAAAAAATAAATTCTAAAAAATAAATCCTAGCTTGGTATCTCTGGTGATGTGAGAGAATGCTGAGTCCTGCACTGGAAACACTCATCTGGGGTAAGGATTAGGGAAATAACAAACCCTGTCACACCTGTCAGTGGTAGAAGCCACTGTGGGACCAAGAGATGAACACTAATTGCTAGGACCAGGTGGCAGTCACAGCCCCATAGACACTCCAGTTGGAAGGGACCTCAGGAGGCACCCCTGCCCTAAAGCCCTGCTCTGTGCCAAGCAGCACTGGTGACAGAGCAGATTGCTCAGTGGCTGTCACCCACTGCAGGGACGCGGTGTCTGCACACCTGACTGCCCTGTGCAATCCATGTGCAATAACACTGCCCTGGAAACAGAAACTGGAAAATGGTAGGCTTCATGTCAATTCAAATTTTTAGCATCTCCAGGCAAGATGCTGAAGAATAGGGTCAAGTATGACATGTGAATGCCATTTTCTACAGACGAGAAGACGGCTACAGGGGAGGTTTCAGGGACCAATGCAGAACACTGTTGTAAATGACTCAAAAATTGGCTGAACAGGGAGAGGATGACATCTGCTCATGACAGTAAATGCACTTCTCAAAGGAGAGGGGCACATGTTCAGGACCACAGAAAGAACCACTAAGACTTAGTGACTCTTAAATTATTAAACAAAATCATTTTTAAGACATTAAAAAAGTAGCAGAAGAAATTCAGTGACAGAAATGAACATGGGAGACACTTACACACCTTCCCCACCACTCCCCCTGGCAACTTTTCATATGAAATGATTGCTTCTGTATCATCTCTAACAACCCAGAAAAGCCATACCTACAAGCAGAATCCGCACAGTGCTAACAGTCAACCAACAAAAAAAGGAAAACTGGTATTAGGATCTTGTGCCAGGTACAGAACACAAAGAAAGGCCATCATTAGGAATTATATAAATCTCTAATTTGCCTACATTATATTACTGCTTGCAGGGCTGATTTCCTCCCTCTTCTCTGTCTCATAAACAGGTGTAGAGAAACAAAAGGTGGTTGATCAGATATCAACCAGCTTCTCCTAGATGGACCAAGTAAACCAGACCATTCCAAAGTGTAATGTGGCTAAGTATGACTTTGTAGAGGATGATAAAGTCTGGGCAAGGGGTGAGGGTGTGTGTCAGAAATAATCATAGCTGTATCTAAGGCAATGATTAGAAACAATAGAAGGAAATAAGCAGATGGCTGGTAGTTTCAAAACTAGCAAAAGGTATGAAATCACACTGAGAAAAAGCTCTGCTTTTAAATGGCTGCAGTTGAAAGGCTGCAGAGAATCAAGAGCAAACAAGACACAGCCATGGAAGAAAAAAAAAAAGCCACTGAGGACATAGACATGGGTGTCTCAGAAATTAGCTGCCATATAAAGCCTTTATGGGTGGCAAAGTACCCCAGGGACATCAATCTGCACTTACCTTGTTCCTAAGCTCATGCTTAGATGTCTATTGGGGATATGATGAGGGGCATGTTGAGCTAACGCAGCCTGGCCAGGCTCATGTTCTCCTTCAGACCCTTGCTGTGGCATAGCCAGCAAATGAAAGGGCTTAAAAATATTCAGGTTGCTATAACTATCAAATTCTGCTGGCATGGAATCTGTGTTTGATGATGATGATATAAGATATGAGAAGAAACGTGATGTTTGTGCTGTTAAAAGCACAAGGTGGACCTCTTAATAGATACACTTTATAAATGTATAACACCTAAAACTGAATTCTAACCTTAGTTATGCAGTATATATTCCTTGTCTGTCTGCTTGCAAACTATACTAATTATATAGACTTTATGAATAATTTAAATTATCATTAGAATCTCTTGCATTATAGTCAAGAAAATGTGACTGTCCCCTAGTCTTCATTTAAGAAATTATTTTAAAAATCTTTGCTTTTTATTTCATTTCAAATTTAAGTTCATGAGTACAGGTTACCCTTAGTGTCTTCAGGCTTTGAAATGACTCGCACAAAACCATACTCATTTTTATTATACTCAAATGACCTGCTATTTTTCTTCCTGATTGAAGTCACTTTCATCACTAAGGGTTATGGTGCCATGAGGCTATAGCTGGCTCCAGAAACTCTTCTGCTCAGCCACAACAATGCAAACAAATCTTCATGGAAGTGTCTTGTCGGTGCAATACTGGGGTGCTGAACTGGCCCTCACAGTGGGGGTGGTACTGCAGAAAGAGTGACAAGTTAAGTTCCCCCCCAATACTGTGACATCCAACTCCAGTTCTGTCAGTACCAATCATCTTACCTTAACAACTAAACCAGGATGGCAGCCATTTAGAAAGCTTAAATATTTAATTTAAGAACAATAGTAGGTCATTTAAATAATTAAATTAAAGCAACACTCAGACAACTCACAATACCAGAAGGGTTTCATTTTGTCTGATATCAATGCATAAATTACCTACATGAGCACCTGCAGTTGTTAGCTAAAGTCACTTCTCCCCTCACATACAGACACACAAGTACACTCAGACCAGAGAACTGTGTGGTGTTGCATCTTTTCCTTTGGCCACAGTACAAGAGCTAATTAAGAAAGAAAGAAAAAAAAGCAGGTTATTGCTGGTGCTGTGATGGCTGCTCTTGGAGAACCATCCCTTGTCTCAGCCCTGGGACATCTCAGTTAAGTGGGTAAGTGGATGCAAAACTTACTGCTGTTAAGTCACCATCAGGTGTTAAGTCTGCAGGCAAAGGGAGCCCAGTCTGGGCACTGCCTGCTGAAGTGGAAGGCTCCTCACACTGCAGTGCCAAAGGTGAGGATGGCTTCTTGAAAAACAGTGTTAAAGTGTCTAGAAAATGTGATGAAGGGCTCAGGGGGTGCCATATAGGTGTACCAATTCTCAAAAAAAGGTGGTTTTTGCTTTTTTTTTTTAATACAAACTAAAATAATTAGTAACCAACTAATAAGTTTGGTATGAACATTGTTAATGTCAGCCAGAAAGTATCACAATAATATAAGCTAATCATATATGTTAATTATCTCAATCTGTTTAATCACTTTCTTAAATAACTACTTTGTCATAGGTAGGTAAAATTTAGGAACACGTTCCCTTAGCTATGAAGTAAAACACACACACACATCAGATTACATTGGCTGTGCAAAATTTTGTATCTCTAGTGTGAGGCTTGGACATGGACATGGAGCTGAAGCTTCAGCTACCTGCAGGCCAGAAGGCAAGCTTTTGTGCCCTCGTTTGAAATATTAGCTTTTGGATCAAATGGCAGCATGGAACAGCTGTGAACTGCAAGTCTCCTACCAGCAACTAATGACAAGCTAAGCTAAAGGCTAATGAAACATCAAAAAGGGGTCCTGTGATGCCACAGCTAAGCAGCCTGTTGCACAGGGAGATGTCAGTCTGCTCACATCATCAACAATCACCAGCACAAGGACCAGCTTAGCCACTGCTGTCACGCCCTGCTGAGTTTTACAGACATCATGGGAAAGACCCCAGTCTGGGAAACCCCCACTCCCCCAAGTCACCGACCTCCCGGGTGCCACCCTCGATACAGGGGATGACAGCCAATGATCCTGCTCTGTCACAGCCTCGTGGTACCTCAGCAGGTCACTGCTCAGTGTCCACCTTCACTCATCACTCCCTCAGTGCCTTCTGCAGGTGCCCCTTCGACTGCTACAAATGGGTGATGGGTCACTACAAAGTTTCTCATTCAGGGTAAGGATTTCTCGCTTGAGAAAGACCTATTTGGCTGTTTATGTTGCAGAGACAGCAAATTTCTGTTAGGTCATGACACAGACTATACCCTTGCTGGCTCTCACAACAGAAGTCCAACAGTGAGGCAAAATCCTGACCTCCAAAGGTAAGTTATCTAATGCATAAAGAGATATTGCACTTTTGAAAAAATCCTACATTAAATATAACATTCTTACATAATTTTATATGACAAATACATTCAGTTTTTAATAGTCAAAACAGTGTTGATGATGATCCCATTCATTTATATCTTATTTGCATCTGTTTGATCAGTGAAGCAGACCTCCAGCATCTCTGCTGTGTTTTATATTTCTCATATTGATGTAATGCTGCCAGAATTTACAGGTGGCCTCTCTGGGACTCCTCTGGGAGTTCCTCAGATGTCTACCAAGCATGGCATTTTTAATGCCTAGTGGAGGCTGTTGACTCAGTATCAGCACCTCCTGGTATCAGCCTCATGCTCCCTTTTCCAGCCAGTACAATCTGATTTTCTGCTCCTGCATAGATACAGACTGTACGTTAATGGAAAAGGGAAAAAGATTGTTTATTTCCCTGCCATTAGGGACAGCTCGTGAACAGCCCATCCCAAGCAGCAGCCATGTCCCCAGACACTTGGCAAAGCTGCCTTTAGAATTATTTTATTTCTCCTTCCATTAGAAAAAAACATTTTTCCTATCAACCTACTAACAACTGGATATTTTACTTTACATTCAATTACGTTCTCAGAGAAAGAGCAAGTTATGAAAGTACCTTTTGGACTAATATCAAATGTATTTCTTGATGAATCGCAAACTTGTAAACTACTTGGAAGCTTTTGAAACATAAAAATCTATTAAGCCTTTCCATAAAGTAATTCTGTAATGTACTGTGCTTTTTTTGCCCAAGGAGGGCACCTGCTACTGACTGGAGCTGGTGCTTGTCAGCGGGTGCTTTTATTTTCAATTCCATTTTTCGTGGGGTCTCAAACCCTCACTTAAGAAATGAAGAACCCTCAATGTGACAAATCCTATTCAAGGAGTCCTAATCATCCACCAGAGTAAGCAGAACCCTTGTGCCACTGCAGGGACCTAAATGAAGCCTGGTGACCCTGGTTTTAAACACTGCTCACCAAACTCTTCAGTCCACATCTAAGTAACTGATAGCAAACAGTCTCTTTAAGCTGAGAAAATTGACCAATTTTCTGGGATCTCCCCAAAAAGGCCACTCATCATGCAGGACATTCCCTAATGTATGTTAGGTCACATCTTCCAGAAACCAGTCTCAGTCCTGGCTTAAACCCTGGTGCAGATCCTGGACTATAAATACTCGTTAAAGTTAAAATATTGTTTACTATCAGCCTTCAATACAGATAAGTAAATATGTTTTAAGCCTCGTTTAGCTGGAAGATGTGACCGTAGCAAGACTAAACGGCTATCAAAAAATCATGAGCAATTTTCTGCAGTAGATGGAGAAATTAAACTTTGTTGGTTTTCAGCTTCTGTTGTAAATACAACCTTAACATTAAACCTGATATAGAGAGAAACCAGACAAGGGACTAGAGCCTCAGCTCTAACAACTCCTCCCTAAAGGACAATAACAAAAGCCCTTAACCTTACTCAGCAAGGTCTTCACACATAATTAGAATATTTTTTTCCAAAGCACCTAAAAAATTAACCATATCCTACTGTTGGCTGCTCCAGCATGAAGTGAAAGAATCTCACAACACATAATTTCTGAGATTCCCTGCAGAGCCTGTGACTTTACCAGAGGATACTGCAACATCTAGGAAAGGACTGAGAAATGGGAAAAGATGTCCAATTCCTTGCAACATATTTCTGAAACTGCTTTCCTAAAAGACATTTTTTATCATGCAAGAACACATAAATACATTTGAAAACTATTTTCTCCTTTACTGTGTTCCAAGATGGCTTGGGGAGGGGGTGCTTTAAAACTTCTAATTGCATGTGCTTTAAAAACCCCCCAAACTGCATTAACACAGAAACTGGTCAGCTCTTCCTAGTAGGGCCATTACCCACTGAGCTGTAGAGCTCCCCTATGTTCTCCGTGCACCACAGTACCAAGGTTAGTTCTGCCCTTCAGAGAAATTTGAATCAAGACAAACTTCAGTCATAATCTTTTCTCACAGACTTGGCTGCTTTCAGGATTGTGTGCCAAGGATTAATCTTCTCAGATAGCATTCCCATTTTCCCCAAATATATGGCTGGACTAATGAATTTTCTGCAGTAAGGAGCTGGGTAAAGAACACTTCAAGTGTGCCCCTAAAACTGCTGGTTTTTAAGAAGGTGTGGTTTCCAAGCAACGAGTGTGGCAGGCTGAGAAACCAACAGCAATAATCATCCTTATGCATAGGAAGCTACATGAGGAGTTTGCTGTACAGTTAATCAAAATTTTCTTCTGGCCAGGTTAAATCCTTTCAATTCACATTTGAAATTCACTTTTTTACTAATGCCACCTGTTCAGTGGCTCCAAACTACAATGGCCATAAGTTACAAAAAAACCCATAATGCAGGCAGGTTTATGGGTCACTGAAGAAATTCACCCAACACATTATTACATAAACAAAAAAAAAAGTAAAAATCAATTATATACATTTGGGTAAACCTCAAGCAATAAAAGAGAAAAGGTCAAAACAAAACTAAAGCATTTTTTTGCAAGTAATTATGCAACAATAATCCCCATGAGAATGGTGTTCTGAAAGCAGTTGCTTTGTGGTCAACATTAGTGTCATCTAATAGCATTCTAATTTTTATTCTGCTTGCATACTCTAACAGTAAAGAAAAAAAAGGTAGAAAATTCAGTGTGTTTAAAATTGCTGGAGTTTTGCATGAGTGTGTGTGTATACTCATATTTTTTGTCCCCAAAGCATCATTTACCATGAGCAATAGAGACGACACACATCTATAGACAAGTAGGATCAAGAGATTAAATCACTAGAAGACCCTTTCTTTGAAGTGGCTGAGTTGGAACCCCCTGGAGACTCCAGACAGATGGTTTTTAGCTCAAAGAAGCACAGAATGTCATGATGTCATCTTTGCAACACTTGATCTAAAGTGTCCTAGATAAACAAGACAGTTGTGGGAGGATTAAACAAACACCCAAACAAAACCTTCAAAAATGCTACAAGTCAAATGCTAAGCCAGGACAAACCAATTAAGGTCTTTTGAAGGCAATTTCAGTTTACACCAGTAAAACTTGCCAAGTCCACAAGATCAGAGAACGCAAGGGAAGCTTCAGAAGAAGGCACCATTATAATTTTTTGATGACTAAGGAGAAAAAGAGGAGAAATATTCTGCCAAGGTGTAGTAGCAAAGAGATGAAAGTAAAAATACAGATAAAGTTTATTTGCATAAACTTTCTACTCATCAGTCTTACAAATGATGCTCTGAATAGCCTCCAGAGCTGCAGCTGTAAAGTAATATCAAACAAAAAGGGGGAAGATTCTTGAAAAGATGCAGCTGTAAAGCAGTTGACACCTTTTCACCTATTTGCCATTTACTTGCTTTCTTCAAAAGAATATTTTTACAAAGAAATAACTTCTTGGTGAAATTCAGCTAATTACTGAAACCTCAAGGTAACAAAGAGCCTGTACAAATAAACTCTGGAGAGAATTTCCTACTCAACGTGAAAGAAGCAGAAATCAGTACAGCTGGGTTAGATAGTAGCATCTCAGAATCTCTCTTTCATCAGTTGGGGAAGACAAGCCTTTCTGACTGCAGTTCTGTATTCAGGACATGGTATTACTTGCTTTTTGGGTCCATTAATGAAAAATTGTGTATAACCTTGTACAATGTGCAGGAGATGGGAAAGAAGGAAGTGGCAGATAAAAGTATCTTTTTTTTTTTGCCATATGTAATGATGTTGATGCTCTGTTCTCTCATGCACTAAGTTTTCTCCTGGTTTCACTAGCAGCTGAAGAAATACATCCAGCTAAACACACCCTGAATTACATTTTGCTATCATCATCAGCTGAGTTCATTTAAAATTGTTAAGTATAGCCACACCAAGCACAGTTTGCTTGTGCTTGCAGCTTTTGCATAAGCACTTGCTTTTGAGGTCTTTGCACATTATGCTCAAGCCCAAGACTTAAATCTAAGTCTCAGTTAAAATAACAGCTATAACCAGGAACAAAATCATGTCTTAATCTATGCCTGTGTATGATGAAAATGTTGAAATAGTTATGGCTATACTTGGCCCTTGATGCAAGAGTGAAGATGATACATACTAACTATAGTGGGCATAAGCTCATATGCACTATATGTGTAATAAAATAGATGGAAAAATGACAGAAATCAGAATGACAGGAGAAACACCTCCTAGAGATCCCCAACTTTTCTTCCTAGCAAGAAAAAAAGACTAGAATGAAGATCCAGCAGATCCCCCTTATGTCACGTGTGGCTTCATGACACACAGAGACCTTTTAATGCAAAAAACATTTTCATCATAAAGTTATTTTGCAATATTATATTATTTTAAAAGTACTGATCACTTGTGGCATTTTGTAGGAACAGCCAGGATATCCCTCAAGATTACAACTTTTGCAGCCATACTTGCAAAACATTCTGGTTTAAATCAAATACCACATTTCTTGAATGAAAACTCACATTGTCAGTGTTGAGGCTTAAATCAATAGGAGTAATAGAAAGTCATTATTATTGTACACTAAAGGAGTGATGTGGAAGATTTATGCAAGAATTCTACATCAGCTCTTAATTACCAGTTTTGTCAATATAGAGATGAAATTCTCTTACAGTCAGTGTTTTAGAGAAGGGGAATGTGCCATAAGAAAAATACACAAGATAGCTATTGACAGCTAGTTTTAGTTGTACTGTACGAGTACTTGACAGAATACTTTTTTTAAAAGAGATTATATAGAAACTAAAAAAGTTTAAAAAAGAGAGAATATATTCTCCTTGTTTTATCTGCTGCCTTCTGATCAACTTAAATTTTGCAAAGAGGAAGAGGAGGAGGAAGAAACATTGGTCTCTGGAGTCACAGAACATGATAAGGCTCAGGGAGGCTCCTGCATTGTGGGTGATACCTGGAAAATACTTAAAAGGAGGAGAGGAGCTTGCCAGCATTGGGGTTACACTTAGAACCAGCTGCAGGGACATGGTGCAAAAGCAGAAACTTCTGAAAAGGCTTTGCACTAGGTGTGTGCTGGAAAGTCCTCCAAATGTGCCAGAGTTTATTAAACAGAGGAAGAAGAGCTCTGGACTCTGCAGTTAGAATTCTTCATGTGCTGGTCAGAAGGGGACTGATGTTCAGGCATTCTATTTAGTTCATCTCAGCCATGAACCCAGTTTAGAGAGTGGTGTTATTCTAATTTGTTCTATGATCTTACCAAATCATAGTTCTAAAGATCAGAGAGTGCTGGATGAAGGGCCCATCACAATTCTAGTCTTCAACTGAGCTTGAATTTCTGTAGTGTGAACTGCTGACAATTATAAATTATTTTGTAGGAACTGATCATTAAAAGGGAACACTTTAAAAACCAATTTATTTTAGAGGTTAAAGTGTGACTGGTTGTTTTAATTTGATTGGTAGTCTTCAAAGATGCAACATTTTAATTTGAGGGTCAACTTATTCTGAAAGGCTAACCAATCATGTAATCTAGATAAGTCTTAGTCTAAATAGGATAAAGATGGCCATGCATAATTAAAGTATTCAAAGGCACCTTATTCAGTTCACTGCAAGTTTTTCAGATGCGTTGAACCATACTAAAGGAACACTCATTGAAGCAAATAGTTTGAGAGATCTATCATATTAGTATGGGTAGTGAATCCTACTTTATACTAAGAAGTAATTTTAATATAATCATCCTTATGTGATGAGAATTTTAAAAATAGATTAGCAAGGTTTGATTGTCTCTACTTCAGAAAACTTGAAATGTTCCATGTTAAATTTGCAAGTTTAACTCTATTAGCTTACTACTCTTTTGCTTTTACTTCCCATAGTTCCTTTTCTACTAATGTCACTTAATAAAGCATAACAGTTCACATAGTTCTGCTTTTAACTAAACACCAAGAAATCTAGTATGGTAGTGGAGAATGTTTTATAAGTTATTTTTCATTTGCTTTTCAGTACAAAGTGTGCTTAAGTACTTTGCACGTAAGTACTCTACTGTAATACAAATTCTTTTTCCTTGTTATTTCTTAGAAAGCAAGAACTGTCTTAGTGGGGAAAAAAAAAAAAAAAAAGACCATAGAAATTATAATCTGGGGGGTTCCAAAACCA
>JAWWLV010000180.1:7110653-7129587 GCA_035041135.1 Platyrinchus mystaceus | reverse complement strand
CATCTACCCGGGGGACCCTGAAGCAGGACCGGGAATTGAACCTGCGACCTTGGCGCTGAGAGCGCAGCATCTTAACCACTAGACAACCAGGGGTCCCCACAACTGTACTACCAAACAGCTATAGTAATGCTCTAAGAATATTATAAAGCAAATATTTGAGAAAAAAACCCACACAAATTGAAAACCTTTTTTCTTCCTCTTGATGCCCATTGCTCCCCTTAAGAGGAACAGATTGATGAGTTGTCCACTGTCTTCTGTGCAAACCTCAACCTGCTTTCAGAAATGTCATGACCAAAAGGGAACAGGATGTTTCTTTGCTATTTTAAAATAAATGCTTCAGTGCTAAACAGACCAATAATACACATTAGAAGTCCATCCTTCTATACTGACTCTACTACAAATCATCCAACTTGAACATATATAACAGTTACCAGTCTGAAGGGCTTGGCACTGATATTTGGCTCACATAGACTCAGGAGCTCATTTGCACAACTGAGCTTGAAACCCTGAACAACATACTCTGACATGGCTGTGAAAGCAAATGAAAAAATTCAGAGGAATGAAATGTTCTTCCTGGATTTTACCAGAACCTCAGAGTGTTCACACAGAACAAAGGCACATAGTCAGACTAAATTGCCCCCCCAAAAAAAATAATCTGAATTTAGAACTGGGAGGCACAGGGAGGCTGCTGCCTGACCTGCAAAATGCCACCCCTCCGCCTGAAAAGCTTTTTTGATGACTCATTCTTTCAAACCCTCTGATTGCAACCACCAGCACAAAAAATCAGCCACTTGTGTAGATCACTTTGAGCTGATTATTGTAAAGAGTCTCCACTTCAAATAAGGGGTTAAATCCTCTTTCTGTTACATGATAATGTTTTTCTTCAAGGGGTTTGATTGGCCTGGTGCTCACACATTCAATCCGTGGAGAAGGACTAGGGCAGTGATTGCAAAAATGACACCCAGCACAGCTCCATTAAATCTACTATTGTATCAGAACACAAAGAACAAAACTAGCTCCTGGTTGCCTTAAAACCTAGAAGTAATATTTTCTTTCTTTTATTAGTGTGCACATCTTTGAAAAGCAACAAGAGCTGATGCTTCAAGTCCCTTCACTGGTCCCCTAATAGTGACTGACCAGAAAAGCAGAGCATCCCTGGCTTCCCTTCAGGCCTTTTAACTACTCCAGCTGGTCACTAACTGCTCTGTAAAAAGACCTCTGTATGACACATTTGTACACAGTATGGATCCTGCAGGTTTCCTATCCCCATGCTAGTAGTTAGGCAAGTGTTCCCTTCATGTATTGACTATGTCCTGCCTTACAGGCATGTACCTATATATTTTTCCCTTTTTGCCAGCTTCTCTGACTTCTATTTTTAATATTCAGTTAACTTTGTAGAAAGTAATTATATTCTGCTCATTCTACACCAGCTGGTATTTACTTCATCCTCCATCAGGCATCAACAGAGCATGGGGCTGCAAGACAGAAACATTACTCTGGCAAGCATAAATATTTCATTTTTCACACCACAAATGCGTTGATGATTTATTAATTAGCCTAAAGGCCTGCTGCTACTGCATAGCAGAGTAGCAAAATAACTCAGCTACGATGACTGAGAAAGTCTGTGGCTCACATCCCATTGGAAAGCTTTGACCAGCAGCATGTCTGAAGGCTAAAAAACATTTCCAGTGAGCCAAGACCAAAATTACCAAGATAAATCTTGGACATTACAACCTTTGGACCATCTTTGAAGAGATGCCTTGTGGAATCTGAAGCAGCAGCAGCTCAGATGGTGGCCTTGTGCTGGTTCTGCTGAGGGAACCTGTCTCGCTGCTGTCAAACACATTCTCTGCAGAACTGATACTCTATAGCAGCCATAACACTCAAGCAAGCCAATAAAAGCAGGAAACTGAGCAACAGTGTACTATTATTCCTTGGTGTTCATAATTGCAGATCCAGGCTGATAAAAAAAAAAAAAAATCCTGAAACTTTCCTTTAAAAATTCTAACCATTATTCTTATGTCTTAATTTTACTTTCAGAACAGCCAAGACAGTGTCTACTTAATTTTGTTTTTAAAAAAATTCAATAATTTAGGAGTTGATTCTAGCAATCTCTGAATTTTAAATAGAAAGCAGAGAAAGGAAAGATGAATATCCCAAAATAACTTACACCTTTTTTAAAGCATGCTGAAACATCATTTCAGTTCCGGAAAACATACAAGTGTTCCCATTTTCATTCTGTATGACTTTAATTATATTTTTAAAAATAAACATTAAAAGCACCATAGTGATTAATTCTCTTTAGGCATAGGTAAAAATCTGAACTGCACTGCTGTGTTGGAGTGGTTGAAACCAGTGACCAGTTATGAGTGGCATCCTTAGGAGTCAATACTGGGGAACCTCCACCAGGGACCAAATAACTGGAAAAAATGCATCCTCATCAAATTTGCAGTGACACCACACTGCAGTTCACAGGTCTATTAGAGGGCAGGGCTGCTGTTCAGGGAACTTGGTAGGCTGCAAGGACGGACCCAGTGGAGCCTCAAGAAGCTCAGCAAAGGCAAATGCAAGCTCTGCACCCTCATCCTGGGCAGCTTTAGCAAGAGGGCAGCCAGTGGGTTGGAAATTAATTCCTACTATTGGGCATCTGAAAAGCCACACTGCATGCACAGTGCTCCAAACACTGTCCCTCACTGAGAGAAAGATATCAATACCCTCCAAGGAGGAGGATGGAGCACACAACTCAGGAGGAGCCCAGCCTCAAGACAAGCAGGAGAAAGGGTGACCTGCTGCAGTCTCCAGTCACTTGGATTAGAGTCCAGAGAAGATGGAGCCTGACCTTCCCAGAAGTGGTCAGTGAAAGAATAAAGAAATGTTCATAAATCACAGCTGGGTATAAGGTCAGGAGGAAAAGAACCAAACAAAACAGCATAAAAAGGTTAAGTCCTGCAATAGTTGTCCAAAATGTCTGTGGAGTCTCCATCACAAAGGAATTCAGTGCTGGGCTGCACGAGCCCCTCAGCAAGCTGATTGCTCTTTGAAGAGCCCTGCTTTGAGTAGTAGGTTGGACTGTTTAACCGTCCCAGTGGCCCCTTTTAACTTAAATTATTCAATGATTTAATGAGTCAAAGAACTTAGTGGTAATTGCTATTTATACAGCCTACTTAATAATTGATGTCACTTGATGTTTGTATCATAAAGTTTCGACCCTATTCCAAAAAGATTTCTGTTTTCTTTCTCTGCAAGGAAATATCTTTTGCACGCTGAAAAAATGATCTGACATATCCAAAAGTGGAAGCATTTTAGTCTAAGGTTCTCAGAATGCAGCCTTGGTCCATTTTGGGTTGGAAATACATTTTAAAGGATCTGAAGTTTCCATGAGGTTAAGTTCTGTCTGGCAGCTGCAGTGTATGCACACACAACACTTTAACTTTAGCTAAAATAAAGTCTGTGCTTTTCCCTATCTACCCCTCGTGCCTTTTATTACAGCTTTTTAGTAGGATATTTTGAAAAGGAAATATTGAGATTGGTCCCATTAGCAATTTCCCATTATTTTTTTTGTTATTTACCTTTTGCACATAAGCAGAGACCCCAGTAGAGACTTGGTAGGTAGTGTAAAATTGTGCAGCAAAGAGCAAAAAATCGATGCCCGAGAGGGGCAGTGTATGACATGCCAGATACATGGTGGAAGGTTTGGAAAGGGATAAAGAGAGGTAGCAAAACATCAGAGTTGGGAATACAGTCTGTGTCTCTGGGTCTCAGTACAGTGCTATCTGGTGGAAAAAAACCTGGTATGATGGGAAAAAAAACATTTTGAAGTCTCTTGCTGACACAGTCTGCCTGAGGTTAAAGGCAGAACAAAGTCAATGTTAGACTTCTTCACAAGAGTTATTTTTAAGGTTACTCCTGTTCACTAGATAAACATCACAAGTTGGCACAATGGGAAAAGTAAGGGAGACACCGATGCCTGCTTCATTCATGTGCTGGCAGCAGGAGACAGCTTGTGGCCAGGACAGGGGGAGCAGCAGCACTGTCACTACTGGTGAGTCGTGGGGGCCACCACCTGCCTGGCCTCCCTGACAGGGAGAGGTGCCAGCACAGCACCACCCCGTCTGGCAGCGGGGCTGGCAGAGCTGAGAAGCAGCTCAGCACAAGCACCAAGCAGCCAGAAAACGGCTGGGCATTTAAGCCTCGAAAAACAGTGACTGGTGGATTCAGCAAATTCAGTGAAAAAAATCACATATAAACCCCTCCTTTCGCAGGATTTCCTAAGCGGGTTATGCCCTCCAGGGAACTTACTACTGCCAGAAAATTTAACATCCACCGAGACTGCTCTGGACACTCAATGCTTTCTTTAAAGTGTAAGTCTTGGCCAGCTCTGGCCATTCTGACACCAGTGTGCCTGTACAGGCTGACCACTGTGTAGGCAGCTCATCACAGACCATGCCTGACTGAGCATCGGGGGAGTCAGGGGCCTGTGCTCCACTTCCCTTAATTTGTGCAAACAGGATCTTTACACTAAAACCATGCTTATTTCCCGGTTTTATAGCCCATATTTTGAGGTTAAAAAAAAAAAAAAAAAAAGAGAAAAAAAGGTTTTGAACAACTACCTTACTTCAGCATGGTGTTAGCATTAATACTCTTCTAACAAGACCCCTGGCAACTGTTTTAAAGTAGCAAGAATTGATTTATACCTGGACCCATTTCTCTCTGACACTTTCTAGCAGCTCCTGTCAAATACTACTTTATATGTTTATATTATTTCACTTTATTGCACATTAATAATGTATGCTTTGTTATTATCAACATTAATATTCAGTGAATAAATGCAGCTTTACTAAATTCTTGATTAGTGTTGCAATGAATGTACATGTTGATATACCTGTGATTGCAAATGCTTTTTAGATGGACAGTTGTCCTAATGGATAGTTAATGCTTCTGAAATAAATTGTAGCAACATCTCAATAATTTATACAGAAAGACACAAAAAGTTCAATTCCCAAGACATAAGTTTTGATCTTCCTTTTTTTTTTATAATAATCCTGACAGTTCTATGCACACTGAAGATACAAAATAGAAGTTGTTATTGTAAGAGAAAGGTAATGGGAAGTTTCTTGGGTTTTCTTGTATTTTTCATTTCATGTTGTTGCACAAGAACATCTGGGATCTCACACATTTAAGACTTCTTCATTCTTACTGACAATTTTATACGTAGAAGGAAACCAGCATAATATATATGTTTACTTTTATCTAAAACCATCAATAAAATATGATAATCTATATCTGAGAAATCTATCTCTCTGCAGCACATGTGTAATATTTTACTCACTTCTAGGCAAATCTCTCATCCAATAATTGATTTTCAAAGAGTAGGTAGCACAGGAATTATCTCCTGAGCATCTCTGCCATTCTTGTCAATGCTTTGGTTGCCTTACACCCTCAAAAATTTCAAAGTTATTAATTGCCAGCATGCTGACTTTTTTGGGCTGCCTTGAGCATACGTCACTTATTACAACATATAAGGCATTGTAGCTGTGAAATGGAACACCATAACAACAAGGGCATGTAGGAGAGGGCTATTAAACCAGAGAAATAGGTGTGAGAGAAGGCTGGGGGTTTGTCAATAATTCATATGTTATGTCAAGAGGAAATTGATAAAAGGCATTTAAAAAGAGTTAAATCTATTCTATTTCTGTGATCACGTAATACATCCTTCATGAAAGTGTGAACGTTAGTTCACTAACACCTCTAATAAGAGGTAAAGGAGTCACAATTCAGTAGCTGATCACTTCGATCTCCATTTCCATGCTATTCCACACAAATCAAAATTAAATGCTGTCCTTGAAGGCAAGACACTATAAGTACCTTCCCAGAAAAAGAAGGGACAACAGCCAATACGACAGGGACAAAAATGTTCAGCACTCTTGGTCTGACTCTGCCTCACTGTCTCAGTGCCACCCTCATAATTCATGGAAGCATTTGGTCTCAGAAGCCAGGCTGAGGGCCTTGAACTGCAATAGCAATGTCAACAGTGGTTAAAACCTTAAAACCTTTGCCTCTGACATGGCATGACCTCAAATCCCATTGCTCTGCAGTTGGATGAGGGAGAATTAAAAAAAAAAAAAAGAAATAAAAAAATTCTGGAAGAAGGAAAGGCCTCGATGCACATTCCCTGTGTTGGTACTTGTTGAACTCCTAGGATGTGTGGCTGGTGTTTCTCTGCACTGAGAGATTAAAATTTCTGAGTCCTCCTCTATCTTGACAGGAGAAAAAATTCTTCACAGTGTCATTATCTACAGCTTAGGTGGCTAGAACCTTCACCCTCCAAAATTAATACTGCTGCATGGAAAAACCCGGAAATTAAGCATGGTTTGTTCCCTCACATGGGGGTTAAACATACAGAGGTGTGTTTACAGCTGTCAAAGCTTCTAGAAAGCACCTCTTGCAGCATCCTATTGTTAGTGACTTCAAGCTATTAATGATTTCAAGCTATATTTCAAAGTTGAGAAATAGTCATTTTAAGGTCTATAAGAATAAAAAGCTTGTGCCTTTCACAAATTGCTGTAGGCCATAGAGGAACAGAAAAGTGCTCTGCACAGGTTCCCCAAGTTTATTTCTGAGATGCAGCTCACTTGGTACAAAAGACACGGATACACCCAACAGCAAATCCTCACACAACTACTGAACCCACTTGCTATTCATGCAGAAGTAGGAAGAAGGGATTTTGATGATACAGGAATGAGACAATGATGCTACATGAACATGCCCACATTTCCCACCTCTCAAAGATCAGTAATTTCCTGAGAGTGTTAAAGAAGTAGAAAGTCAGGCAGTGAAAGCTGGCAGTTTACAAAATCCAGCTGATGGTCAGTGTGGCTATTTGTTTTCTGCAGGTGAATCCTGACAAATACTCAGTGTGGGGAAAACAGGAAAGGCTTTAGGATTTAAAAAAGGCAGAAAAATCATTTTGGTATATGTGGAGTCAGCAAAAAAACTCCACCTATAACTGAATTGACCCAAGCGACAGAAGTCTAGAAGAAAGCAGTTTCATTAGTTGTGCTTATTCAGTAGTACCTTTAGGGACCAAGGGAGATCTGTTCTGCTGCAATCACATAGGGTCTCAGCTAGCATGAAGGTGAACAGTAATGCATTACCCTGCAGCACCATTAAGCCTGTATGAGCACAGAGAAGGACACAGCTTTAACACAGAAAACCCTTGAAGACTTGCTTTTAAGATTCTGAATGAATATACATTTAGATAACTGTTCCTTCTGCGTTTGCTGATCTTGAACATCTCTCCTCTCTCGACCCCATGCCCTTTTTCTCTTTCCAGCAGCCACAAAGACTGACTGGAAGTCTATCCATGAGCGATTTCTTCAAAATTAGTCAAATGCATTTTCACGGAAGGCTCCCATCAGCTTTTTGCATAATCACACTGTGTTATCCTTATGCAATCTGAAAGGATGGTGGCAAAATCCCTAAGTGGAAGAGATTGATATGGCTAACACTGAGGCTGCTACAAATAGTGCTGCACAATGAAAGCCCCAGACCAGCTCACTGGCAAAGACGAGCACAAGCCCTTTACTGGGCAGCACACCAGAGTCGTGCAGACTCTTGGAAGCAGCATGCTACAATGCTCTATGCTGCTGAAAAGCTTCCTGTTGCCTCAAGTCTCCTATTATTGCTCTGCTCAAGATGATCTTAATGGCAAACACACTCTTCCCTAACATAATAGCCAAGAAGTTCTACCAACGAGGGTTTTGAGAAAGCCTAAAGTCGCAGATGCTCCTGAGAGATGTAACCCATGTTCCATTCTTAATTTTTGTTTACTGTTTTAGAAGCTATGGAAAATTACCTTGAAAGCTTTTCCTTAAGAATCAAGAGAGGTTATTATATTATGTTCTGACAGGATGGAGTACAATTGTCTCCTCCTCTGCAAGTTTTTTTTCCCCAAATAAATACATTTTCTTCCATTTCTCTTTCTGTATGCATTTATAATATTTTCCATAGTATTTCATGTTCAGCAAGACTGCTACCTTTGTAGATATTTTTTTGTGGTACCCTTTTATTCACTGACAAATTTACATTTAGATTATATACTTTTACCTTTTTATTGGAACAAATGGCAGTAAAAGCACATTTGATATAGTGTTTACATCCAAATATAAATAAGCGTCAGTAACTGGCCATGAATTTCTCAAGCCCTACAGCGAGAAAATAAAGTGCTACATTGTGTCACCTGTCTAGGCCTACAGCGGGAAGCAGACGGAGACAGATGAACAAACCTGTAATGCTGGGGCAGTGCATTGCAAAAATCCTACGGTGTTATGAACTTCACTTCATCCCTCAGTATTGCCCTGCCTTTGGAGAAGCCATCCATTCCTTGACAACCTTTCAATTGCCTGCAAAGTCAAACATTGCCAGCTTCACCAGGATCATAAACCTTCCTTGTCATAGATTGTCACAGAGTTTTTGGGGGAGCTGAAATACTCCGTTCATGAGTGGGTAATGTATGGTGCACACATTTGGCTCAGACCTTCAGCTACTGAATGATTCAGCAAACAATAAAACATCTCTTTTCCAGCAAGAAAAGAGCACTGGGTAAAATGCCAGCTCTGGAAAACGAGAATCCATCTTCTGCTTGTTCCTGATTCTTAGTAACCTTTGATCTCAAACTACATTCATGTAATCTATTGAATATGAATAGAGCGTAATAAGTTCCAGAAGCAGCTAAGCCAAATTCTGCCTGATCATTTTGGGTTTTCACAGAAATATTGCAACTGTTTTCTTGCTAATCATCCAAATGCTGGAGAATACTGAATTCTCCAAGTTATGTTTTTCACAACAGCACATGCTCATTTTTTCAATAGGGTTTTTTATACAGTCCACCCCCAGCCCCTCACCAGAAAATTCCACAGCAACCTAAACCTTAAAAGTTTTCACTGCATGTAATAGAATCAGTCATGCTTTTTCCTGTCGTTTTTCCTTTACCTTTGGCAATCTCACTTTTGAAAAGGACAACTGAAACATGAAAACTCTGCAAAAGCTGGAAAAGATCTCTTCGTCTGAGTGTCCTTTTTGCTACAGAAAGGGAGAAGGGTTAGAAAAGCTGCGATGCAGAAACAGATGAGGAAAATAGGTAAGAAGACAAAAATAACCAATGAGGAAGAAAAGATATCACTTACTGCAAAAAAACCCCATCAAAATAGAAAATGTGTATGTTTGTGCCTATGCCTTCCCACGGTTTGCTGGGAGGAAAGCATTCAATATTGAAGCACCTCAAGATATAATTTATTTCAAATATCATGTTGAGAAAGCCAGACCAAAGAAATGGGAGAAAACACTCAAAGAATAAACACAAGGACTGTCTAATTCAAGTTCCTCAAAATGGTTACAGCCTCAAGCATCTGAGGGGAAGGTGAGCAGGGAAGAAAAGTGTTATCACTTCTTGAAGGAGCTCGGGGTGGGTCTGTTATTTCCAGCTGCCGAGGTGAAGGCAGCTGATTTGCCTTCTCTTCCAGAGACTGTAAGGAGCACAGCTCTGCCAGGCTGTAAATTCATGTGCAGCACTACCATGCACACTGCTTCAAGTGCCACCTGGCAAATAACCAAATATTAGTGCCACAGGCCCTTTGGCTTGCACTCAAGGGCCGTGAAAGCACAGGTTTGGCAGAGAGCCCGGGAGCCCCAGGGCAGGTACAAGGTGAGGGGTCGAGCTTTCAGTCCATGCCACAGACAGCACTCACAGCTCATGCCAGGCAGAGCCAGCCCACGCTGCCCTCGCTGGGAGCATGGGGAAGCAATGTTAAACACCCCACAGATACTGACTGAAGCAGCAGCAGAGGAAAAGGAGAATCCCCGAGGATGCCCAGAGGGAACAACCAAGAAAAAGAAACTATCCACATTTATATATGTTAATAGAGACACATTTATGACAGCTGCTTATTTGGAGGTTTAGCTCTTGCTGTTAAGTGTAGAGCTACCAGAAAAGTGGGTATGAAAGAGCAGATGATACTGAATTATCTGTGCTATTGACTGTGTCTTGCATGGGCTCTGAGGGCTCTGCCAACAGCTGGATGGAGACACAGCTCACTGCAATTGAGCCTCCAACACCGAGAGGTCAGCAAATCCTCATTTTGACACACTTCAAGGTGCCCCGTTCTCTACTTCCCCAGCCCTCACTGCTCTGGGAGGAAAGGATTTAAACTATTAATTCAAAAAGAGAAAAGAATAACATTTTCTAGCCATAGTAGGGTGAAGAAATAATCTTTTCACTGCAGTTGATCCTGCACAGGTCTATTTACTTTGTTGAAGAGAGGACACAGTTGTTTAAAATTACAGCACAGCAGCTTTTCTGTCTGTTCTGCTCCAACAGCAGTGCAAATTCCCCTTGATGCTTTACCTTGCAGAGCCCTGGACACAAGATGCTCCTGGGGTAATAGGTTGTAGCTTGAGAATTTGGAAATATTCTTCTACTCTTTGAAGGTTGAAAAAGAAAAAAAAGAATATGGGATACCATAAGGAGAGAAAAAACAATAGCAGGTTGACATAAGGGAACAGGCCATTTTCACAAAGTTTATCTGCAGCAGATTATAATTTTCAAATGTAAACCCCATTCAATGATACAAGAAATCAAATAGAAATATAGTGTAGAACATATTCTCTAGTCTTTTCTCTAGAGAAGAAAAGTATATTAGATCCAGTTGAACAATCTGTAATGAACGATGTAGCTGACATAACATACCTCTGTATATCACCAACATACACTGGGTTTCTCAACTGTTTGTTTATCACTCAGAAAACCTCTGCTAAACAGTTCAAGTACACATCCAGCTCTTAAGTAGGAAATATGCTCTCAATACGACTACAGGCTTACAATTTAGGAAAAATACTTGGGCAATTCAGGCATGTTTCACAACATCCACAAGTCCCTCAAGCAAAGCTCATATAGAAAATTACCATGCTTTGTCCTAAGCTGTCCTTTGGTGAATAAGGTGACCAAGACCTGCCTGCTGAGGAGGGTAAATGAAGCAGTACAGTTTGGAGGAATCCTGGCACCAGCCAGCCAGGCCCTGAGCTCTCAGGCCTCCAGCTACTGCTCATGGGTACAGAGAGACTTTGCACAGCTTTGCAGTTAACCTCACAGTTAAAAACAAATAAAGTACTGACTTGAAGTCAACATTTCCACAGCTCTGCAGGGCTTTTCTCCTAGAGTATCAGATAAAGTACCTCCTATAGCCACCACTGTTTTTCACTATTTGCTCCCCCCTTTCTGGCCCTGAGTACTTTTCTCCCTGCTATTGCATTTCAAGTTCAAGCACACTACAGAGATAACATATGTACACAAACACTTCCTGAGCTGGAACCTCCTCATTCTTGCAATGACTCCATGTGGGCTCTGAATAACTAGCAGCACACAACACATTAGTGCTCAGGCCCTAATGGACTGGACAATCAGACCCATTCCTACAGCCAGGAAAGATGGAACATGGGGATTAGGTGCAAGGGTACCCATTTCAAGGACACCAGGATGTGGCTGCAGTGTATGAGAAGAGATATGGCCCAAGGAGGCTGGATTTCCAACACATGAAAGCCTGCCACTTCCTCCAAGAAACTGTGATTGGGTCTCTGACCACCAAATTCCTGTCATTTTGTCCAGTCAGTTGCCACTCACCAGATCAAGTTGCTCAAAGCTTCATCCAACCTGGCCTTGAACACTTCTAGGGATGGGGCATGTACAACTTCTCTGGGCAAAGGGTAGCACAAAGGTAGTACATGAGTAGAGAAGAGGTTCATTCTGTTCTCATTCCAAGCCTGCCCCAAGCTTTGAGGTTGTATAATAAACTGCTTTTGTTCTAGACAAAAAAAAAAAAAAAAAAAAAAAAAAAAAAAAAAAATTGTATTTAGAAGGCAAAGCTTTGTTGGATGAAAGAGATAAATGCCAACACCAAATTGTTTTAGTAAAGCTGCTGGGATGTGTGGGAAAATTGGTATGTTTCATTCAGTCCCTGATTTATTGCTGCCTGTCTTCATTTCTTCAGCAACTCAAAATACACTTAAGTAGAAATAATATTTAAGCAGATTTGCTCTACTCTTTACTACAGCAGGCTTTCAGAAGACATGGGCATTACTCTAAGTCAATTACTTTTTGCCTCTTTCTCTTGTCTTCAGCTGGACTGGACTTCTCTGCTCGGTCAGTGGAAGCTGTTATATAGCTGACAAGAAATTTCCCAGCTGAAAAATAGAGAGTGCCAACCAAACCTTGCTGAGCATTATTTCATCAGGCAGCCACTGTGCCTCTTTATAGTTTAAATGATAGACTGAGGCACGAGCCCTCCAAAAGGCCCATAGTTGCTTTGGCCTTGAATTTTGCCTGCTCTTAAGGAGTCTTACCCTAGGTACTTATTCAAGTACTTATTCAAGAGGCCTTTTGAAATTAACTCTCTTTTCTGGGTTGCTGAAGTATACTGATATTTTTATTTGGGGTTTTTTCTGTGTGGAATGGGGGCACCTTGCTTGTTTAATACAGTAAGAAAACACAAGTCATCACCAGCAGTCCTCCTGTAAACTATGAGATCTGAAGTACAAAGCACTCAATGATGACCTATTCAAGGTACATATGGAAGAATAGTAAAGTTGGACAGCCATTTGCTACAAGTTAGGCTCTAAAAATCCAATCCAGAGTAATTAAATACCTTACCTCAGAGCTCTTCGCTTTTGAAAATTTTCTTTGCGGCTATAACCTGTCAAGCAACTTGCAGAGTAGAGCCACTCCCATGAGTCTCCATCATTCAGAAACTATTTAAATATATGCAACTTTCCCCTGAAGGTTCAGGGTGGCCAAACAGATCAAAGTTGGATATGGAACAGGATTGTTACCAGTTGTTAAGAGTCTACGATTCAATCTGATCATCCCCATTGCCTCAGTCCTTCACATGTAAATGCCACCTGCACCCTCCAGATAGAAATGAATATTTTATACCCATAAATTCCTTCCAGCTTTATGGCTGATCTGTAGATTTTACTAAACTACACCACTTGCACATCTGATAGGTTTTGTCTACACTTACAGTACCTGCAGCCACATTTCCCAGTCTCCATTTGTCCGAATGTGGCTCAGACAGAACCACATCTCTGTACAAGCAAAAAAGTGGAATTCCTATGCCCTGAGGTTACAATTTTGTCAAAGTTTGTTTTTGACATAGCTTTTTAAGGCTATAAAACATTCAAGAGACTGACAGCTCCAGACGACATTTGTTTCCAGAGAACAACCCACAGAAAAGTTACAAAGGTTGCTTTTAGGTATTTAGTTTATATTCTACACTTGATTTACCCCTGAATGGTCCTTTGTAAGCCATTTATATTTCCCATTAAAATAGAGCAGCTTCAAATTCTTCTGTTATCTAAGCATGTCAGAAATTAAAATTAGATTTTTTTTTTGCATTTCTTTTATCATACTAGCTCAGTTCCACACCACACATGAAAGCTTGGTCTCTGCTTTCTTCTAGCCAGAAGCACTTAATCCTCTTAATGGGTGACTCACCCAACTTACTTAGTCTGGTCAGATAGGAAATCATCTGCACAGCCAATGAATTACAAGTATGGAACAACGCTGCATGAAATTACCTCAAGGATTTCCATACGGATCTTGCTGTCTACAAGACTATCCTACCTAATAAGCCCAGGGGATTCAGATAACATATTTACAAACCCTACTTTCATTGATTTTTTTTTTTACCTTTTTCCTCTTCTCATTAAACAAGACAGATACCCAATTTAAAGTCACTGGTTAACAGCTAAAAGCAACTTTTATAGTCTTTGTAGCAAGTAGGAGTGACAAAAACACCTCTTCTATCACTTCCTGTAGGTCAATAAAATATAACATGATGAACCATCTGCTTCTTGTATAATGGGTAAAGGCTGGAATAACACATCAGAACTAATCTAGTCTTTTCAGGGTTATCTTCATGAGTTTAAAAGGTAACCCTCCCACTGACTACAAGGAAGAGCTGACTTAGCTCTGGAATAGCTGTCGTCACCCTCTGCACTCACAATCTTATCTATTTCCATTCTCAGTATAATCAACTCACCAGGCAGCGAAAATAAAAAACAAATTACCAAAAGCACCTTTAGATATTTCTCACACATCTTCAAAATAGACTAGTATTTTAGCAACACATCAGAAGATGTAAAAACAGTGAAGATGTAACGTTATTGCATTTGGGATGAACACATCTGGAAGAAAACCTCAGAATAACAAGACAGGGTACTTATATGTTACACAGAGCCAGATGGGAGGCCGATGGTGGGCTGCTGTGAGGAACAAGCAGGGCAGGGAGGTCCCTTGTGCTGAGCTGTAGGAACCTGCAAAGCCTTGGCACAGGTACATGTGGCCAGGTGCATGCTGTGGAGAAGGTAAGGGACATCCCAGCGTCCTATTTGGCTCCAGGAGGGCCAGCTGGACACAAGACATAACACAGAGGCTAGCACACATCCCAGACATGCCCTTAGCCTAGTAAATCTGGAAACAGCCCAGCACCATGCTGGGAAAACAACCAGCTTTCTAGAATCCGTCTCGGCCCATCTCAGGGAAAACTCCCACAAGCTGCTATATAAGATTATTCCTTGTCTCTTCTCATGTCAGGAGGCTCTGCAGAGAATACAAGGTCGGTAGAGAGGACTGATGGGATTTTCCATGATGCTACATAACACTGAGCTGTGCCTTTCAGACGGTGCACAAGCAGAAGCACAGGAGATTATACTCCTGCTGTTTAAATCTTATGAAGAATAAGGTTTAAAAATAAAGAGTTCTGATGTAAAAGGATGTATTTGAATGTCCTAGCTTAGTCAGCAGTAGAAATTACATTTAATTAAGAAAACACTAATAACCTTCAAACAGCATTAACTTTAAACCAACTAAATCCATTAAATATCTTGAGCTTAATTTCTAAATACTATTAAATAATTACTGTATCTCTTCTGATATCAATTTAAGCAGAAAATTTAGACTCTTGAGGCATGTTGGACAAAGACACAAACATCAGCATCAATATCTTCGTTTTATTTCCACAATTATCTTACTTAATGCTAATCCCTAAATACAGTTTAGAAGTGATGCAAGTCTTAGCTTGCTTTGAGCTTCTTACTTCAGCTGAAATTCAAAAAATACAAGGATCATTAATCCGACAAGACAAAACTAACACAACTTACCCCATCAACACGTAGCAAACAAACCAAATACACTGAAAAGAGAGAGAAAACCCTGTGTATATATAAATGTCATTCATCACAGGTGTTTGTTTGCTTGGGGTTTTTTACTTGATTTCATCCCATGTACAGCAGCAGTGACACACTTCAGCTGGAGGCAGCCTGATAAACGTTCACATAAACTGTAGCTTGCTAAAAGGAGAGATAAACTGTTCTTTCAGAGACATTTCTCATGGTAATTCTTTATTTACATCCCCATATTGATAGCTAAACCTAAAGTAAAAATATTTTAAATATTCTATGTGTTTGTGGTTTTGAGTGTAAAAAAGAGGGATTACTAAATTTCTCAGTGTTTCCATTGAAAGGTACTATCTGAGGTCTTCTAGGGCTGTTTGGAACTAAAACTGAGGAAAATTTTTAGATGTTTCAGAACTTTATGAACCATCAAAAATTTTAAGTGATAAATGTAGATTTTTTTAACTCTTCATTTTTCAGAACTCATGTCTCCCAGAAAACAGACATTGAAAACAACAGGAAAGTTTGTACAATAAATCATGGCTTAGGCTGATAAATACAAAATCATTCAAAACCCATCTGAAAGATCTTCAGAACACCAATGACAATATAATATAATTCAGCTTCTGAATCAAATTTGCCTAAGCTCAGATGGGGTGATCTCATGTGCATGTAAATTAACAAAACTGCGGCAGTTCCGCCTTTCTAAGGCAGAGTCCAAAAGGAGCTGTAAACCCCTTTACAGCTCTAAATGTAAAATGCCACACACACCTGGCAACAGTCCCACT
Source organism: Platyrinchus mystaceus (assembly GCA_035041135.1). NCBI lineage: Eukaryota > Metazoa > Chordata > Aves > Passeriformes > Tyrannidae > Platyrinchus > Platyrinchus mystaceus. The sequence continues at coordinate 7,113,577 of JAWWLV010000180.1, read as the reverse complement.
GCAGAGAAAAAAGAAGTTTCCACCTTAACATAAGATTATGGGCCTTACAAAAAGCAGACCTGATCTATCAAGAAGGATCAAGATGACGATACAAATCAAAAGCATTGACAACCTGGTGTCACTGTATCACCTTTCTGTAGCCAGGTGGCTGCTGTCATCAGAACTGACAAGATCCTTGTGCTTAGAGCAGGCTCTGACCATGACTGTGACTTAAGACTATTTTCTGCAAGCCAAAGGAAGGATGTCTTTTTCCTTGCTTATTTTTTTCCCCCTATATCACTTTAATGTTATAGACCCTGTCTTTAAGCTATTTAATCCATCCAGGCAAGGGATTTAGTGCCTCACGGTGACCTCCATGTTTTGGAAGTGCATCTCAATATCATCTGTGCTTGCCTGCAATTACATATTTCCCATTCTGTTACAACCCAGAACATCCTTCTTCCATGTGTGGGACTGTAGTTTGTGTCTCACCAGCCTGCTGTGCCCTATGGCATTACCCCACCTTTCTATCCCATGGACCCAGAGGTTGTAGGAAGGCTTTTTCAGCAACAACAGCTATTGCTGCTTTCGTAGAGATTGCTGTGGGTGGACAGCATCCTGCCAAGGATAAAATGGCCCCTCCTCAGCCTCAGAGTCATATTTTGTGTTGCATTATTGCTCTGTAAAAGAAGGTGGGTTTTTTTCCTTGGTAGTTGGCAGGTGTGCCCCTCTGAGGAGCTTTCTTTCAGCTGAATCCAGGCCCTCCCATCATTTTGACTGATCTTAGGAGAGAACCGGTATTTGAGCGGACAAAATATTGGCTGTCAGACACCTAGAGGTAACACTGTTGACAGGGTTTCATGTCACACTCCAGTAAAAACAAAAATTGACTTATTCTGAATAATTAACCTTTAACCGAACTGGAATGAACCATGGGTGGGGGGCTATGCCCCTTTTCTCAGAATACCAACTTTCTGACTGTAAAGGGCATCCCAGTTTAGCCAGCTGTGCTCCAAATGGAAGGGTTAGGTGGTAGGATCCTGGGATGGATATCCCTGGGTGCTCTGCTTTGAAGTTGAGCTGCCCCTCATCATTCTGACATTAAAAATATTTGATTATTCTTCAAGAGAGTGATATGTTGTCCACAAATCATTGAGTGTTTTCCCTAGGAGTACACGGAAAGAGTGGTTCAAAGAACACCAAAGTGTAGTTGTTTACTAAGGCTTAAAATACACAAATCCCAACAGCATCTTTGCTAACTACCCATACCAACATTAGGGGCTTCTTCCCAGCTCACAGTTGGGGTTTTAGATAGGTATTCTAACTCTTTAGTACTGATGAACATTATATATTCTTGTAATCAAGGTGTGTGACTATAAATCAGCAATGTGTAGTCCAAAGATTTCTGTTACTGAAGTGAAATGTCAAGGAGATGAACGTCTCGGGGCATCCCGAGACTTAGCACATGTATCAGCCTCAGAAGAGTCTACAGTTTGCTACAGCTCAGGCAATCATCCCCACACATGGAGACATGTGCACCTACCTCAACTGCAAAAATTGGGCTGGGATCATATACCAAATATCCCACCTTCACCCAGACAGTTACAGGAACTAAATCTATTCAAGGTTTCAAGAAACAGGGAAGACCATGATCACAAGGTATTTTTTTTTTCCAGATGTAAGCCCTTTGTTTTAACAGTTGCTTTTGCAGAATCCTGTTCTGTTTTCAGCTTTGTCCCCAGCGTTCTTGTACCCCACTTAGCTGAAATATTCCCTCATTGTATATCCTACTGCTTCTCCTCTGGAGTTTAGACTAGGTTAGCTTTTCTCTTCTCCTTCAGCTGAAACACTCATAATGTATATTCATCCCTAAGCCACATAATTCAGGATTAATAGTTCCACTCTTCTAAATGTCATTGACTTCTGCTCATTTCTTCTTCAACATTTTTTTACTTGAGGGCTAAGTAAATGGTAATAGCCAAGGATAGCTTTATCCAGCATATAAAGGGCACCTTCTTTTTGCACTCAGAGGACAATATTATACAAAAGTATTCCAATGTAATTGGAGAAAATGTACCAGTTAACAGACATTTATTTCTGACTTCAATAGTCAAGTTTCCATCCTCCATTAATTATTTATTATTTTTACAACCTTGCAAAGAAAAAAAATGCAACTTTTTTTTTCCTAAAAAATAAAAATCCTCACAAAACAGCAAGAAAACCTCTGAAACTCACCCTTGGAAAAGTTTGTGCTTTACAGAATTGGCAGGTGCAAGCAACAAATGTGACACCAAGTGCAGTTTGTGTAATGTGCCAGAGACCAAGGCTTGACAGCCAACTGCTGCCCCCGTCACCGGCATCACTGCCTTTCCTTCTCGTTCTCACAGGCAGCTCTGACACTCACCTGCAGTGCCCTGGCCTCTCTGCAGTTTGCATTTTGCACACCTATGATGCTTGTGTAAAAAAGGCACAGCAACAAACAGCAGACACCAGGTTTCTGATCACTGCTTTAAAGTGTAGCTTCAGGCTTAATACTAGTCCTTGCTTCATATGCACTTTTATGGGAAACTTAAACAGCAAAGTCGAGCAGCCTTAGTGCTGAGCCAGGTCAGAGAATGTGAGCAACAGCTCAACATGTCAGGAATATGAAGGAGATGAGCAGAAAGGGGCTGCTCTGAAAATAAGAAGTCTGAGTGACATGGTGATGGCTGAGATGGTGCTTAGGCCCCGGGGGGAATCGCACAATAGTCTTTGTCACTGTCTAACACACAAGGGGACCCCTGGTGGTCTAGTGGTTAAGATGCGGCGCTCTTACCGCCGCGACCCTGGTTCGATTCCCGAACCGGGTTCAGGGATACTCCCCCGGGCAGATGGAACTCGTCAGCCCCTAAGGCCATCCATCTAAGAGAAGGTCACTCTAAACAAACCTACGTCCTGAGGACCTC
>JAWWLV010000180.1:7061005-7110553 GCA_035041135.1 Platyrinchus mystaceus | reverse complement strand
TCAGCGCAGGCTGTGTCTCACCTAAAAAATCCATTGCGCAGGCTTGAAAGGTAAAAAGACCTTTCCCAAATCTTCATCCGCGAAGACTGGCCACATTTTGTCTAACACATTTAAAGTAAATTAAACAGGAGTTTTCTCTTTCTCGCAAAGAGTGCGTGGCCACGTCTCACACGATATACAAGTTTTCCAGAAAGCACTTGGGTGGGGACAGCAAGCAGCCCCTCATACAAGGCCAGGTTTCTGACTGAGAGATACACCTTCACAGTGTCTTTAAGAAATAAAGCTTAAATATTTTCACCATTCTCCATGAGCTGCTCAACCCTAACCAAACTACAAAGCTATCTGCTACCAAAAAAAAAAAAAAAAAAAAAAAAAAAAAAAAAAAAAGCACTACCTACTGATATTGCAGTACAAAAAAAAGAGATGTGTTTGCTCACACACACAAACAGAGCACTCTTGAGTAGGACATTTCAGAGCCATGCAGTTGTGAGAGCAGGCTAAAGCATTTACAGGGGTCTCAGCATGAGCTGGCAACCTAACCCTGGGAAATGGCACATGCTATCAGAACATTTTATCATGGCTTCAATGCAAGCAGGACACTCAGACCTCTTCAGAGCCCCTTATCCAGTCAAAGATCAAATATAGAATTTTTTACATGTGCTTTGAAGAAGAAACAGGAAAATATTTCAGAAGACTACTTTGTTCACACTAAAAAAAACCCCATCACATGCATTTGCCTGAATCAATTTGTGAGTCTACAACAACTGGTCAAGCAATTTCAACAGATCAAAACAGCGAGGAAACTAAAATAATCAAGGCAACAGCTTAAAAATAAAGTATTTCCTTTTCTCTTAGGAAATAAGAATTTTGTTATGAAATTCATAGAATTTTTTTTTTTTTACCACAATCTCCTGCTCCCCACAGAAAGTAAAATGCTTATTTTGGGATTATATTAAATTGGCTAGTTACTTGCAGTGGTTATCTTTTTTCTTTCTCTCCACCCCTCAAAAAATAAAATAAAGAGAAATTGCACTCCTGTTTGATCTGAATTATTTTTCTGCTCTGAGCCACCTGCATGAAAAACTGACAAACCAACCCCATCCCACCACCCTTCAAATGTTCATTTACATCCACATATTTCATAGACCCAAAGGAAAATTACATTTTATGCTTCCATGTTGAAAATATAAGCTACCTTGCAAGAGAACACAGGTACAAGTCCCAAACCAGCAGAGCTGATTACCCAGCAGCTCAGGCAGATCTGTACCTCCTGCCCTGCCACCTTGTTTCCTTGCTAGTGTTGATTGGTACTTTTGCAGCTGAGCCTAATTAAGGTGCGGGGGTGCGACCTGCAGGGCCCAGGTGTGAGGACGGTTCCTGTGCTCTCTGTCCCCTGTTCCCTTTGCAGCTGTTACCGTGCTGTTGAACAGATTCCCTGTGCTCCCGTGCCCAGTGCCAGGTTATGAACATTGGTGTCTCAGAGCAAGGAAAGCACTGCTTTGCTTTATGCCCCCTCTGAGTCTGACTTGCCTTCCTTCTTTTACACCTAGTTATGGATGGCCTCCTAAAAATGAGACAGAAGATCATGAAAATAGATCCCTTGTAGATGTGCTTTACCACTTGCTGCAATATGAAATTATACTCATGCCTTAGTTTGTGATTTCAAGAGCAATGCAATTACTTCTCCTTAGGAAGTACAAAACGCGGAGACAACTGGGTCTTTTAAAAAATTCCCGTCGTGTTCCTGTCTTTTTTTCCTTTTCCCATAATTAACAATTATCTTAACATGGTTCTGTTCAGAGTCTGACACTCTTGTAAAGTTGATGGGTCTGCACTGAAAACGCCAAAAGAAAGAAGCAAGAAAGGAAAATGAAGAAACCTCATATTACTTTGACTTCCCCACCTACAGTGCTGTGTGCTTATGAATCCACTACTATTTTACTTGTATCTATTCAATATGCAACATCCACATTTTAGATAACATATATAAAAAAGGTAATTTATTTTGTTTGGAGGTCTTTATATATGCTTTGATTTTTTTTTAACTGGAGAATGTGACTTACATTTCTAAACATATGAAGAGTGGAAATGCCTCAGAATTAAAAACAAAATGGGAACAATTTTAAAGCCTATAATTTCCATAAAACATTTAGATACATTTCAAATCTAAATGAGCTGCTGATGAGAGAGCTGTTCTTTTTGTGTTATGTGACAGCAGAATCCCAAGATCCTTGTTCAACCATGATTCTCACTGAAATTTAGGAGAAAATTGTCTGAGCCAAGACAGCAGGATTCAGTCCCAGAGATTTTTCTGCAAGGCCCTAGGGCCAAATTCATTCTTGATTTAAATCAGACCAGCATAACTGAAGTCAATAAAATGCCACTGATTTATATCAGCTCTTATTTATTGCTATAGCACCCATGCTTACTTCCATGCCCCCACTGTAATCATTCTCCACCATTCATTAGGTCCATATATAAAAGCTGTCAGAAAGCACAAGCCAACTGTCTGCTCCTTGCAAATCTCCAAATGTCAGATTTCCCTCATTTGCAAAAAAGATCTTGATCTTACTAATGCTGGTGGAAATAAGGATTCCTACAATGCAACCCCATGCTGCTCCACTGGGATAAAAGAGATAAAAATCAAGAACTGGAACACAGAACTACTGTGAGCATTACTATGTTCACATTGCTTTGAGGTGTGGCATGCAGGGAATTTTAGGGCTGGCTCTTTCTGGGTTATCTCACTGGTAACTTCAGTTCTATTTAATAATGTGAAACCTCTTAGTGACATTTCTAGACAGATTCCCTGTCATTTCCTACTGAATTGCTTTATTTTTTTTCCTTTTGCCATTGTTCTGCAGAGATGCTCAAAACTCATTTGCATCAAAATACCCTATTATCCCATTATTTATGCAAAATGACAAATCCCTACAGTGTTTGAAGACAGAATGGGGGGATGCCTGGCTGTGTTCAGTGTTTTGCTCACATAGATGTAACCAATGTCCTGTGAACTTTTAGGTTCCTTCTCCAGAATCTCCATTGAAGATCTGACTTAATTCATTATGCCCCTGGTAATGTCATAAAACAACAAAATAAAATCACTCTCAATCTACAATCTTCAGTGTGGGAATATCTGCCCAACTGGGCTGCTTTCTTCCTAGTGTTTGTAACAGGATAAATGTATCATTCTAATATGTTGATCATTTATCTTTTACTCGTGCTTCTGCTAATTTTGAAGGAACAAAAATATTGTAAAAGTATAGTGTAATTATTCTAGTCTTGCTTACCTTTTTGTTTTCTTTATTTCCGTTTAAGAGATACTGCTGGAGTTTCCTTTAAAACAGGAAGATCTTGTCTTGTATCCCACTGCTGCACAAAGAAGTGTTCTCAACTATGCACTATACACTGTGCCATTCAATTTCTTAGGTAATTACTGGTTAAAATAAAAGGACCACAATCTGAGAAGTAAATCTACAACACTCAACCTGAAAGTAGTCTTACTTACATGATAGAGTTGTCTTTCATGTGGGCTGAAGCTCAAAACCTTTGGTCTAAGTTCATAAAGTATGTCGTCTTCTGAAAACTGCTTTTGTTCCATGCAAGCCTATTTTTATATGAGGAGATCACACTGAAAGATGGAGAGACTGTTTGAAAAGAAATGAGTCAATATGACTGTGAGAGAGATGACTGTTTTGGTGACTGAGTGCTGTAAAACATGGGAGGACAATGGAAGCCTGAGCTTAGAAGAGTCCTTCCCCCCTTTTTGTCAAACTAGTTTTACTTGAATCAAAACTACAGTCCTCTAGGTGCATTTCAGTTTGTGGGGCTTGATTATGATGAAGTAAATCAGCATAAGGAGGATCATAATCCAGCAGTTTGTCCAGGAACCTGCCAGAACTGTAGACCTGACTGAATTTCCACTGCAGTTACACTGATTTCCTTGACTTTACCATTGATTGTAACTTGACTTGAAGCGAAGCATTCATTACTGCCTTGAGATATTTTGAGTTAAGTTACTGTGTATCAAAACTTTAAAAGTTAAGAAAATTAAAGAATGTTGTCTGAGCACAACAGAGCTGGTCTGCTTTTTTTTTTTTTGTTCTTATTCAATATGCATCTAGTCTTTTTTTAAAAACTTCACTGCTTCCCTTATTGATGTCTTGAGGCAAGGACTAGAGTGTATTAAGATGGGTTGATTTAAATTGGTTGATTTGTTTAGATGTCCATATTTGTAATGCACTAGGGTAAAAGATGGAAATACATCTATATGCTTCATCATCTATATTAAATTGTCCTTTTTTGTATTATTTTTTAATATTATTCAGTGTCTCTTGAAAATGTCAAAACTGCACAGCTGTTATAGTCAACTTACATACAGAAACTTCTGGCTGAAATTTCATAGTTCAGTGTTGTTTGCCTGAAATTGAAAGAAATATATGTAATCTTAAAGATCAAATCTCTGAACCCCCTGTACCAGTGACTCTGTAGGCTGTGAGACTGTTGCTATCAAAGTTTTTTGCCCAATAAATCATCTTGATAAAGCAAGTGAGAATAAAATGCAGAAGCTTAAATGAGGCCATTCATCCAGCTCTCCAAATAGGCATCATATTTTCAATAATAGTAAATCCATATTTACTAGAGTATACACCTATTTTCTAAAACACTTCACATGCATAGTTCTCACTAAAGCAAACAGAATGTGTTCTGAGACACTTGTGAGACAATGTCAAATGAATTTCATTCTACAAGTTCCTTTACTAATCTAGTAATCATTCCTCAAGGCTTTCTAGCTCTGCTGCCATATGGTTTTCTGTGGGGAGAACATTAGAGCTGATTTTGGTTGTCAGCATTTGTTTTGTTCACAGGAGTATCCTATATGGTCAATAGTCATGATGGCACTTACATTTCCCTTACTGCACGGAGCTGACACCTTTTCCAAGTCACTCACTGTGACAGGTCTTCATTCATGTAACTCATTTCTTTACAACTTGTGTTACATTTTTATTCTTCTCAAATGATGTTCGCATCATCACCTGCTCTAATCACCTTTGCTCTTGAATTCCTTAAAATTCTTCTTAAAATTCATAAAGCAAATCGATATGTATGACTGGGAAATGACTCTTCTACTCTCATCCTTGCAACGCATGGCAGCAATTATGTAATTCTAAACAGCCTGTGTAATCTTGAATACTTAATGTACAAAGTCCTCAAAAGGCATGTGGACAATGGATTGCATTTGAACAGAAGGAATTAAAAGGAGCAAAACTATTGCAGAAGGGAGCCAGTCCACAGGAAAAAAGACAGATGTATCAAAGGAAGGGCTGAATACATCAATGTATTTATGAGCATTTGTCTGGGATGAGGAACTTCAGCTGTGAAAAAAAAGACTGCTCCTGAAAAGCCACAACAGGTGGGCTGCCTACACAGATCAAATTCACTTAAAAAGGGGGGGGAATGTCACTGAATGTCACTTCTTCTCTGCAGAAATCCAGCTGAGAGAGTACAGTGCTCCATCTGGCAGAAAAGTAGTCAGATCTACAGAGGAGAAATTTTAACTGTGTTCACTTGGGAGAGGCTGAAGCATACATCTAAATATGAAAAGCTTTCCTTGAGAAAGGCAAAATTTAATTTCTCCCTTCTCTTTCCTCTTTTCCATTTATTTTTTCCTTATTTTTTCTCATGGGGGTGATTTTCTTTATCACTACTGGCTAGTTTGAAAGCAGTGAAATATCTAGAGCATTTCAATTTTATCCCTGAGGGTCATGCCATCTCAAAAGGCATTTTATTAACATGATATGTAACTTTATTTCGTCATTTATTTAGCCCTAATTGTGACATGCATCTTATTTAATTTTTTGATCCTTTTTTTGTTAAATTTTCTTGCACATGGTTGTGGTGACCTAAATGCTCCCCATTTGTCATTTCTTTATTTCTACTCTGCAGTAGAATCAGAATAGGAGGACATCACATCCTCTCTAAGATGCCTTGATCATGTTTTATTTTCTTTGATGTATTCTGAGTGTGCCCTTTCCTCTGTCATATGCAGTTCTTGTAGCAACTTTAATAATTGTGATTGATTTCTTGGCTTTCCTTTTAACCACAGTCCAAAGCTTCTTTAGTTTTCCAACTGCCACCATCCTTCAGTTTCCACACCTTGACATTTTCTCTAAAATTTTTCTAAATGATTATGAAGAATCCATGGTTTGATAATTCTTCTCAATGTGTCTTTATATACTGTGCTTTAGCTGTATGTAATAATAAAGCATTGAGACAGTAAACAAAAACTTAATTCAGAATTCTTCATAAATTTTAATTTAAATACTTCTGCCTTTCATATTGCTAGAGACAAATGAAATTACCATAAGCACAGAAAGCATATGCTTGGCTTCACTTGAAATAATACTGCTATGTTTCTTATGTCTTCATTTTCTTAAGGAAAAGCTGGGGAACTTGGAGGCATTGATCACCAAACTGTACGGTGTCACTGAGAGCACATTGCAACTATGCAATACCTTCCTGTTTTCACAGTACTATTATCAGTATGGTATTGAGGATTTAAGGCAATTACCTGGGCATCTGCATTTATGGAATTTTTAGACACTTAGATGTAGCAGGTGGGACTGCCAGGTATGCCTTTCATGAAGAGAGAGACATAAGGAGCCCTATCTCATCAAGGCCCATTGCCTCTGGTTTTATTCAGAAATTAAAAGCCTTCAAGGTTTAACAGCATCCCTTTGCAATATAGTCTTCTATGCAAAGAAGACTTCTCAATTTACTGTAGAAGTCCAATATCCGAAGAAACCAGAAATGAAAACTCCATCCAAGACAGTTCTGTGCCCAGTCAGCATTGCATTTCAGTGGTGAACACAAAGGAGGAGCATATGTGAATTGTTCCTTGTTCTTCTATTTCCAGCAGGGCAAAGCAGCCATTGTATCCAGTTTTTCCAGCATCAAGGATGTTAGTTGTAGAAACAACTGTGTTATAACATGAAAATTAGGAAGCACCAGTTGAGAATCTGGTGGCAAAGAAGAGAAGCCACATAAATTTCTCATTAGCAATTTATGAGCCTGACAGGAACAATCTCTGGAAAATTCTCACAAACAAGTGAAGTGCAAGTTTCCCCACAACCACGGGAATCTTCATGATTTTTTTTTTTTCCAAAAGGAGTGCAATAAAAATAAGACATTATTAAAACAGGAAGGTTTATCTCATCTTAATTCTCTTTCTGAATAATTTCCCTGCAGTTTATTTGCCTTTTGTGATAGTTCACGTGAAACAGGAAATTGATTTATTTCTATGCACAATAAAAAAGGCAAGCTGAGGAGATGGAGACAAAGAGAAGAAATTAAATATGTAAGACAACCCAACCATGCTTTGCAGATGCATAATGTTAAGTTTAATGCCCAAGTGCTGGTGATCCTTCATACATTGGGTTATAAAGCTCCAGAGTTCAATGAAGATTTTGGATAAGAATAACAGAGGAAGTATTAGTTCCTGCCAGTAGTAGAAAAGGACTAAGGGAGCAGAATCTCTTCAGGGAAAATCATCAGTTCCAGAAGAGATAATTAAATGTGGTATTAGTTGACTGAAGGAATATAACTGGAACTTTGCCTGGTGTTTAGTTTGATTGAAACCCATATAGGTGGACGCCTTTAACCAGATAAGAACTTTTATGAATGAGGTTAAGAACTTAAAAGATAGAGTGAAGGAGTTAACTGCAGTTGGCAGGGGTATCTGATGCATGTGCAAATAGATCAATGTTCTTTCTTGTCTCTCTCCAATGCCATATAAATCTTAATAGCTGTTGGATGAATCAGCAGAAGAGAAGACCTGAAAAATCAGTTTGTTATTGACTTAGGATCTCTAGGACTTAGTTCTTCTTTCTGCTTTTAGTGTTATTCAATATAGCCTATATTCAATGTAGCCTGAAAATTAATTGTTGGAAATTCAATCCTTTTGGGAGTTTGAGCTTGATTTCAAAGCAAAAATCCTCATTTAAAACAAACATTTGCACATTCACTTTTCAACAATTGATTGAATATAAAACTGTGTAAACCCAACACCCAAAAACAAAGCTGAAACTTCAATTGGGTGTACACACAGAAAGAAGCTCCACACTGAAGACACTACAACTTAAGTAAGAAAAGAGTAGAGTAAAATAATATGATTTCTGGTAGAGCTACAAGGACAGGTAAACCTGGAGAATTAGGCACATTGTTATTCACTAAATAGGGAACGTCTAAAAAATTTGGGAATCCTTCAGGACTAGCTTAGTTATTTCACCAGAGGAGTACATTTCTTCTTCAGCCCTGATTTTTTTTTTCAGTCCCCCAAGTCAGGTAAGAGTGAACGAACAGAAACCAAGGGAAAATATTATAGATAACACTGGTCAAAATATTATTAATATTATTAGCATTAGCATCATTTTTAAATCAGGTGCAGTATCAGAGATAGTCAAATCTAATGAGAGATTGTTCAAATTTTGCTTGAGTTCTACATACAGAGTGGAGCTGTTCCCTGCTTAAATTAATTCACAAGACTGAAATATGTTAATCCTCTAGCAAGCCAGGTGAAGTGAAGGATGAGTGATATCAGACCAGACATTACTGGTCAGAAAAGCTACATCTTATGAATCTGCAGTGCCCACCCCACCTTCTTTCTGGAATAGGAAATGAGAAAGAGAGTAAGAGAGCAACTGTATCTGTATTCCCATGTGACCCCACCTATCTTGTGGAGACCACCAAGATCAGTGTTGAGACTGCTTAGTCATGATGGCAATTATAATGATGTGGAGAAATAAGTAATTGAAAAAAGGAAATTTCCATCATCATTATTACAGTTCCTAAACTCGGCTCCAAACTCAACAGAAATTATATTTCATTTCTAGGAATTTCCATCTAGGTCCATGTTTGACCAATAATGCAAACTCTGCAATCCATAAAATCACTTAAGCCAGTTCTCTTCAGGCCTAAATTTGTGGGATCTTGGACCAAAACACTTACACAAAAAACACCAAGTTATCCTTTTGCCTATTTCAAAACTAAAAAACCCAGAGAATTCAAAGAGATTAAATAATTTGCTTAGGGAAAAAACATTAATCAGCTACTGAGCTATGGAGAAACCCATTTTGTCTGGTCTTCACAGAACAGGATGATTGTGTTGCTTTATTCATGCAAACTAACTTACAGATCTTTGGCCACAACAACTTTGTACATACAGGAAAATAAGTCAGCAGGAGTCTATCAGAGATCGTTTTTTCTGCTTCTGACAGGAAAAAGGCCAGATCCCTAGAAAAATGGGACTTTGTGTTTCTAGATGTACAATTTTGAGATACAAAAATGAGATAATACAGAGAGGTAATATTAATTTCTTAACACATCCCTGTCTATAACATTTTCCTATTTGGGATGCTCTTTCTGTTTATAAATATGATGATATCAAATAAGATAATAAAAAGTGGACAGTGAAATGAAGAATCAGTCACCCAAGTGGTGATCCCAACCATCCCACAGATATCAAAAGAACACCGGACAGTTTGACAACATCTAAATAAGTATGTGTAGTTATAAAACCATGCTACCATTTTTATTGCATGATAAAAAGATATCTAAAAACACTGGCCAGAGTGTTGATGGCTCAGTTATAGAAAAAAGGCAACGGGAAGAACTGTCAAATTCTTTTACCCCTTCTCTGTTCTTGATATTGTTGTGGGGCAACCTCATTGGCAGACGAGTGAAAAGAAGTGAAAGTGAAAAGAAACACTCCTTTCCCATAAAAGTTTAAGAAATTTAAACACATGTCTATTGAAGCTTATAGTTAGGTTTTCTAACTATGTATAACGTATTATTCATCAGCTTCTTTCATGCTATGACATCTGAACTGAATTAAAACTTACTACCTGATTAAAACCTACTACCTGATTAAATTTATATATCTAAATCCTTTAAAGTTCCTGAGAATCCCTTCCAAAATTTCTCTCTTACTTATTTCCCAAAAGAGGCAGTAAGATGGAACTTTCTCTCTCTTTTCTGCCACCCAGCATCTCTGATCTCTGTGAGCAGAGGTGGAGTTGCAGGCCCTCACAAAAAAAGATGACAACTGCACCCATCTCCACCCCTGGCTTCTCCATTCCCAAGAAGAGGAAGATGCCCTTGGCTGATAATATGGCCTGTTCTTTCCTCTCATCAGGAAAAGATATGAGGTCTTTCTGGAGAGGAAAAGGAAAAGTAATTCTGCTGGAGAAAAGCTGCAAAAATGTGAACCCTAAACATGAATACTTAGAAAGAGAATAGATTCCATATTTGGTTCTCTAATAGTAGGGGCCATTGGACAAATCTGGATTTAAGGCAATCTGGGGAAATGAAGGGGCTCCAGGTGACTCTGTCAACAGAACTATTAATAAATGATGATTTTCTCAGATACAGAACACAGAAACAAGAAGCTGCCTGCTGCTCATCTGCACACTGCTGAGAGCAAAGCATATTTGCACAAAACTTTTTTATTGGCACATAGGAAGGGGAAAATTTGGGTTTCTGCTGAAAAGTGAAATGCTTTCTTTCCAGATCAGCTGCTGATAGCACTCTCTTCCTAGCAGTAAAGAGGTTTTAAATATTGACAGTATTTCTTATGTCCTGCATGAGCAGTAAGTGGACACATTCCTTTATCTCCCTTTATATCCTTTCCTACTTGATTTTTTTTTTTTTCACAATAGTTCTCTCCATTTAAAAAGCAGGGAAAATTAGTAATTCCTCAGCTGAAGCAGTATGCCTTCCCTGATTTGGTTCACTTTTGTAAATTTTCTATTTAGTTTTATTTCCTTGCTTTTGTAATTCTTTTGTTTGTTTGTTTATTTAATCTGCAGTACACAGGAGGCTGGTAGAATTACAGGAAGAAAATGAGCTGCATAATGCAACCTGAGGAGGGTGTGGCAAATGGGGACTTACTGGCAAATTGATCCAAAGGGATTATTTCAAAGTCATACTTTCTAAAGCTCTATTTTAATGGGATTAGACAGATGCCTGATACATATTTGATTTCAGCAATCTTTCAGAGACCCTTGCCTGCCTATGATATCTCTGTTTTGTAAAGGAAGCTGCAGCTATGATATTTGTTTTATTTCAGGGTAAATTCCATAGGAAAGCAGGATATTTTAGAGCTGTGAAAAGATGTCAAGAAATCAGAAAATACTGATCTTGTGGCTTTATAAATATCTTCTTCATTTTTTTTTTCTTTTTATTCATCATAGCAGCCTACAGCTAATATATTTAAGGAAGAGCTAAACTTTCTCTCATACAAGAGACTGACATATTTTATCAGATTTCATGTTTCTTTCAAATCTACAATAATCTCATTGACACAATTGCTCCATATGTTTTAATTGACTTAGATTTCCTTGCATGAGATCTTGACTGTGGTGATGACAGAGGCAAAATTACAATCCCTTAAGTTTCCATCTTTCTAGGTACTACTTGAATAATCTTACCACTGACCTTACTCGTATGTTTTTTTCCCCAGCTTTCCTCATGCTTTGCATACAGACAGAAGATGAAGTGCTGTGTCCTGCTGGACAGTTCTCCATGACCACAGTTTGTGGTCATTGCAAGGTAATGCTTTTGAGGAGACAGGTTGGTGAGGCCCCAAAGTTGATGTTGCTTTCATTAATTTTTCCAATCCTTTAGATTTAAATGTTTTCTCCTGCAACATGAAAATTTTCCTAAAGTTGCCACCTTTTTTAGAGAGCAGTAAATCAAACTGGCTGCAATCAGTTCTGTGTTTAATGTTCACTTATACTTTCGGTGGATTTGGCCCCAGGGTTTGCAACCAGGTAAGGGTCTTGCGCCCATTTCACACAAACAAAAGAATCCAGGTAACTGAGAGAAATATTTTGGTTTCTCTCTTTTCTCTTCTTCAAATGTATTTTATACTGTTTGGCTAAGCAATACCACATGTGTGGGGATAGGAGACAAAATGTTTAATAGAAAATTATAATATTACTATGCAAAAACAGAGACAAAATAAATCCATGTATTTATTTAAATTTTGTCTTCCATGGTTTTACGCAAGTCTGAGCTCAAGAGGTGAAACAAGTGGCTCATCCCAGAACAATGGCCTTAATTTACTTCACAAATGAGACACAGGAGAGACAAAACAGGAGATAGGATGAGGGGAGGTTTCAGTGCAATTACTTATCCTTAATGGACTTTCATATTTAGTGTGGGGTTCAGCTCTTCCAATTCACCTTAAAAAGGCAATGGGACCCTTTCTATACTACCAGAAAAGATTTGGCTCTGGTACTGAGGGGCCTCCAGTGCAAATTTACTTGTATCATTAGAAAAGCCATTTCCTTTTTCGTGTAAGCCTAATGAAAGTACACTTAATTTGTAATTTTGTATAATTATAGATCTTGATGAGACAGATGAATGTGAATTCAGTATCAGCTTGTGAGTTCATCATTCCCTGTATCATCCATTTCTCAATTATCTCTAATGGTTGTCTTCAAGAGATTTATATCTTGTCATTTTCCTGCTAACCTACGAAATATATCCTTGCAGAACTGTACCAGCGGTTTGTCCTAAGGAGAAGAGTTTGTGTCCCACACCAAGTTTCTCAAGGTTAGGCTTCTAAAATACTTCCAGACTTTCTCCAATGTCAATTCTGATTTCACAGAATCACAGAATCACTAAATATGCTAAGTTGGAAGAGACCCACAAGGATCATCAAGCCCAACTCCTGGCCCTGCCCAGGACCATCCCCAAGAGTCACACTTTGTGCCTGAGAGTATCATCCAAACTCTCCTTGAACTCTGGCTGTGACCATTTCCTTGGGAAGCCTGCTCCATTTTCTTCCAGCTTATGGTATTCCTATTGTTTGCTTCCACCCCTAGAAGAACAGCCAGGTACTCCAACACTGATGCCTTCTCATCTCAAATTTCCATCCCCTTCTCTCCCATGAAACCTTGCTCAAGTACAGGTTAGATCTCAAAAACACAGCCAGTTGTTTCTCAATGCATTTCTTTTTTTTTTTTTTTTTTTTATGCATCAGTACAATTTCCTGAATGTCTTGTGGGGTTTTCCAGTTCTCAGCTTTCTTTTTTTAACATTCCTCTTGTGCCTTCACAGTCAGTTCAATGGCAAAGTGACCTCCACCCTGGGCTCTGGGCTGTATATTGCAGCTGCCTTCTGGGTCTCTCATTGCTCTTCTTATTCATAGTAATTATTTCCTCACAGTATGCTTTTTCATTTTCCTTCTTTTTTTTTTTTTTTTTTTTTTTAACTGCTGAACTTACTCCCAGGGACAATGCTTACAAGAGAACTAATAGGCCTAACAGTAAAAGCAAACATGAGGCACCCTGGGGAGAGCCTGCACACTTTTCAGAATCTGTTGCTCGTTCTTAAGGGAAATACATGTTTCTGAAAAAAAAGTGTTTAGGACAAAGATGAGCAGTTCCTCTTCCGCGACTGTCCAATTAGGAAAGCAGATATCCAAATAATTCAGATATAAATAAAATTTTTAGAAATCCCACATTTCTAATCTCTCTTTTATCCTTTACATGGTCATCTCCTAGCATTTAGGGTAGGGATTCATTTCCATTTCGGAGTATGGAAAAAGTGAGATCACATATAATGGTGGTTTTTCTGTGCTCATTCATCTTACTGACTTTCATCTTGAAAGCCTTCAGGATTATCTGAGAACATTTTTTTTTCATCCTAGGGTGATGGAGGCAGCAGCCTTAGCAGAAACAAATTCTTTTCCATCAGAAGGAGAAGGGCTCATAACGTAGCTCTGTTTATCATCCTACAAAATAAGAAATACTGCAGCTGCTCAGTCTGCCACTTTGAAATGTTCAGAACCAGTTACGTTTTGTCATTATTTGCTTGACCAGGAAGGTATTTCAGTGCTCTTATGAAAAATATTTTGGTTATTATATTTGCAGTGTATGATGTAATTGACTTCCCTTATGCATCCATAAATTGTCAGGTACTCCAGGTATCTATCACATCCCATCTGATTATAGATATGCTTGTAGATAATTTAATAAACATAGTTTTATAAAACACCTGAATAAGCAGTGTTTAAAGATTTGCAGATTTAAATGGACTGGAAAGACATTAAATAAATGTAAGACAGATTCCATCTTACAATGCAAAAATAAAAAAGTGACTTTCCATCACCAGCTGATCAATCCTTATTGTATTGCCAATGCTGAAGTAATTTTGTTCAGTTTTATAAGCAATAAGCTAGTTACTCAACACTTCAAAAGGCTGGGCAAAGATAAGAAGGGAACAGTGCCTTTTCCAGACAGAACTGCTGGACAATACTAGCCTTGCCCTGTCTTTCTCAGAGAAACTATGATTGATGTAAGAATTACCCCAGACCAAAACCCACAGCATCACTCTACACTTCCAGAGGCTCTTAGGAAATAAGGTTTCCTATTCTACTTAAGAATGAAGCAGAAATGATAGTTCTCAGACACTCAGGATAAACAGGTTCCCCAAGGGCTCTCATAACTAGGCTTTATTGCTAAATGTGGTTCATGTTTGGATGGTATTTAGCTCTTATGTAAAGAAATTGTGAGCCCTTCAGTGACTGACTACCACTTACTGACACTGGGGAGATCTTGCCCTTGCCAACAAATATGAACTGGCAACTGGGTAGAGGCCCGTCATCACACTCTCACCTATCACAGAAGCTTGGTTTAGGTGATTTCTAGCATTTTAAAATGCTTGTAGTATGACACACAGAAATTAGGCAGAGTTTGGAGAGATATAAGTGGCAAGGGAAAGAATATTTCTTACAAAGAAATATGTATGGTCACATAAATGAAGAAGCACCAGAAAAAAAATTAAAGAGAAAGAGTATTAATTTGGAATGATGTTTTCATTACAAGGTAGAATACAAATATCAATATAGTTTTTCTAAAAATGTATTTACCGCAGTGTTTCTTAGCTTAGTAGTAATTCTTGGATATACCTGGCTGAAAACTTACCATGGAAACAATTTTCAAAGAGAAAAACTTGAGATTGGGTCCATGGCTACTGCATTTCCACAATTCTTCTTTGGAGAACCAAGTTCAAATCACTCCATCCAGCACATCATCTGTTTGTCTTCTCTGTTATAATCCTGGTGACTAAACAGAAGGAGATAAGGAAAAAAAATCTCAAATAATTGTGGGAAGAGGTGCTGTAGTTCTTGGGAATTGCTCAGACACTAACAGCAGTACACAAAACTAAATCTGGGAGCTGAATAAATCTCCAGTTCTAAGTGATGTCTCCCTCCTGCAGTAAGACAGATACATATTTAAAGAAATGGAATGAGAAGTGATTTTTTTCTTAAGCTGAGAGAAGAACTGCTCAAGGAATAAGGGATCAGCAGAACAAAGAGAATCCACAAATCATAATTCCTCTGTTTTCTTTTCTTTTCTCCATTTATAGAATGAAAATATCAAGCATGCAGATAGCTTACCCATGTATGCTTCATTTCATAGGTTTTTTTGAGAGAAGACAATAGAGGAAAAATACAATAATCACATCTTGCCTGTCATATCATAACCATATTGTAACCTGGAAGATTTATAAAGGGTAGTAAAAACTGAAATGTTTAAAAGATTGTAATGCACGGATGTGTATGTACAAAAGAAATCCTTGGCTAAGAAGTGCTCTTTCTCACTTTCCTTTTCCAAAATGTGGTACAGACAAGGAGATTTCTGTGTAAAGCAGCAGCAATAATCCTCATCCCCACAACTGCCACAAGATTTTACATCCATTTGCATAGTAGGAATTTCTTCTGGTTTTTCTGACCTCCCCACAGAGCTCATCATATGAATTTCTGTAATTGAACCTGGCTTTGTTTTAGCCTTATATGCTGTGTTCTTGACAGTATTGGCACACAATAGCAGCTTAGACTATAATAAGGTGTTAGTTTTTGCTTGTTTCCATCCCTGCTGTAGTCATTGGTGTGGATAATTACTGTATTTCTTTCTCTCTCTCCCTTTCCTTTTTAAACCCATTGTTCCAACTTCTGGCAATGAAGGAAACACTCAGGATGCGAGCATCGCCTCCATTTTGCTGTTGCACTACTCTGACTTGTTTCCAGAAGCTGCTTATTCCATCTCTCAGCTGCCCTGGGAAGATGTTCAGGAGCAGAGGGAGGGATATGGGAACCACAGAAAATTGCTTTGGAGAGGCAGAACTTTGTTAGCTCATTTGGCACCATTTTGTGGAGAAGTCTCACCGCTTCCAGTGGCTTGGGCTTCACACCGTCCTGTAACTTTATACCTCAAACTTTACATCTTCCACAGATAAAGGCTGGGAATATTATCTGAGTTGCCTCTAACTTAATTTCTTCAGTCAAGGATTTAGGAAAGAAGAGAAAACCACCAACTGTTGTTTTCAGCAGCAGGCTCAGTTAATAAATCCCATTGAGACACGATAACTCCTTTTACCTTAAATCACACTCCCATTACTCACTTTTTTCCTTCCTTATTTGTATAGTTCTTGTGTTTTTCCTCTTTCAGTATGTTACCATAAAGTGAAAAAAAAAAACCAAACCAAACCAAACAACAAATATTTAAAAGCACAGTATAGAAAAGATCAGATAAGAAAGTCATGTCTAGCTCAAGATATGACATCATCGCTATCCTGAAGTCAGCTTAAGTCTGTCTTCCTCTTGAAACAGAGGGCTCTGGAAAAAGCCCTCAAGCCCAATATTACTTTTAACTTTTTTAATCCCCACTTGCTTTAGCACTGATCTGACAAGCTGTTCTGCTGGTGCTGAACTCACTATTATTGAATGATTGATTGGCAGGCTTCTCCTGTCTGAGATAGTGTGGCTGCTGCTGAGCCCGTGCTCCTTCGACTGAAAAGGGACCAATGAATTTTAAGACGCTTTGCTCTCCAAGGAGCCTTTTTATTATCCTCCAGCTCTTCTGACACTTCAGAAATACAAAGTCAAGTTTCCCCTCTGCCTGTTCCCTATTTGGAATGATTGTTTTGTTGCATTTTGGCTGCACAAAGGATTGTAGTTCAAAAGTAGTACAAACTCTGTTAAATGACAGCTGTTAAACTACATCTGTGAGCACTGGTATACAAGAGCTAAAAAGTGGTGAAGTTTGGGATGGGAATGGGAGTGAAGTTGGGCTGAAGACAGATCTTTTATACCTCAAATCCCCATTGAAGCCTTGGCAGTGGAACAAAAGTATAGTGTGATTTATCCCAAACTCAAATAAAGGCTTCATTTACAACAACACAATCTGAATTGAACTTTGTTGTGGGCTTGGGCTAAAATCTTGTTCTACTTTTATCTCTTTGCTATTGGCATAAACTGTAATGACCCCAAAGACACGCAATAGGAAGATCACCTACAGCACCTATGGCACTACCTCCTTTCTTCTGGAAAAAACACTGAAAAGGATGCTTGAGATGACTCCATAGATACTTGCCCAAAGTCCATTTCCACAAAGAGCCACCTGGACTGACAGCTACTGCATTTGTGCCAGGATGTTTAATAGATTTAGCAGTGAAGTGCACATGAAGAGGCAGAAACTGAGTTTCTCTGAATTCAGTCTAATGCAGCCCATTCTTTATGAACTAGAGCATTTAGCCTCCATGTACCCCCTCCCAAAGTAAAGTACGTGGAAGAAGTTTTTTAGTGCCGAAAATAACAATTTATGACTAGCACCTTTCATTTTATAAGCTATCAGCTACTATTTAAAAGTACTTTAAGTAAATATATATTACACTCATATATATTCAAATTTTACTAACACAAAGCTACTGTCACAGTGGTTAGTTCATCTGCTATTTACATTAATAAAAATAAAAGTATTATTCTTCAACTTCAGCATAGCCTATTTAAGTATTTTTAAAAGTTTGGCAAATATTAACCCTTACATAGCTCTAGGTCTGAAACTGTTATCATTCTCTCTATGAAGACTGTGAATGCCAAATATATTAAGTAATTTCTTCCAAAGCTTCTCATTGAGATGTCTGATACTTTCTAACTTATTGTCCTTTCTCATAACCATTACATTTTATTAATTTTCAAGAAGCAGCTAAAAACTGAAGGCAGAAAATAAAAAGATTGTTAATGTGTGGCAGAATAAAAGGAAAATCTGAGACAGGCTACAGCTAAACTTGAGCTTGGCAAGCACCAGAGCACTGGTACTCTTCTGTGCCATGGTAATACTTTTATTTTCAAATGTCTTTATCAGATACAGCACTGAGAAAGAACACAGTGTGTGTAGGCAGGCTAATTAGTTTGTTAACAAGGTTAATCATTACACTTGTATGGTACCCTAGCCTAATCCTGTTATTCACCCAAAAAAACGGACTAATTCAGTTAGATGTGGATTTTTTTTATATATATATATATATATATATAGTAGGATACAGCTTTCACCTTTTACCTTATACTTGATAAGTTGTATTTTAGAGACCATTGGTGAAGAAGGGAAAAGAATATACAATGTTGATTTATGTATTTAGCAGTGTACATGGTATTTTCTGGAATCAGGAAAAGACATCAGAACTGAAGGACAATTTTAAAAAAATGGTTTATGCTGCCATGTTTTTGATAACTGAAAAAAACCCTCACCATTTTTCTTTCAAATTTTTCCTTGAAACAACATGGCTGTACATCTCCTTTTGCACCAACTCCAGCTGCAGTTTTTTGTTCTCTACTCACTGTCTGATAATGTTTTTGGTTGCAAGCTGTCAAGATAGGCCTTTTTTACTTCTTTCCTCCCATTTAGTGGAAATACACAATTCTTTTCTCTTTTATTCTCCTCTGGCTTTAGTCCTCTGCCAGCTTTGCACAGGTACTTCATCCTCCAACACCCCAAACAGACCTATGACAGGCTGAAAGAATTGCAGGCCCCTGCAATGAGTGTTACCAGACTCTAAATCTTTTTTTTTATTTTTAATTTTGTTGTAAAGGCTGTTTCAAGAGAATGACTGGATTCCCACCTAGCCCATTTCAGTGTTGAGCTCTGAGGTCCTGCACCTCTTTACAGTCTGCTCAGAAAAGAAACCACACAGGTCCAAGAAACGTGATTGGAATGTTCAACGACACAAAAGATTTCCATGTAAATATTTGCAAAAGACGGGAGCTAGCCCACTGAAAGAGAATAGGATATAACAGAAATGCCTTAACATTAAAACTATGTTTCAATAAGATAAAACTCTGATCAAACTCCATGTTGGAATGCCCAGGTGCTGTGATAAATGGAGGACTCGATCCTGTCTCACCTGAAGGAAGGGGAAACAAATTCTTTGTAATGCACTTTATTAAAATGCTGATTTTGACTTTTTGCCTATGACAGGACAATTTGTAAGAGAAAGTAAGAAGGCAGGGAAGCTTTGAATTTTAATATCTCTCTTCCTCCTCTTCCTTCCCTTCATGTTCTTCTCCCCTCCCTTGGCTAAATAGAATTGGATGACTATGACTCAAGCACATACAAAATTAAAAGGCTTACCCTTGCCTGCTTCTTTATTTACCTATATAACTGTATACATAAAAATCTCAATAGTCCCAAGAACAGTTTATCTGAGAGTACCAGTAGTATGACTGTGTGACTTTTCCAGAAAATTGACTTAAATTGATGATCTTAAGTCCTTGTATAGGAAATACAATTTGAAAAAATATTTTAAATTAAACTCATACCGCTTGCTGCCATTTCCTGATCTCTTTTTCTTCTTAGTGGCTCAAGCTTCTTATTACAGGTATAACATCCTTCAGAAGTGGCCTCTAGTGGATTCAGAAGAAAATGAAATCAGAAATATCTTCCATATTGTGTATTCACCAGGATATTTAAATTGAAGGAATTGATTTTTTCCAGTCAAGTGTCACACTAAAAACAAATCTAGGAAGACACCTGGTTTAAAACAACCAACCAAATAAACCAACCAAAAAAAAAATCATGAAGGCTCTGGAGAGAAGAGACTTCATTGATATTAATAATGTTCAATTTTAAGATGACTGTCCTGGGACTTCAGCACAGGACTGGAGTCTTGCAGCAAGAGTAAACAAAACAAAAGCATGTGAAAGAGGAGCATCCCAGGATCTTACACTCTTGCATTAGCCAGTAAATTGGTCTACGACCTTGGACAAATCACTTGTCTGATTACATCTCGGGAAATCAGCTGGAAAACAAGCATAAAGGCTGCCCTCTCTGACAGGCTGATTTGAACAAACTGAAATGTGCTCCTGTGGCATCCCTTATTGACATGTATTCCTTTAGATAGAGAATTGCCTAATGGGTATGTTGTGGGGGAAGGGGTACTATAACCTAACATGACAGATGCAAAATACACCTATATTCATTTACTGCATAAAAGGTTAGAGTTCCTGCTCATTTAAATATAACAACTGTATAGGGGATAGGATAGAAAAAGATTAGTAGATGGTTTTCCAACTTATTTATTTCAAATCTTACAAAATAATAACTAGATTTAAGTTGTTGGTAAAAAGTTCAAAATTAATTTGAATTTTATCCCAACACATTCCTCCATGCTAAATGTCATAGTCTGTGTTGAACCAAAATATATCTCAGATGGACACAACTGGTGAATATGAACCATCTGGCACAGGAAGCCTTGCCTACTGTTTTAGCCAACTCAACTCAATCCTAACCCAGTGCACACACATCACTGATCTCACAGTCTTCATCACCCTTATTGCAAATGAAATATTGGTTTTTGAAAAGAGCTGGCAAGCTGGAAGAAGATGAAAAGACAAAATGGAAGCAATGGCTGGCTGTCTGACTGCTAAAAGGTCTGCAAGGCTTTTTATTTCAAGTTTTGCAAAATGTGACGTGAAAGAATGTACTGCTTTTGTAGATGAGTATATGTGAGAGGTAAAAAATCCACAATATACACTGTGTTCCTGGTGACTCCTTAAACATTGGTGCTTTACTTTGTTAAGCTCTGATTCTCGGAGCAAGTGTTTGTATGCAACTTGGCAGTTGCTAAGGTAACAACCATTTGGGGGAAACAGTGGAGTAAAACAGACTTAAAAAGCCTACATAAAATTGACATGAAATGACAATGGCTTGCCTAGGCTTACAGTAACTTTCTATATGTTCATGATTACACATATCTAACACAAATATTTCCATTTCCCAGGAATTACCTAGTTATATTTCTGTTTAGAAGGTGAATGGCAGTGCCACTTATATTTGTTTAAAAAAGAAAAATATTGGTTAATGAAGGAAATGAAGGAAATGTACTTTTGTCTGAAACCATCACCATTTAACACACAAAATATTTACACACCAATATTTACATGCCATTATTTCTTTTCCAAAGGAACATAACCCAACACAGATTCAGGGGCTACTGAGGTGACAACCTGTTGTCCCCATCCTTAAGTCTGTTTGCCCTCTGGGGCACAGGATGCACTAAGAGCCAGGACAGTCATCTCATCTTCCCCTGGCTCTTGAACATACCACTTTCACAACTAGCTTGGATTTTCTTATGCTGTCTACTTTTTGTAATCCCATGGGTTTCCCCAGACCAAGACAATTTGTAAGTGGATACTAGCATCCATATTTGAGATAAGGCACATGGACTCATACTGCACCCAATATTGCCTTCCAAACTTTAGTTCTACAAAAGAATATATAGGTTGCTTTAACTAATGAAGACATTCTGTAGCTGCTTCAGTTAGTAATAGGCTATAAAGGATGCTCCTTCTATTTTAAGTAAAATTTTAACTGGAGCATGCTTACTGATGTCAAGAAATCATTCATTCATCTAGGAAATCTTTTCTTTATATCTTTATATTCTACATCACTTTTTTGAGACATCTAGTGTTCTTAGATGATGATAACTAGCAGCTAAATGCCTTTATTAAATCTATGAGTAAAACATAAAATGTTCTATTAAAAAAAAGGAGAGGAAACTCCTCTGCAGGAGTTTCTAACACTTTGTAACGGGCAACAGCTCACCACAGTCAAAGCATTTGGGGTCACTGCTCAGCAAAGGCTTCTTAAAGGCTCAGTCATCTTTTTCTTGTAGAAAAGCAGAAACAAGAGTAGTCACAGCCACGTAACAAACTCCAATCAGATAGAAGCACAGACGTTGGCAGCATCCAAAGTGGGAAAATAGCAAACAAAGCACTCCAAACTGGCACAAATCTCTATCTACCATTTAAAAGCAAACATACAAACACCTAGATTTCTCTAACAAGAGTCACTTAAACATTCAGCTTTGTGTCAACAGTCAAGGAAAAGCTAGGAATAGAAACCATGCTGATTCCTGTAGCAAAGACCCACCAACCAGAGATGAAATCCAAGGTGTCACGACAACTCAACAAGATGCCTTAAGATAGGCATAATAAATTCAAGTATCAATGTTTGTTGAGTGCTTTAAGCAGCTCTTGGACTTTAAGCTGAAATCTAGTCATAATTTTCACACTGGTGAAAGATCACTTGCATTGCTGTATACATTTCAGTTTTAAGAAAAGCAGAGAGAAAATGCAAGTCTTCAGGCTAAACACTTCCCAGATGTAAGATTGTACCTGTCCATAATAATAAGCATTACACTAGTTCAGATCTATTTTGTAAATGTCTTTGAACCTGCATCTACCTGCAGGGTAGGGAAAAAAAATAAGAAAGAACTAGGCAACTTTCAGCATAGAAAGATGGTCATAGCTAAAAAAAGCCTTTCTGAATCCAGCTTGTACCCTGAATATCCCAGGGGAATCCAAGTTGTGTCTAGTGTTGTCTATCTTGATTCTCTGCCTGCCTGTCTGCACTCTCAAATAGTGATTTCTAAAATGTTAGCCCCACTGGCAGGCTCTGGTGGAGGCTGCCAGGGAGCCAAGTGATCAACTCTGCTCTGTTTCCTGCAGAGACTTGTGCCCTGTGGTATGTGCCCAGTGCATGGGAGGAGGTCACGGGGGAAGGGAAAGGTGGCACCTGCTCTGTCCAGGGAAAGAGACAGCAAAACTCCATTTTCTTTAGTGTTTCCTCCCTCTGGCACTCAGAGCACCAGAGATGTGGTTTCTGGAGAGAGGCATCAACAGTCCCTGTTTTCAAGCATCTCAGCAGGTTGCCAGAGGGAAGAAGCAGTTTGGAGATGTAGCTGAGAAAGATCCTTCCTGCTCTTTTTTCCCAAGTTCATGGTTTTTGTCCTTACAGACTAGGAAGGTTTGGCTTTTCCTTGTGTTGACATGAATGCGAATGAGGCATCTGCCTCATGGAAACATGAGGACCACTGGCACAAAAATCCCTTTCTTCTTATACTGTCATTTCCTCTGCTGAAACAGTTTTTGTCTTTGCTAGTTACTGTGTTCAGTGTCCTTTGCAAGGCTTTTCCTATTAAAGAAAGTCCAGGGTACTGCATGAAACACTTGATTTCATACTTCACAGTGACTCTGTCTCTCTCTCCCTGGTAATTTACAGCTGTTCCTCATGACAGGCACCAGACAAAAAAAAGTTCATGTGTGTGCACACAGGGCAAACTAATCCAGTCTGTGATGTGTTGATGAGTTTATAACTGCACAGTAAATCTCAGAGCAGACAAAAGCTGCCATTCATTACTCCTGTTTTGTCTGTAATTTTTACGTTACTTTTTAATACCATTCCCGTCCACAAAAAGGAAAATTATGGGAACCATTCAAATAGTTTCTTATCATCAGCAGAGGGGGAAATGGAGGACATGAGCCACTCCTCCAGAAGGATTTCACTGTATGAATTTACACGCGTGCAAAAGAAGGAAAAATACCTAGTTAAATTAAGTGACATTAAAGTCAGCTGACTCTAAAATCTGCAAGACAGATTGGTGCTATGAGACCAACTTAATAGCCTGAGAAAACTGATGGCAGCAGACAGACATCACAACAAGCCTGGGACACAAAGTCCTCTCGATACCAACATTTCAGTCCCAGGATATGCCCAGGAAGTTCCTCACCCTCCTAATGATCTCTGAGTCACCATAATCAAATCCAAATATCTAATTAAAACATCACTTGGAGAAGGCCAGTGTATCTAAAACCCCCTGCAGTTGTGAACTTTATTAGTCTAAATCAGTGTGTTTCAGTGAAGTGTGTGCTGGCAGTCTCAGGTAGGCCTTCTCAAAACTTACCTACCTCAGATAACTTTTTCAAACCTAGAGCTACTACTTTGGCATGAGCAATAAATAGTCGAAAGAAGATTCTTAGAGCATGAGAATGATCTCATTGTAATCTAAATATGTGCCAAATTTTATTTTTAGAACAAAGGGGTGAGTGGCAATAAGAGAGAGTCATACAGTGCAACAGTAATTTAGTATTATTTACATAATTAACAAAACTTTTCCTGAGGTCTTATAGGGACATCTTACAAGTAAAAGCTACTAGCTGTGTTCTGTCTTACTTGAAATCTCTCTGTTGACTTAAATGGAATTTTTCTTCCACGAGACAAGCAGAAATCTTTTCCTTCTGAAGGAAAAGATACATTTTTCTCTTAGCCAGGAATAAGTAACGTGAACGTTAGAACATCCAAAGTGTCAGGGGAAGCAAAGGGTTAGCTGTGCTGAAAGGCCTCAGGGTTGTTGGGCATCCTTTCAGCAGAAATGGTTTTTACACTAATATTTGGCAGCTCACACTCTATTTGAAGGTGAAAAAATGGACCCTTACAATACATCTTGTAGGGACATAGTGCATGGAAAGAAATGGATCCTGTGCTAAATTCGACCCGAGCCTCTGGCAAGGAAGCCTGACCCTCTTGAAATTATTGAATTCACTAATGGGATCATTCTCTGTGAGGAAAGACATAAATATCCAGACCATTTATCACAATCAGATTATTAAACATTTAAAAGTGACATTACAGGGGATGATACTCAGACTAATGCACATATCAGAACTGGCAGCCCAAAAGCTTATTAGCAGTCTGAATTGCAAAGCCCTGAATCTGGAGGTGCTAATCACAGAGTGCTGGGCTGGGTGTCTGGTGAAAATGACCATCCATTGCCTGAGGCCTTGGTGCTTTAGTTTCACTGTTCAACACTACAGTAGAGCAGTCAAACAGAAAAAGCAAACCAATATTCAGGAGAGCTCTGTGCCAAAGCTTAGATCCTTGACACAATCACTTTGTTGTGCTGCCATCCTTATTTTTAACATATTTTGATAGAATTTTCTTTTTGTCTCAGCCTGGTGGCAGTTAATTAAATAAATGTTTCACTGGATCTAGTTGCATATTCTATGTGATGAACTGGTTAAAAGGAAAAACCTGTTTGAACTGCAGTGGGTAGATGGGTGTGGAGGGCATTACATAAATAACCACATCATTTTATGAATCATCACTTAGTGTTTTTCAAAGTTTCCTCAGATCCCTCTGATATTTCTTATCTAGATGTCAGTTCAGTTTGTTTTGTTAAATTGACATATGAACAAATCAATCTGTCTGCTACTCGGAGCAGCTCAGCCCTTTGCATCTGTGTTCCTTAAAGCTGGGGGAAAAAGAGGAGGAAGAAAAATAAATTCCTCACAGAGTGCAGGGAGATTTGTTCCTTTCTTTCTGGCAATTCAGTTAAACCCTGAAGGGCCATTCATTAGGTTTTGATGTTGGATTTTGGACCAGAAAGGCTACTAATTGCAAGTACCAAATGCTGTATGATCACTTATGTGCCTTGACCTCAAAAGAGAAATAAATACATATCATTAGAAATAAATTCAAGAAGACAAATTCATTGCACCTCTGAGTAAAATAACCATATATTCTGTGGAGATCTGCTGACTAAATTAAAGGACAACAGGAGGCTGAAGGAGAACTGGAGCATTTCTCACCCCTTCATGACCTGAACCCTAAAGAAGGGAGTGACTGACAGCCTGTGTAGCAGGAACATGTTCTTACTAATTGACTTCCTGTTTGCTTATCTTCATGAAGAATCAGAGCAGACCCTGTCTAATTCACTACCTCTAACCCTGCGGCTACTACATAAAAAAAGCAGGAAAAAAATGTTATTCCAAGTAATGTTCCAATTGAAGTTATGTCACTTTTATACTACATCCCACAGAAACATGAGTTTTAACATTTTATGTGGCTGGCAATAGGGAACACTTCAGGGAATCCTTGATGAGGATAGCAGCCAGTGAGGGTGGATTTCCTGGCCACCAGTGGCTTTTTTCCTGGGCAGAAAATTTTGATTCCTATTCATGATTATAAACATTTTTTAGAGTACATTAATTATCAACAACTATTGCAGGTAGCAGAGGAAAATTTGTGTGAAAAAAAATTGCAAAAAAGCAATGGATTTTCATGATGAGGTAAATATTTTTTTGAAAGACTCAAAGACTTTAAACATAAGAAAAGCTTTTGTCAGTTTGTTCTGGAAAATTTAGGCCATCAAACTTTATACAGTGCCTTCTATAATGAGCCTAATAACTTAAAGATAAGCTAAAGCATTTATTTTACAAAAAGGCCAATCTTACAGCTGAGAGAAAATTTACTGTATCACTTGAAAAGTTCTGCAATTACAATTATCCTCATTATAAAAATGTGTTCCTCCTCATTATTTTAGGTGCTGTTGTTGAAAGCTTAATGGTTCACACTCATTTATATGGGAAAAAATAAACAGTTTGTTATGAAGCATGGAACTACAGTATAATGTTCTCAAAAATTAGTTCAATTTTAATGAGGCTGCAGAAAAAGTAAGTTATGTTTTCATTTTTGTTCTGTCTAGGTGCTGAAACGCAGCTGCAAGGGCTGTTCCAACCCTAGCAATCAGGCTGAATTCTCTCACAAAATTCTGCTCTCAGGAGAAAATGATCAAATTTTCATTAAGACCTTTGAATCTTTCTGTTGAAATCCTTAGGCTATCAGCAGATCCAAAACAACTTACTTTTAAACCAAGGTATTTAACCTTGGAGGGCTTCTTTGATATGAAACACAGCTGCTTTTCAATTTCTAAGTTGACCAAAAAACTATGCATCTCAAATCTACCCTGGGCTTTTGAGTTCACATACTGAAGCACTTGAAAATGCAAGTATAGTTTTGTATTATTTTCCTACAGGACAGTGGCAGGAAAGGTTTATAACATCGAGGACAGATCCTGAATTTCCACACAATTTCCATTCAGTTTTCGCACGAGCCTTTATAAATTGTAAATATTTACCTGGCGAGAACAACTTTCCACAATGCCAAAAATGAAAATGGAACTGTAACTTACAATTGCAGCAAAACAAAATGTTTTTCATGACATTGGATTGAAAAATAAATTAAAAATAAAAACTAAATTGAAGCTATGCCAACATTTTGTTTCAGTGCTTCACTTCATGTAAATAAATCTGTACCAGAGGAATAAGCTTAGCATCACTGGAAGCTGAAACAGATGCTCATTTTTTTGTGATTCTCAGTCCATTTCCGTGGTACCTAAATTCCAAATTGATACTAAAAACCTGGTACTGACAACTCCTCCTCACCATTTGGAGTTGTAACACAGATGAAATCTGCTTTGACCTTCATGATCCCCATATACAATAGCAAAAAATAAACAAAACAATGCTTATCTGTTTTTCTTACACTGAAAGAGGACAAGAAGGGCTCTTAAATGACGGAGCCTCCTTCTGCCTGCACATAGAGACACACACATACTCATGCCAGCCCTCATAGATTTTCTGGTGTCCTTCACAATAAGCCACACAAGCTCAGCCACACTTCCATTGCATGGGGGACATGGAGACTTATTAACTGTGTAACCCATCTAAGCAGCAAGATGGACAGATATAAAAAGTTCTAGCCCTACCTATGTTATTCCTTTCTTCAATGATACTATCCACTTCCCAAGGCTGTTTTGTACTTGGAGTAAAGTTTCTTTGATTAATACATGAAAATGCATTCTTCTAGTTTTCTCAAATTTTTTGTAATTGCTGCTTGTAGTTCCAACTGAGATTTTCACAGGGAAAATTAAACTTCAGCATCATCACCTCTGTTTTAAGTTGCTGAAGTAACCATCTATTCAAGATCTGCAGTATAAGGAAAATGTCACAAATATTTCTGCGTGCAGAGCAGGGCTTATAGATATATTTCATCGCTGCTGGATCTTTTTAAACAGCCCCTGGTAGTCCTGGGAGGAAAAGTGGGACAGGTGTTTGAGAATAGCAAAGAATCTGCAACTTCTACAACTCACACTTTTATAACAAGTGTGTCACATGTGTAAGACTCAATCTGAATGAATTCTTACAGCTGACCCTGGGTATTTTTTCCTTACAAACTCCTTGTAATATAAGATACTGATCAAGGTAAGTCAAGAATCAATGTTTACTCGGATTTCAAACCAAAAAGGAGAAAGCATTAAACTGCCCTTGAACAGGTCAGACAGGGACACATAGCAGTGCTGCCCTGAGCATTGTAATGACTTCAAAAAAAAACCCCAAATCTAAAACTAGACATGACTGTATCAAATTTAGCTTTTCTATCATTTTCACTGATATTTTTTCTCATTTTCATGTGCTATGTAAAATACAATCCATCATTGAGTCTGGAATAGACTGGTTCAGTCTTCAAATACCCTGGATGTCATTTATGGGTTTTCCTCTTTCTCTGTTCTGGGACATGCAGGGATTTTTCTCATCTTTCCCTTCCCTCCAAAATTGCTGAAATATAATCATACTCAAGATTAATTCTTCATAGACAGAGGTGAAAACTATATGCTTGAAAATGAAATCTAGTTCATAGTCAATATTAATCATATAAGATGAACAAACAGGTTCACAGTTTGAAATTTTCTGTTACAGTGCAAACTGAGACTCTATTTAAAGGTTCTGTTTCAGGATGCAAGGAAAAATATTGAGGGTTTTTTGTGGTGTTTTTACAAAATTCAAGTTCTGTATATAATAAATAGTGTTCCTAATTTCAAGGCAGCAGCTCACTTGCAGAACAATCTGTAAGTTCTAAAGATTTCCTTAAAGCATTTGACGTAAGTTATACCTCAGCAAAGGTCAGCTCTCGCTTTAAGACTATTGAGAAGGTTAATTTGACCAGATGAATTCAGACTTCACTCTGAAACTCAGTTGACATTTTTAGATGAAAAGTGAGTGATGGTAGTAACGGAAAAAAAAATCAGTCTCAGCTGCTTCTGTTCAGTCACCAGAGAAAGCAGAAAATTTTCTATTGTACAGAACACTCAAGATTAAAACCCCAAAATTCTCAATTACCATGTCCATATGGAAGCTGGATGCTGGAACTCAACAGCTTCAAAGCAGCTTTTTCACATTGTAGTACTTGGTAGATTTCTGCCATGCCTTCATCTTGACACTCATAGTTAATTTTTGATGTCACGCTCCCCATCCTGATGTAGCTTCAATAGTCAGTTGGGAGCAAGAGGGAAGGATGGAATGGGGAGAGCATCTTTCCAGGCTAAGGTGGGAGCCTGGCTAATTGTGGAATGCAACTGCTGAGCTCCAGCACAGTGGACAGGACTCAAAGAGCAAGGAACAGTCCTCACTCACTGCACTGATTGCTACAAATGAAGGGCAGAGAAACAAGGATCTAAAATTTTAAGATGTTGGTAATAATCTGTATTTGGAAGAAACAAGAGGCATATATGTCAGTGTGTACACATGTACACACACATATACATGTATAACATAAATGTATATATACACACACCCATGCATACATACATGTAATGGAACTCAACTGAAAATGTCTGAGAAAAGCTTGCTTTTTTACAAGAAAAATAGGAATCTTTAAGTTGGCATTTTCACCTACTGTGGAGAATCCACTTTTGTAGAGCTGAGCAATTTTTAAGCAGGCACTCTGCCACTTCAGCACAGCCATGCCAGCCAACCAGCCTGTCCCTGAAGCTTGAGACTCCCTCGCCAGCTCCCCATCCCAAAATGCTAGAGCAGCATACGTGGTCTTGCTCCTGTGGCTAGAGAAGATGTGTCACTGCCTGAATCTGGAGCATGGGTAAACTTGTCAAAATCCCCAATCAGCGAAATAAAATATCTAGTCTGGGAAGTAAGTCCACCAGGGTTTGGATTTTCTGTGAGAGTAAAACAGGAGAATAAGCTGAGTGCAGTGCTACGTGCTACCCATGATCTGCCAGGAGGGCTCCCACCTTTGTTAGGAAGCAGCAGGAATTTTGGAGTTAGGGCAAGGGGCACAGTGTGAGATAGACACACTGCTGCTTCTCCAGCCACCCTTGGGGCTCAGCCAAGGTGTCCCAAAGACTCTGGGATCTCACCCAGGACTCAGTAAGCTCCTGAGCAGCAGAGTGAGAACTGGATTTGATATCCCTGTCTTGAGCATTACGGGCCTCTGCTCCACTGCCATGACCCCATCAGTGTATCTCTGGTCACAGGCATTTATCCACAGGAAGATCCTGAATATTTCTGTGGCTTTTTCTACAGAGAAGCAGTATGACTTTTCACTATATACATTTTTCTCATCACTGCCTTACTATCAGACTGTTTACATAAGTTCTGCTTATGTAAAAACAAGTCAGAAGACATGTTTTTAAATTCATTACTAGTTAATGCTTTCCAAATAGCCAAAAGCAGTAGCAAAAGCTGCAGGTGCAAAGACTGAAATTCTAGAGATCACACAATCGCAACAGGGGATTTTTTTTTTTTTATCTTTCTCATAATGCTGTATCAAAGCACAACAGTTAAAAGGATCTCTTATAAATTAGTCACACTACTTTCATTTCTGTTTAGGGCATAGTTTTCTATTGGGTAAATCCTTGCCTGCAAAAAGGTAACCAAGCCACAGGTAACCTGTGGGAACTGAAAACCAGTTGTATTTTGCAAAGTGCTGATATATAAAGCTTTGGAAGTGTTTACTTCAACAAGAGTGAAAAGAAAATAGAACAGTTTTTCACTGTCAAAGATGCACATTCTGCAAAATGTTTACATACATGTGTATTCGTTCATCCACAGCCAATTATACATAAATATATATACACACACATATATTTTTATCCTTGTATTAATATTCTAATACATTTAGAAACATGATCTTGATATGTCATAATCTACCCATAAGTGTGCTTGCTGCACAAGAGCAGCTAAGATTTTTACTTCAATCATGGTTGTAATTAAGTAAGAGGAAAACTGAAGTGGCTGAAGGTTCATGCTAGAAGACTGACATGATGTCAGGTTTCATAAGTAATAAGATGTGGAAAATGTCAAATTATTGCTGAGGGAGAAAATGTCAAGGATGCACTTAAAATTAGATTTCCCATGCAAGAGTCCCACTGAACAAGAGGATACAGAATGATTATGACCAATGTCCAGATGATGGCCTTCAAGACATAGTGATGTCTTTTAGACTCAAGTGCACAGAGCTGTTTCACTTCTTCATTGACATCTGAAAAATATTCCCATTCTATGCTTTTTCCTAACTGTTTCCACAAAGAACTCAGCTTTGTTATCAGGGTTAAACCTGCATTAGTGTCCTGGTTTCAGCTGGGATAGAGTTAATTTTTCATCCTAGTAGCTGTACATTGCTGTGGTTTGGATTCAGTGGGAGAATAACATTGATAACACAGTGATGTTGTAGTTATTGCTAAGTCGTCCTTACTCCAAATCAAGGACTTTTCAGTTCCTCATGCTTTGCCAGTGAGGAAGTGCACAAGAAGCCAGGAGGGAACATGGCCAGGACAGCTGATCTAAGCTCTCCAAAGGCATATTCCATACCACAGAGCGTCATGCCCAGTATATTAACTGGGGGAGTTGCCTGAGAGCCACCAAGAGCTGCTGGGACACAAACTGGGCATTGGGTAGAGGGTGGTGAGCAGCTGTGCTGGGCACCACTTGTCTTTCTGGGGTTTTATTTCACTCTCTCCTTTTCATTACTATTATCATCATCATTACTATAAACATATTTTAATTTATTTAAATTATTAAACAGCTATTATCCCAAACCATGAATTTTACTTTTTTCCCCAATTCTGCTCCAGGCAGAGGATAGGCTACTTAGTTGCCAGCTGGGGTTAAACCACCACAATAGGATATAAATTCCTCAAAATACTTTCCTTTGGCTTTTCAGCTGTTGTGTTTTAGCCTGAATTAGCATAGCTGTAATTTCTCCTTTTTGTGTTTTTTTTTCTTTTTTTTTTTAACCTTTCAGAAAAACTCTTGAGTATGAAAGCGCATCATTTACTAAACCAACACATTCTGAAATTACACGTCAAACCGAGAAACACTTAATGGCTCAGAGAACTGGCATGCCCTAGTTTAGAGAAGTCTTCAACAAGGTAGGATATTTCACAGTCAACTCCCTCAATCCTCTGTGATCAAAGTACTTGAAAGTGAGTAGGCAGCTTTTATCAGTAAACGCTTGGTTTTAAATCATAACAGCTATTCAGGTTTCCTTGTCCTTGTTTGTAAATTGCCCACTTTTTTTTTTTTCCCCCCAAATGTTCCAGACATCTACCAAGGGAAAAACTCTAAAACTTTATGGTGCATCTGAGTGGATGATTAATCAATCTTTGAACTTATAACTTCAGTGCTGCACAGACACAGAAGGCAGCTGTTAGGAAGCATTCAAAGTGTGCAGCTACCCGTCACTCAGTACACATTTCTTTCTCCCTTCCCCAGTCCCTTTTAGAACTTCTGTTGCCATATTGCCAGTAAATTCTTAACATAAAATAATGTTATTTTTATGGTTTAGAGCTATATATTCTATTGATGGCTTTTAAAAAAACTTGTTTTTAAAACTATATTTTCTTTTACCTTTCTTCCAATGTTGTATGTGGCTGAATTTCTGAAGAGGAAGCCACAAGTTTCTTTCAAAAGGCTAATGTCAGTAATCGGAGAACCAGAATTTCCCCTCACTGCAGGGGGACAGTCACTACATGTTTCACTCTACCTTGTTAAGTGTCTTTGTTTAACTGTTAAAGTACCCTTTTTCTGTAGAGTAAAAGTGAAGGAATTACCTCAGTGATGTCCCAGAAATCTCACAAGAGGTGACATATAGGTGTTACACATCTGGAAAGCTCTGCACATGTAGTGTTTGTACCCTGAATTTCAAGAATCAAAACCCAACTCTTTTTCACATTTCACTCTTCAATTTAACTTTTTGCTGTTTTTTCTTAAGACTAGATATATTAGCACTGCATCTGTACACGAGGTGACACTGGTGACATCACAGAACTGTGGAATGGTTTGGGTCGGGAGAGACATTAAAGATCCTCTACTTCCAAACTCTCTGCCATGGGCAGGGACACCTTGCTCTAGACCTTGCTGCTCAGAGCCCCATCCAGCCCGGCCTTGAACACTTCCAGGGATGAGGCATCCACAGCTTCTCTGGGCAACCCTTATGGATGTTGAGTAACTTGGAATTATATTTTGGGTGGGTTTATAAACAGAAAAACAGAAGGAATAACAGGGTTAAAGAAAGTTTCATTATGACTAGGTTATAATGAAAAGCAAGGCACTCCTCATTATTTTGTTGCAAGTAAAATGTGTTTCTGTTACAGATAAATCTTCAGTGTCCTTAGAGAGAGGAAAAATACCTTAGATTCTGCCAGTGTAATCTCGGAATATTCCATTTTAGATAATATTAACATCAGTTGGGAATGAAATATTAATATCTCTGAATTGAAATAATTGGTATTTGCACTTAAAATCCAAGTTTTATTATGATTTCAATATTCTGTGATAATGCTCTTGATGTAGTTTTCAGTGTTTCAAACTTCAGTGCAGCCTCATCTATTTGCCATTTGGGATAAAACAGTTTATAACTACATCTCTTGCTTTCCTACCTATTATAATTTGGAAAAGATATTTATCAGTAGTTGAAAATATTATTTCACTTTTTATATCAAGTCCAGACTGAATTATCTATATTAATATAAATTTCATTAGAGAAAGCAGGTGTATTGGTGTGATACTCAGTAGGAGATAATTTGGTTCTTATTAGAAAATGTCTGGCTAACAGAGGGTCACTTGAACTTTTAAATGTATTTTATTACTTAATTGACTTTCCAAGGATATAGAAAGGAAAAGCTACAGAAATGGGAAAAAAACAAACCAAACCAAACCAAAAACCAACACCTGGTAACATGTTAAAAATTATATATATCATGCAATTAATTTTTCCCTAGAATGAAAAATAAGAAACTCAAACCAAGAATCCACTAAGAAAATTACCTTTATGCCAGATCCCTGGGTGAAGCCTCTTTTTCCAGAATAGTAATTCAGCTGTTGGTTACCTTTAGCACTGGGTAAATTCTCACTGCAGTTAGCATTAAATACCTGTTTGCTAGACACCTCCCTGTGTTAAAACAGGTTTTATGTGCTGCTGAACTGGTCCCTACAGCTCTGACCAGCCATGAGTAGCTCCCATGTTAGAAGGATGTGGAACATTCACACCATGAAACCGCAGGTTTAAAATGCAGTTGTTTTACCAAGGAAGATGAGAGGGCAGAGTCTCCCCTCACCTGCAGCCTCTGATGTAATTAGTAGAAGCAGGAAAAGTCTTGCTGCTTCTGCCTGGGAAATACTCCTTCTCTATGTGTAGTTGAACTGTCTCTGACCTTTTTTTCGGCCTTTAGGTAACAAGTTGAGCAAGTAATGTCTTGCAGCCTATGCTGTGACCTTCCAGTTAGATGATTTTGGTTGGAAAGTCATCTTACTGCAGTCTTCAACTTACATCATGTGAAAAATACATCATCATCTGAAACAGGCTTTACATACACACAAAAGCTAAGAAAATTCAGGTTCATCAGGAGAAGTAATGATCTGAGTGATATTTAGCTGGACATCTTTGTGTCATGGGTGAAACAGCACATCCTGTGCTGTAGGGTTATTTTGTCTTGCTTTAATATTAGTGCTTGTCATTTTACAAAGCAGATATGCTGAGAGAATGAACCTAATGAGTTTTGTAAGATAAAGTAGGAAGGCTATTTTACAGAATTTGGAATTATATTTATTTTTCAATAGTTTGGACCAAAAAGCCTTAAAGTGTACACATCCCAATCAACACACATAATTTGACTCCAGATATTTTTATCTTTAAACTGGATGCTTGCATTCTATATATAACTTCTGAGTTAATAATCTTATATTGTCTCTTTATCTTACTGCAGTCAGTTCTTTACTGCTTTGGAATATATGACTTATCTGTGTGAGATGTTTTTCCTTTCTCTGGAATTACTGGCTTAATTTATCCCTATCATGTCCACTACCTCTCTTGCTATGAGATCTGACATTAAGAGATCACGGTAGCTGAAAAATACAGCAGGAAAGCAAAGAGAAAGAAAGAAAGAAAGAAAAAGCCCCTGCTTTAACTGTAGCTTCACTTAGAGTTTTCACTGTAAGGTAAAAAACCAGGTACTTTTATGTATAAGCAGCAACCCTTCTTATAGTGACAATCTATGGATTATCTGGAACAACTACTGTTTTCCCCTTATGTTCCTGCGGCTTTAATGGACCTAATTCACTTTAAGATGATGAGATACTAAGCCAAGAAGATACACTAAAAGCCAATGAGCACCTTTAACTGTTTGACCTTCTTACCACCCTGCAGACCTCTGACTACTACTTCCTTATCTCATTACAGATTCTTTTTAATTAAAAGTCTCCTTAACTCTCCATGTTTCATATGCTCATAGTACTATGGATTTTAAAGAAACCACAAGATCCCATAATTTACTGCTGAAATTATTTACATGCCAAGGATGCCAAACTCTTGGAGAGAGCAACACTCGACGTCTACTCAATCCTGTTGAGAGGATGTGAGAAAAATACAGGTTGTGAATAGAGATTTACTGGAGTGCCTTGTAAGGATTAATTTCACTGGAAAAAGATTACAGCAGATGTTAACATTGCTTTCTAACAAGAGTCCTTTCTGCTGTAAAACTTGAGGCTGTAATTTCTCTCCTCACTGGGAGGAAAATATTCAGGAACGGTGTTCTTGGGCTGTGTGCCAGCCCTTGCATACCTAAAAACAGGGTAATCTTACCTATTGGAAAGTTAAATGTCTGGTCTAAAGTAACTGCCTGCTGTCACACTTCTTGAGGGTGTGCAACTCACTTCTCTTGGGTACTAAGTTGTCACTGTAGCCACCTCCCCTCTGCCACTGACCACGTGAATAGCTGAGGAAGAGGGTGACACTTGCTTTGGGTGAGGTCACCACTTAGGTGGTGAACTTTCATACAGCTAAATTTGGACATGCATTTCCTCACTGCTGGCCACCACTGGTACATGTATAACCTGGCAGTGGGACCCAGAATTGGTATTTTTTGGTGCTTATCTGCAATATAAATAACTAATATTCAAAATTAATGGATATGGTCAATCACGGTAGTGATTCTCCTTACAGGAGAGGTGGCCAGAGCACAGTACCATCATGGAAAACAAAGCACAAGAAATCCTAGGAAAACATCAGTCTTGCTGCTACAACCAACAATTGGGTTTATACTCTGAGCCTTCTATGTGCTTTCTCTGGTCAGAACACTTTTCTGGGCTCTCTTTATAAATTCATTGTCACAGATGTTTTCTCTTTTTTTTCTCCTAAATGTTCCAGTTGGAGAGAGCAGAGTACAGAACATGAGCTGCTGCATTGCAGATCAAAGTGAGCCAAAATAGCTTAGATCAGATTGTGATCCACAGACATAGGTAGGCAAAATATGGTGTGGTGTCAGCAGCTTAAAAGGAATGATAAGAAGAGAGTGTTTGAACCTTTAGCTGGCAATGATACGTGTTTACTTATTTATTTTAAGCATGGCACTTTTGTTTAAAAAGAAGAGAGAGTTACAAGGCCCAATATCTGGAGAGAGAAATGGCATTGTCAAAGTAAGAAAAAAGAGTAGCAGGGATCTTTTGATAATAGTGTATCCGATTAAACCATTTTGATTTCAGCTTTTCATTGTATTTCATCAATATTGCAGAAACAGCACCCACGGAGATGTAAAGCCCTGAAATTAGAAATCCATCTTTATGGCATGATGTTGACTGAGATTCACTTAGGCTTTCCCATCTCCTGAGTACCCTGATTGATGTGCATCTTTGAAGTCCACCTCTTCTCAAACAGCTTCCCAGTAATTGTACCCTCCTGATTTGCTACAGATTCTTCCTTGCCAGATGTTCCCTCTTAAACCCTTCATGGATCTGTTACAGGGAGATGGAATTGTTGTGCATGCTAATATTGCATTATTGTCAACAACAAATCCATCATAAGTTGAGCTGGTAGAATATTATTCAGAAAATATGTTTCTTGATTAATTTCTCTATTTTGAATTTCACTAATGAAAATTGTCTTCTGTTGTGCTTAACAAAAGAACACTTTAACAGATCCAAGACTGGATCAAACCTCAGTATGTTCATCTCATTCAGATTTCAATGTAGTAAATGATTCTGAACTCACTCTGATTATAGTTTACTGTTCAGTAAATGTTTATTTAAATGGACTACTTGAATGCAGAAGTCAAATTCAGCAAGTGATAAAATATTTGTAAAAATCTTTTGCTTCTAAAAAATAGGCTCATATATCACAAATGTCCCATGCAGAAAAAGAACCACGTGAAAGATACCAAAGATTTCTTCTATCCTCTGTGAGCTAAAAATGTTCTTCCACATCCTAGAACATGGAAAGAACATGAATACAACTCTGCCTGATGATGCTTATGGATATGAAATGTCTAACAGGAACGAAACATAAACAGACTAAATAAAAAATTTCCTAAGATTTTCTTCCACTATGTGAAATCTATTTCATATTGTGAGATTTAAGTTTAAGTGAGGCAAAAACTCATGTAGACAGAGCTATTTATTTTTAGGTTGTGTATACTCGTCCAGTGTCTCTTAGCTTCTACTACCTTAAAATTCAGTGGAGCTCCAATTTACAACAGTACCTTAACCTGAATGGGCAGCATTTCCAGTGAGAAAGTGCTAAAAGGATTATTTTCATTTGTTCACAGAAAACTAGTTTTCATCCAGAAATAATTTAGTTTGACTTGCCACCTTTCTGCTCAGCTTTCCTCCCTGTATTGCAGAGGTCCAGTCATATGAAAAAAATAGATTCAGATATATTGATTTTCCTTCCAATAGCTGGTTGTCATCAGGCAGGTGTGGGAATCTCCTACAGAGGCAAATGATTGAGTTTGCAGGCAACTTCATGCTGTAGTTTTATTTTCTGCTTTTATTTTTCTTTTATTTTTCCTACAAGCCACACCAGCTTAACCTGAAGGTGAGCAGAAAAGCTAGTGAATTATAAAACATGAAGGTAATTAATTTGGCCTCTGACCAGCACATAACCTTTGCTGTCTTTATGCTAAATTTGTGTTATACTACCTACTTGTGCCTTCCTCTCCCAGAAATCTTCTTGAAACTGAAAGGGCCACCAGCATAAGCAAACTGCTCTCCAGCACGAGGAGGAGAACAACTTGTCCTTACAGGAGAAAGGGCTTATTAGCAGTGTTGGGTTGCTATTCAATCTGCATCATTTTGGAAGAGGTAGAAAGAAAATTATACATTCAACACACATCTAACCCAGGGATATATTGCCAGTAGCTTTTCCAAAAAGTGTTACTGCTCAAATAAAGCTGATCTACGAGCCTCACAGCTCAGAGAGTTTTACAATGCAGTCAGCATTTTCTCCTTTGTTCACTTGATTGAGCAGTCATAGATTTAAAACTGAGAGATTTAACCAGACAGCATAAGAAGGAACACAAAACACATGATTTAGGTATCCAGAGCAGAGCTCAACATCCCACCACAAACTATGAAAGTCAAAAGACAAAGACTTTCAGGGTCACACCCCATGTAATCTACAGGAGCGTGGGAGGAGGCAGAAATGATTGGCAATGAATGTTCTCAAGCAAAGGGTCTGCGTGGCGCAATAAAACCCTACCCACACCAACAACACCCTGAGAACCACCGAGACACTGGGCAGCTGTGCTGCTTCTTTTGCCATGGTCAGTGTGTGATAATGCTGGTCAAACATTGACAGGAACTAACCACAGCACTAAACAGACTGATCTTATCCTGCTGTTAATCAGATAAGACTTGCGATGGAGCACTGTGGCACTGATGGTAAGGGTTGGCCCAGAGGGCTTAAGGTGGTGCTCAGAAAGTCAAGGTCTGACACAGATGCTAACAATAAAACAGCAATTTCTTTCCTCCTCAGTAGAAATTAATCTGATTTCAAGTGCCTATAGTTGCAGTCTCTGACAAAGACTGACAGATTAGAATGGATTGGAACCAGCCAAGGAAGTTCTTTGTAATTCATAACAGGTTAGACACACTGATGTGGATTTAAAAATAAAAATCAATCTGAACCCTTGCTTGAAAATGAAAGGGAAACCATTCTGAGTACTGAATCAATTAGCCTGACATCTTTTAACTGCCAGATTTTAAGATTTAAATTGAATATTCCAACTCCAGTCACAAGTGAAAATGAATTCAGGTGCTTTAATCACTAAATGTTCCCCTCACCAGAAGTATGATCAATGAAAGGACCCAGGATTTCAGTCCTCTTTGACGTTTCATATCAGCACTGAAGTGTTCTGTTGGACACCTGGAGAGCCATGAATGAGACGTTCAAGGCGAGGTGCATATCTCAAAGGTAGACCCACAGTGCTGTCTCCATTGCTAGGCTGATATAAATTTTCTTTTCTTTCTTTTTTTTTTTTAAATCTATATGGAGTTCCGTGTTTGTGTTGTTTGGTTGATGTTTGTGGGGTTTTTTTGTTTGTTTGTGTTTTTGTTTTGGGTTTTTTGTTTGTTTTTTGTGTGCTTTTGTTGTTGTTGGTTTTTTATTATTTTGTGGTTTTTTTAATTTATTTTTTAGTTGTTTTCCACTTTGATGAGAACTCAATCCCTCAAACTGGGGATTTTTTTCTCAGAAGAGAAAAAAAGAAAATGTCCTGTGAAGATATTGGAGACTCTCCTTCTACCACTCAAATCAATAGAGAAACCTAACTTTTGCTTTTTTACCAGTTTCTGTTTATCTACTTGCAAGCTGTCATGTGTTACACTCTGTGTGACTTACAGCACATGCCCTTTCCCTGCCACAATCCTCCTCCCTGGCTCTTTCTGCTCCAGAAAGTCATTAGATGCCAAACACATGGGGCTTGGATCACTGGCAGTTTCCTCAAGAAACACAAATCAGAGAGTGCCCCTGTGCTTTAACAGTTCGATGCCTCTGTGTGTCCAACACTGGGAAACATGTGACAGCTGGGGACAAACTCCTGCCCAG
The DNA here is from genome assembly GCA_035041135.1 of Platyrinchus mystaceus. NCBI lineage: Eukaryota > Metazoa > Chordata > Aves > Passeriformes > Tyrannidae > Platyrinchus > Platyrinchus mystaceus. The sequence goes on along the minus strand of JAWWLV010000180.1, from coordinate 7,070,420 downwards.
TGGAGCAGGGTTGCTGAAGGGATGCCCAGCCCAGAAACTCAGTGGAGGAGAGGATTGTTCTGCATCTTCATGTAGAGACACGGCTTTGGTGTCATGTTTGCTTTGCCACAGTGCATTCCCAAGGTGGAATTTGAATGAAGACATGCAACAGTTTTGCTGTATAGTGACTGGCCTAGAAAGCTGATACAATCCCGTTTCTCCAAGTGGATGGATTCTCACACAGGCCTGTGAGTTTTGGTTCAAAAGCTGCAATTATTTTCTCATGTTTTTTGTGGACTATAAGTGTGAGGAATGCTGTCATATGTCAGTATCACACAGTCCTTTGGAATCAGATTGTTTTAAAAAAACTCTAAAAAAGCAAATTTTGCATTTTAGGTGTGCCTGGATCTCATTTAAAGACACTGTGGCTTAAAATGGACCAGATTAATTTCTGGAGACCTATAGAGAAGATGAACTTGTTCTGACAAACTGCCCTGAGATGATCAAGCACAGCTGAAGAATCTGCTGCCCTGGGAGGGGAGCAGGAAGGATGGATCCTTGACGTCAGAGACTACAGCTGAATAGAAAAAGGCAAGGGCCATAGGTTAACTACAAATGCCAGAAACCATGAATCAGGTTTTGCGTCTCATGAGGCAGTTTCCTCTACCTGTATGAAGAAACAGTGGCTTTAATAGTGAAGTAATTGATATTCCTGTCATTAAGCTAATTAGCCACAATGCTTCTTCCACTTCCTCTGCTTTCCATGGAAGTCTCCTGCCTGAGGACTACGATATCTGATGAGATCTGTGGATTAATATAGAGAGTAACAGGCTCTAAGCTGTACCTTCAATCAATTCAAGATCCTGGGGCTGAAAAATATTTATGCAATAAAACATTGGAGACTAGGAGCACTTCTTTCCCTCACCGTGCAGAAAATTTAAGAGACATCGACTACTAAAAAAATCTTTGAAGACAAATATTTACCACAGAGTTGTTACCTCTTGTATAAAATTGTAGCCATCATTAATAAAAAAAAAAATAAAATCTTTCAATGGTTAAAATTTACTGCAATCTCTATTTACATAGCTAGCTGAGATAGTGATCTTACCAGGGTAAGGAACAGTTCTCCTATATGAGGAAGGGCTAAGCAGATTAAGACTTTTCAATTTGGAGTAGAGATAAGTGAGGAGGACATGACAGAGGTTTATAAAATCAATAGAGCAATGGAAAAGTGCACAGAGGACAATTATTCATTTTTCTTCTAATGCAAGGATTAAGGGGAATTAAATGAACAGATGACAGATTTTAGAAAGCATATAAAAGAAAGTTCACACAAAATGCAATTAAAATGGTGGCACTCATTACCACAGGATGCTGGAAATGCTAAAAGTTTGAAGAGCAAGTTTGAAGAAATGCTAAAGAGTTTAAAGAGTAAGATACTAGGGGAAAAAAAATCCACTAATATTTCTCTCCATGCAGGAACTATACAAGCCTCAAGATTTAAGCTCCAACTCACAGGAATTTTGGAGAACATACCTGGGAAATATCACTCTTAGATGTCTACTGCTTTCTTCTGTAGGAGGTATAATATCTTGCCTTGATATACTTTCAAGCTGATGCAATGATCTTATGTCATTGTCAATAGATTTGCAGCCACAGAGAGCTGCAAAGCTGAGACATGACCATGGATATTTCACTGTAACCAAAACCTTGGGATTGTTGCCTTTGGGATTAAAGCTTGCATGGGAACACCACTCTGCTAAATACACCCTTCTAGTGAAGAGCCACAGCAATGCTCTGGTTATCAACATCTCTCATTTTTCCATCTAGAGGAACTAAAAGAAATTGTTTTACTTTAGATTTCATAATTATTCAACAAAGTGATTTAAAGGTGCTAAATTAACTTCAGTGACTTGAACAGTAGAATAGTAGAAAAAGAAGTAGAAAATGGCTCATGACTCTGACTTGAGCGAGACAGAAAGCTCTGAAGGACTAACATACTCAATAAAGAATTGATCCTCCCAGGGTTAAAGCTGATACATATCTCAGTAAGAGTTCACAGGAGATCCTTTTAGTGCTGGGCACCAGGAAAGCTCACATGGATGCCTGATAGTGTGTCACTTGTCCTTTCACATGACTGAATCAAAGCAGTAATAGTGGGGTTTTTTCCCACATGCAACACACTGGGATATACACAATTTAAATATTTCACATAGTACAATTCTGAAAACATAGTATCTTAAAATTGTGGTTAAAGTAGTATTTGTTCCTACATTGTTTTTGACTTTTTTTTCTTCTTCTTCTTTTAACATAGGAGGCAAAGAGAGGCAAAATAGCTGTAAGTCTGTAGAAAGAGTGCTTACACGTGTTTGATGTGACCTCCAGAGTGGCTGTGGCAGCATATACTATTGCACAGTAATCTTTCTGCCACTTCTGTTAGATAGAAACCTGTTGCTGTGCTTAACTGGATGTGCCCAGTGTCCTTTAATAAGACACAAAAGATACTTAGGTGCTTATTTTATTTTGATTGACAAAATTGCCAGGAAGTTCATGCAAAAACAGTCATGGCAGCAATTTTAGCCATCAGCTTGGTATCCCAGTCAACATCCAGAAATCAATGTAAAATAAAATTTAAAAAAAAGGGGGGAGGGGGGCTGTGGATCAATACCTGGCTTATTAATGAGTAATTAAGTGCACATTAGAGATGTAGTAACCTAGAGTCCAGTCATGGAAATTTAGCTGTCAGATGATGTGGAGCTGGCTATTTTGAAGGAATCTGATGAATGCTGGCTCATGGGAAGCTGTCACAATGATGAAACAAGACCAGCCTGGGCTAATAGATTTATCCATTTCTACCTGGCAGATTATAATAGGATTTGGAGTCATCCTGCTGATCAGTGGGTATCGGTAGAAAGCACATCACACAAAGAGTGTCATTTGAAGTGGATTGAAGGAGCCTATTTTTTGAAGCTAGACACCTGGAGACATCATCACTTGAAGAAAAGCAGAGAGGGAAGACGGCGTGTTGGGGTATAACTTGCAACAGATTGTCAAACCATCTGCAAAGTAGCTAAAATAGCTGGTGTGCTGCTGTTGTCTGTTCATGGGGAATTCCCACAGGAGATTCCTTCCCTTCCCATTTCCCTGGAGACCTAACAGTGCTGTAAGATCTAGTGCTTCATATTTTTGACTGAATGTGTAGACGTTTTCATACAGAAGAGGCTGAAAGAATCAGTATTTCCAAAGCCTCCAGCTAAAATGCTGGAGAAGCCAGTCGACTTTTCCAATTTGCTAAAGATAGAACTCACTTGGAAAGCTGGAGAAAGTATTTTTAAGCAGTTGACTTACTCTCAGGCATATGGTAGGACTCTTGGGGATGACCCTGTGCAGGGCCAGGAGTTGGACGTAACGATCCTTGTGGGTCCCTTCCAACTCAGCATATTGTGTGATTCTGTGACTGCAATAAAGACAACAGCACATGTGATATCTCTATTGCTTGTGTGTGAAACCAAGCTCTCCTCTGGCAATTCTACTGGCACTTGGGATTGTTCCTGAATGCAAACACAAATCAGCTTTGCTTTTGTTGTTTGAGACTGAGGTGGTCAGTGCTAAAGAAGGATGCTGAAGGCATGTCTGTGCCAGGTGAATGCCAGGTTTCCCACACCTACAAAGGGAAAGAAAATGTGGAAACTCTCAGCTGACTCCATAAACGTGCATGAAGCCACGCAGTGTAGAAAATAGCTGCTAATGAAGGGTTTATTCTATGCCGTATCCACACTCAGCCCTTATGGTGAGGGCTGTCACTAATGTCTTGACACTTGGCTTGAATCAGTCTCAAATATCTCATTTTATGCAGTCCAGAGGAGCAACCATATTTGTATGGGGTATCCATCAAAGTCATACTGTTCAACTCCTGATAAAAGTTGCCAAATCCATTAAATTTTGCTTTCTTTTATATTTTTAATTTTCTGTGAATTCTAGAGAAGAAAAAAAAAACTTTTATTCCTATCTCTATCACTTTTAAATTACTTCTTGTGAGCCAGTATCAGACATTAACACCAAAATGATGGCCAACATAGCTCAAATAAAATCAGTGTCTTTTATTGATTTCTAATCTTAAAAAAATTAACAACCTGGAAGCTGATTACAAAAAGAACACCAAAATCCTGAGCCCACCTAAAAGTCAGCATTTTCAAACAGAGATTATGCACTTATAAAAGGAAAAAGGGAAAAGTAATAAATAGATCAGTTTTACTAAAAAGAAAAAATGTTTTAAAATCAATGTTTTAGTGTAGAAAATGAATGACTGTAACATTATTGGGAAAAAAGCACCAGAAAAAGCAATTCCCTGTTGCAAGATATTTCAACATAAATAAGCAAAATATATAGTGTACATTGAAAAAATATCAATATTATTTTTCAAACAAGAAATTTCAAAGTGAAGTACGGCTAAAGGGAATTTGTTATGTTCACATAATACTGAAATAGTCTATAACAAAGCAAATTTCATGCAAAATGCCTAAACAAGGATCACATTTTTTTTCCTGTGGTATTTTTATGGTATTGCTATCCAGTCATGAAATGAAATGTGCAAACAATAAATGGAAGCATTTGATTCAGACATCAACAATACCAGAGGCTGAACGCCGGATTTTCAGAAGCTGCTATGGTATAAACAGAATTGATATTTTTAGTGGGAAAAAGAATATAATTTGTAAAGTAAAGTTTATCTGCAGTGGCCACTGGATTTGTATTAACATTAGAAGACAGAGTCATGATCCACAAGCCTTTCTTTCAGTGAAAAAAGAAAAGAGTTTCTTAAAATGAAAAAGGCTGGACTCCTGGGATTGTATACACCAATGGCACCCAATGTATGGATGTACAGCTGCTGCCCTCAGTGGGGAAAGATGGTTAGAAAACAGAGAGGAATAAAAAAACCAACTGTGATGCCAAGAATAACTTCTCATTCAACTTTTGATCTCTCTCAGTGAGGGTCTGCAAAGACAGTGAGACTACAGATATTTCTGCAAATACTTCAGACAAGTACTTGGGTAAATCAACTTCTTGTCCTCAAATTCACTTCTCACTTAGAGTGCAAAATGCCAGTTATTTATTAAGTGGGCAAACAATAAAACACTTTTGGTAACAATACTGTGTTCCTGTCTTTCTCCTCTGAGCACATAATGATTCATGTTCTTCGACATGCTTTTCTGTACCTGCAATACACCTGCCCTTATAAAAGTGGTTTGTAGTGGATGGGACATCTAATGAAAGCTCATTTGTCCCTTTGCTAGTGTCCTTCAGAGAAAATTTTAGGATCTTATTGCTCATGTGGGATCTGAGCCAAAACCTCTTAGTAAATTCTGCGGGTGTTGGATCACAAGGCTCTAAAAAGTAATAGGAGTAAATGGGATCTCCTGTCTACCTTTTAATTTTTACCTTAAAATAGTATTTCATATGCTTTGCCATTTTATGTACACAGCTTTGGCTTTGGACCAAATCCTAACTAGTGTAAATCAGCCTCACACCACAGGCAGTGGAGCTACACAAGCTAACAACAAGCCTGGAACTGGCCCACTGCAAATAAGTTATAGATTTACCTGCTTCTGTATCACACTACTAGTTCCTGTTATTGCTTTCTAAAGTGCTTTGGGAAATTAAGGGAGTGGTAGGAGCTACATTAAATTAGATTCCAGCCTAATACAATCTGACCTGTATTTCACAATAAAAGAACTTTTACTTCTGAAATGCTGAGCAATGAATTTTATAAAGTACTCAAAGAAGGGCAATTTCAGATGGCTCTATGCTACCCTGTTCAGAATCATGTGGGAAAATCTATAGCTGGCATATTTTTTCCCGTCCTTCTAATTATCTTTAATGCTAATTAATAAGTGTATGTTAGTTCAATCCCATTGTTACTCCATAAAGTTTAGTTTAAAATTACGATAATGAATTCCAACTTCTTCAGCCAAATATAATAAAATGGTGATTAATATTCCCCTGGGCTAGGATGGAATGTGATTCAGGATAATCTAAAATAGTTTTAAGTGAAAAGTTTGATATCCATCAGGTACTGAAGCTGACACAGTAAATGTAAGAAGTGATTAGCAACGTGGTGAAACAAGTAGGTCAGTGCTCTCTGCTCAAATCACAAGTGCTGTGGCTGCTATGACATGGTCAGAATTGCTTGGCTGAGTATGGACTGGTTGTGTCCTTGTTTTCCCCTTGTTCAATTCTTGTGCCTCTATTACAGTCTTGAAATCTGCCCACATATACTTCTGTATGGAATGAAAAAAGCAAACCTCCCACTTATTAAATAAAAATCATTTTTTCCATGGGTTTAGGTAGGTCGTGCATAGTTAACTAAACAGAATAGAAATTTAACTTAATTCAGAGACACCCAATGTCCTGTCAGTGCACTTAAAACCAAAAATTTCAGGTCCAATCCAAGATGCAAGTGCCTGTCACAGGTGTCATCCACTCTCTCATGACAGTATCACAGAAAAGGTTTCTTTGGAATGACACATGGATGGACAAACCCAGTGACCTTGGAGGGGAGCCAGCAGGCAGGTGACCATGTGAGGCTATGACAGTCACTTATCCTGAGGAACAAATGGGCCAAGACCACATTGCTGAGCCTTCTGCCAGAGACAAACTTTCAAGAACAAATCTAAAGCTTGTTGGCCAGGGACATGCAACAGGCTGCACACTCAAGACCGTACAGCGATTTTATAAAAATACACATTTTCTGTTATCCTATATATCCAGTGCTGCCAAAATTACATTTTCTCTAAGAACAGAAGGAGGTACAAAAATGGGAGCTCTTGATCTCACTGTGACAATAATCCATAGAAATTCATGCCCCAAAATTCTTACTTTACATAATCCAACTTACACAAACATGTTCTCTAGTCACACGCCGCTTGGACTGCTGCAGTCAAAGGAATTACATAGATGGAGAAAGGGTATAAACTCAGGACGAATTCCACCCTGACTATCTATCCTCTCACACTGTATTGCACACTTCCAACTCCCTTCAGGTTCCACAAACTGAGAAATCATAGGAAAGAGTACCATAACAGATGTACTGAAACCCACCCTTGATGCAAAATTAGTTTCACAGCTGCAGATAGATCTTTAAAGTGCAAATGTACAGGGAGTCCCATATCTCCTTTTCAAACACTGAAAATTGAACTCCTCTCTGTGATTTAAACAAAAACCCCAAACAAACAGTAAAGCCAACATACACCTCAACTCAAACCCAAGAAATTGCTGCTGAAACCAAAGTACATGAAGACATGGTAACAGGATTGCCTTAATACGACAGGAGATCTGCCTGTGGCCCTCAATCTTCCCATCCCTCATGTCCCCAAGTATATGAGAAAAACCTCTTTGACAACATTACTGTAATTCCATATATTTTATAGGTGCTCAGGTGATGCAGGGTTTTGCTACAAAGAAGTGCAAGGTACAAAATATCTTTTGTGTGTACCTGTCTATGTATACATGTAAAAATTTCACAAAGCTGAGCAAATGGTGCCCTATGCATTTTTATTTCTTTGAAAACAAAATTTTCCTTCTCTCTCCTTATCTGCATGTACACAATTAAAAAAACAGCTGTCTTACGTTCTCTGTATTTTGCAGCATCCCCTCAACCAGCTGAACAAAGGCAGTGCAGATTTCACCCACGATGTCCCACTTCAATCTGGAGGGAAACCGAGGAAGCAGAGACAAAGATCCATTCCAAGACAGCATTACATCTGTATGTTCTCTTTCTATACTTTTTCTGAGCACTGAACATTTTTTTGAGCACGGAATATTTACAGAACTGCTTCATGAACAAGTCACTCATGGGCAACACACAAAAAGTTCTTGTGAGCTACGGTGCACAAACACTGAACTTACTGAGGGAATTGCACTGCTCCCTAAACCAGGGAGGCCTGCTTTCATACATATTTTACTCGTGTCACCTTACTTGCAAACCCACAAGTGGCAAACAGAGACAGGTGTGTTTCTTGCCTCTGATGGGGCATGGAAAGGAGTCTCCCTTCTGACCTGGGGAAGGAGGCCACTATTTTAGCTTTATCCACTTTCTAGGACAAGCAAACAAATGACAAATGAGAAATAGGTTATTGTTGTTTCTAACTGGTACGATATATACATAGAACTCTCGGCTTTATGTAAAAGCAAACAAACCAATCCCGTTCTGCTCTCATTTTTTACACTGGTGGGTATTTGCAGTGAACTGGAAAGCTGTCAGAGGAGAGGTGTTACCTATTTGAATTTTAGAGTGCTGTATTCGCTAAGTAAGTAAAAAAGTAGAAGTTTTACATGTTATCTCAGAACATGTGAAAGTAAATTGATGCAAATAGGGGTAAGAGGAGTATCACATTGTGTAATCACAAGGCAAACTCAGCAGTGACAACTGAAAGGGCAAGTTTATGAAAAAATCATAGTTTTCTACCACAGGATTTATTACTTATTTATAGTGGAAAAACTGCACAGTATAAAGGTTTGGGGTTTTTTCTTTTCTTTTCTTTTTCTAAAAAAAATAAAAATTGTTCAATTGCTTTAACATAATTTACCTTCTGTTGATTTTAAAAAGTGTGTAGAATATATTTTTTCCCTTCACTCACAGAAATAATTCCTTCCTGTTTGTTGTGTCTCATATGTCAAAGAAATGGAAAGCTCATAAGGGTGAGAAGTGTTTATCCAAGGTACTTGTTTCCAAAAGCAAACTGATGTGCCTCTAAATGGTGTCAACAGCACACCCATAATGCTCCTGAAAGTGTATAACCACACAGAACAAGTGGCTTTCCTGCCTTAGGTCTGCACAGGCTTCCAGGAACTAAAAAGCACTGATGTCTGTCTAAGCAGTCTCACCACTGGCCATGCACACCCCTCAAAGCTGGACATCCCATGACACCTCAAGAAGGGAGAGGAAACCACATGTGCACTATGTGGTGCCAGCGACAACTTTGGAACAGTCTTTGGGATCATGCAATAGGCACTTGCAGAGAAGAGCAGCTTGTTCAGTACTCTGACTCAGAAACAGCCCTCAAAATAGACACACAGCTGGCCCCTGAACATGGGGAAGGTATAACACCTTTTCCAAAGCTCTGTTCCACTGAAATATCTTCTTGGGAGAGAAGAGGGACTGAATTCAGAGCAATGGATTTTCAATGTTCAGGCTTTTATTGTCTAGACCTGAAAAGAATACAAGGGAAAGCAAGAACTTGGCCTTAGACAGTGCTCTCATCTAAAACTCCTGCTAGAACATCAAAGAAAAATAATTTGACTCCTGCTAGAACATCAAAGAAAAATAATTTGTTTTCTTTTTATTGTTGTTGTTATAGGGTGGACATCAATGCTCTGAGGAGATGCTGTGTGGATGAACAATGGGGTTAGAGATATTTAGGAATATTATATACTGTTA
>JAWWLV010000180.1:7040887-7060905 GCA_035041135.1 Platyrinchus mystaceus | reverse complement strand
GGACATCAATGCTCTGAGGAGATGCTGTGTGGATGAACAATGGGGTTAGAGATATTTAGGAATATTATATACTGTTAGAGGAGCCAAAAAGAGAAAACTTCTTTGATAGAGGAGAAATGGAAGACTTACGTGCTCTTACGTAAAGGCACATCAAAGGTCCCTATATTTGATCATTACTTTATGCAGTACCTATCACACAATACTTTCCATATCAAATGCAGTTACAGACACAAAGCAGGTTCTGTCACAGTTCCCCTGGGTAAAGTCACAAACAATTATATTATTAGTTTACTTCCAAGTAAAAGCACTTTGCAATAGTGTGATGTTTATTCTCACATTTGAATATATATATGTATACATATATAAAGGCAGAAGTAACAAAGTCTGTATTACTGCTTGAACTTGGTTTCTTTAGCACAAGAATAGCTGGAAGATGAAGTCCAGGAGCACTTTTGGATGCCCTCTCCCCTCGGACAGTCCCCAAGGCCAGACCAGACCTAACCTGAACTGCAGCTCCCCGAGATGCCCATCATGTGGACATCCAGTGTTTGGCACAAACTGATTTACACTGTGTGTGTGACCCACAGCACCTGCCAGTGCAGGCAGAGTTGGGGAGACACAAAACCATCCAAATATGTCTGACCCACCAAGATCGCTAAATTTAAGGAATCATTGCTTCCCATTTAGAGACAAGTTAGAAGGTGTTCTTGACTGAATAACTGGGATGAAATTTTGCAAGAGAAATCTCCAATTTCACTAGCAATGCTGTTCTAGCACTAAAAATTTAAATTGACCATATAAGTTCACTATCACGTGTTAATTGTATTTAGGAGGCAATGATTCAGTAACCTACTCAAATAGTTTACCTCCTGCCTTCAAGGCTCAATTCTTAATAACATAAATAGAAAAAAAATCAAGTTGTATTTTCACTTGAATATTTTGACTTGCACTTTTGTGTGTGGGAAGATTTTAACCAAGCAGTTGCTAATGTAGTAAATAATGAAGAACAGAAGCAAAATGTTAGATATGGCTTAGTAATTAAATAAATACAACATTGAAAATTTTTAATTTTACAATATTTCCTGCTTACAATAAGCAGACAAGGGCTTTCAAGAAGAAAGAGTTATCTTAAAAACACACAAAGTAGACTAGAAGTCTGCATCAGAATACTGGTCCAAATTCTGAAAATATACTCTGGCCTTAAAGAAAAGACACATGAATTTAGTGCTGCTCAATGGAATATGCTCTGTGGAACATAATGCATGTTTATTAGTTTTATACCAGATAAATTTATATGCTTTTTATAAAAAGTATTTATTTAATTAGTAAGTTACTGGCTACTAATGAGAAATTAACGTACTATAAAGCTGAATAAAATAGGATATCTAGTCAAAGACTTAAAAGAGCAAAGGAATTTGGGATGTTGAGGACAAAAAAGAAACCACTATGAATGATCTAAAGTAATAAAGAAACTGTTTTGTTAACCTTGTGAATCACTTCACATCTAGTGGAAACTACAGGAATACTAAACACTGGTTTTCCAAAAGAGCCTTTCAGCAAAGTGTCAGTTCAATGTGCGATAAGGGGAGAGGGGAGAAGAAAAAAATGTGGAACTTCAATACAGTAGGAGTTAAAACAGGTCTCACTCATCACATCTTTAGCAGAACTTAATGAAGGAAAGGACCAGCTTCAATATAACTTCCTGCTATTACTTCAGATAGCTTTCCCCTAATTGCATATCCTTGAGCTTTGCTTGTACTGTAAGAAAAAGAAACAGCAAGTTGCTTAAACAGAAGGTTTTTTGGTGGGGTAGGGAAAGGAGTTGGTGACATTGCTAAAACATCTACGCATTTCATGTACAGAAAAGCTGAGACCTCATAAGGTTAAGTAACCTGACAAGGAGAACTCATTCTGACTTATAGATGTACCCTGAGATACAGACAACAATATCTATCCATTTTTCCAACAGGAACCAGCAGACAGGCAGCATTCACATGGGTGTACATCTTCCTTAAGAGGCTTTGTCTGCACAGGCATGAGAATCACTGCTAACTGCTCGGGTCCCCAAGCCACATTTCAATTCACCTCCTATTCCTCATTGGCATTTTGAATAGATTTACAGCTGACCATCAGTTTTGCTCCCTCTATGAATATGACTGACAAACACAGAGAAAAGGAGCAGATAGATCAGTAATTCAAACGTGCACCTTCTCAGAGCAGATAGCACGCACTGACAGGCAACTTCAGAGTGTTGTTACCTTTCACAGGATGCACGAGTGAGTGGTGTGCCTAAACTAGGGTCCTCTTGTGATAAATCTGTAAAATGTCAAGAAGAAAGCACTTCTGGTTTGTCTTTGTGAAGACTGTAGCCCAGAAGGATACTAGTTTCACAGCCCTCTAAAATCAACAAACAACAATAGGTACTTCCACTTCGTAGCTCAGAAGAAACACTGAAGACTTAGACAACACTAAAACACCTTTCTTTCGGTCTTTTTTGTTTGGGGGTTTTTAATTCTTTTTTTAAAAATACTTAAAATTCTTTTACTATTATCCACATTTAATTTACCCTCGTTTTTCAGTAATGATGAAAAGGGTGTTTAAGGTTGTAAACCCACCACTTTGGACTAAGCCTAGGATAGTAAACCAGCACAAATGGATGCCACAGAAAGAAGTAAAACACCGAGACGTGAACACCCTTTAAAACCTTCAAATCTTGCCATTTTTTGAAAACAGAAAAACAAGCATACTCTGAGAAGAGGTATGACACTGGGCCAGACAAATGAGTAAAAAATTGAATCAAATCCCATCCCTTATATCATGGCCTAGTGGAAATCCAAGATGCATAGAAGTGCATGAGCCCCAGCCCCAAGAAAGGAGAGGTGCTTTTTTTTATGGTCATTACAAAATTGTGGAGAAGCAAAGACTGCAGAACTTCATGCTGAATGCTGCTTTTTAGATGCACAGGCAGCTCTAGGAAATGTAAGGGAGATAGAAGTGGAAGATTTTCTTTTACTACCTTTAAATTAATTGGTTCAAAAATATAAATCTCTGAGGAAAATCAGAGGCTGTTCCTGTGCTGATGCCTGCAGGAAGGTGGTGAAGAGGCCACTGAAACTCCTACTGGGAAGCAGGTGGGATTTAGGGCAGCACCACTGGGTAGGTAGAAACAGGAAGCCTGCTCTGTGCCAGGCCAACAGAGATTTGAATGAGGCTTTTGGCTGTGCCACAGGCTTGGTGCAGTGGTTTGATGGCTTCATCTGCAGCAAGGGAATCAGGGGAAAGTGCTTTGACAAGCAAGTATTTTTAATTAATCTAGTTCTCAGAGAAATATTTACACTAAATGACTCCCTGTCTTGTTGGCCATACTTGTAACACGCCACAGCAGCGACAAGGTGGCAAAGGCTCTGCACTCAGATCATGAGGAAACAAGTCACAGTGTTTGGAGCTGCATTTTCAAGCACTCTTGACAAAATTCCTGGGGGAATTTGGGCTCCAGTCAGCCAGTGAAGGCTTACCTGACAGGTTAGGGTTTCCTGGCTCTACACCCTAAAGCACTGGTTGTGCAGTTCTCTGTGCACTCCTTTCTTCCCTCTGCAGTGAAGATTGTGGAAGGTTCTCTGCCCAGGGAAGGAGAATTGGAACCAGATGATCTTTAAGGTCCCTTCCAACTCAAACCATTCTATTATTCTGTGATTCAGCAACCAGCATCTTTGTACAGATAAAAGTTTTTTAAACTTGAGATTAGACTGGATCACACTGTCCTTGGAACTAACCATCCGCCGAAGAGGTAGCACAATTTACTCCCACAGTGATCAGAATAGTGTCTAATCAGTCAAAACATTTATTCACTCTTGTTCAGAAACTTCGAAGCAAGAGGTATGCTAGATCCTCATTTGTGCATTTACTTCCAAGGAAAACACTCCTTCAGTTGAAATTCTACCTTAAATTTTGTTTCAGCTTACAGCCTCTGAGGTTTAAAACACTGATTTATTTTTTTTTCCACCTAATGTGCATTAATCAGTTTAAAGTGCAATTACTTTTTTTGGTCATAAAGGCAGACCCCTATATAGAAGGTTCATAACATCAATAAATAATGCCAACCATTTTTCATTGAACTTCTGGCATTTCCACTGTTGCAAACTAAGTCCTGAAAAAGTTTCTGCAATATGTATAAATGAGCCTTTAATTCACCTTTTCTATTTCTAACTCTCCAGTTGTCAGAGTGCTCAGTGCCCTACGGGATATGCAAGGAAACAAATATCTAACTCTCATCAGAAGATCATGTAATCAGAGAGAAAATGTAGCTCAGATGCAAAATGTGTTGATCAAGATATAGACTCTTCTAAGGGGACTGCAATCTGCATTTTCCATCTTTCAGTTCTTTCTGCAGGCTTGTTCCTCTTGAGATGATGTTCCTTTTAACTAAATCACATAGCCTCTTTCCCCTTTGACTCCATTTAAGAATTTTTTCCCTTAACACATTTTTTTCTGTGCAGAGGTTTTTTTGTGATTTTCTCTGCAGAGATCACTATCTGAAATTGAAGTGCTCTGTAATGTCTGTCACAAGAAATTCCTTAAAAAAAACAAGTAACTGCAAGGTATCTGAGACTCTCTATGGTGAATTTTCCTATGTCATTCTTTCCAAATGCCACAGTCAAATTGAAGTTTCCATATCCCTTCCATACTAAAGGCATACTCTGCTTCAAGGACAGATTCACTACACCTTCACTGTTGAGTTTCCCCAAAGCCTTCTAAACAGCAATGTATTTTTACTGTAGCTAGCTCAAACTAGTGTCTTAAAAAAGGCACTGAAAGTTTGGGAATGAGGAGGAGGGCTTAGGTTAAGAGCATCAAGGCTGAAAATTATTCAGTGAGTAGCAACATGTCTGTCTCCAGATCTCCAGCAACAAAACACAGAAGGTTGTTAAGCCTCAGACTGTAAAAGATTCGAAGACTGCCCTTAAGACAGCATCTCAAACTGCCCAGTACTGTGGAGACTTGCCAGAACTTTCACAGAGCCTGATAGTCTCCAGGCAACACCCACTTGGAAGAGGCAACTTGCCCCCTTTACCACTTCTGTGGAACTCAAGTGAAACTACAATTTGCTTGGCTTATCCTGATGCTTTGACAGGCACACTGTCTCAGAATGGTTGGTTACTGATTTTTTATTTTATTGCCCAGATGCAAAAATAAGGTGGTGAACCATGCAAACAATCTCTTTCTTCCCCAAACCAATGTTCAAAACTGATTTCCCCATCAGCCGAGCCACCCCCTTTCTGAAGAGGACACCGGGTGAAATCAGAGGAGCCTGCTGTCTGCTTTTTTTGCTGGTTTAATGGCATCACGGTGGACAAATACTAAATGTTGGCCAACAGCAAGTGGAACGACTACAAGCCTGAAGTGCAATCACACCCAGAAATTCCCAGGGAAGGCAAATTATTAATTTGTCATTCTTTTCAATTACAGGGTACTTTTCCTGGAAAGCTGTTTTCTCACTGATCTTTCAGCTGCAATGTGCCCTCCATTGCCCTGACGCATTCAGATACTCTAATCAGATGAACCTTGTGAACGTGGTAATTACTGTGTGTTGGGGCTGAAGAAAGCTTCAGACACAAGAAGAGATGCAGGCCCCCAGAGCAGTAAAGATTTACTTATTATACTATTTCATCTTCCATCAGTCTGTCATGCGACCTTTAAAGTTCATAATTTACAGTAATGTACTAAAAAAGATAATTCTAATTTGTATTATCATACTGTTGCTGAATTACTGCTTTCTTTCAATATTGCATACACTGTTGCCTGTGCCAGCTTGTTAGAGAATATATTTTTTAGTTTTCTGAAACTCAAAAAAATAAAAAAGCTGTTCTTCTTCTGAAGAGCTTTGTGATTACTGCAACAGCATACATACACCTATGCCTTGAATAATTCATGTGTCTTCTCACTACCAAGATCTGAAAGGGAAATATTTCAGTAAAGAGATCAGGATATGGGCAAAGTCTAAAGCCAATAGACAACAAAATGGAAACTGATCCTAGGCTAAACACATTGTCATTTTACGATGTGTCTGAAGTAGGCACAGGCTGGATGGATAGAGACAAGTCAGAGGCCTGAGCTCTGCCAGGCCAGGGCTCAAATGAAGCTGCACAGCGCATCAGGTCAGGATTTCTTATGGATGGATTTCTGACTGTGTCATGAAGCATGATAATTACACTGTACCTGTGTTCTGAGGGGAAGCAGGTATGCTCTGAGCTGTGTTACTTTAAAAGGAACAACCATCAAGCCCTCCTCTTTGCATAGGTCATTATAGTGAAGATGCACTTGAATATCTGGGTAAATTTTGAAGTTCTACTTATTCTCCAGAGTCCTCTATTTCCTAAAACACAACTGTGGAATAGGGATAAGGAAGCAGAGCAGGAAGCTGTAAGTAACCATGATCTGAATCACTTGTTCAGATTGAAGAAAAAGGACCCTGGGTTTTGAGATGGGCACCATAACCACATCAAAAGGTGCAACTGAGACAGTGTAAAGAGAAATGTGCAAAACAGATTATCCCTCCTTGAAGTAACAAGAAAGGGAGGCCTCGGCAACATCCTGAAACACCTCTTGGATGCCATCATGTAGCACATTGAATTGGATTATAAAATTTCCATGTAGCTCCCAGAGATTTGATAAAGCTAACACTATCAGTCTGCACTGACTGATGAGCAGCTCACTTCATTTGCTGAACTTGGACTGTGTTCACAAATCTCAGAGGCAAGAAGTTTCCACAGCACTTGCATAAATTATGACTGAGTCATAATATTATTAATCACTCTGCTGTGTGGTAAATTCTCTTGTTCTCTGCTCCCCCACATCTACCACAGTAGCTTTACAGAAAGTAGTAAGCCTTTCCTAGTCATTTTAATGTTTGGGTTTTTAATTACTCTTTGCCAAGTACCTACTTCTATAAACAAAGCCAAAAGCCATCCCACAGCATTTGTTACAGTTGAGAGCTTGTTATCAGGGTGATGGGATACTTGAGGCACCCTTAGGTTTTAAGAATTGTCCAAGATAATATTTATAATGTCATCAGGAAATGAAAGCTAAAAGTGATTGAGAAAAAGACCCTTCTTTAAAAGTATGCTCTCCTTCATCCTCTCACTCTTCTCTTCCTAAAGTACCACAGCTGGGCTCTTGGCAGGGCTGGGGTGTGTTCATGTACAGAAAAGAATTAGGTTTCTGGATTTCTCCTGTGCAGTACAGATGTTGTCTCTTCAGCATGGAGATCCCTTTCATAATGGCTAGAAAAGAAGTTTTCATTACATTTTTCCTCTTGTATTTCTTTGCCAGATATCACCACCATCCCAGACCTGATCATTTCTGAATTGAGAACAGGCCTCTTCCCAAGTGTTATTTAATCCTCAAAATTGTGGATCATTTTTATGTGGTTCAGTTAGAAATCCCATAGGTTCTGAAACCTCTTAAAGATTATAAAGATATAGAAGGCTGGGTTGGAATGTGATCTTCAAGAACTTATGTATTTTATTGCTTCCAAGGGGCTTGTCAGCTTCCTACTGAAATACAGTTCAGTAATTGCATAGTGACTATAAATGAGAAGATAGTTTTTTATTAGCAATAAATGATCAGGTTGATTGACATTAGGGATCTTTTTTATATCATTTCATTGACAAAACATATGCTGAAAGGCGTCTCTATTTCCCAATAAGACATTACTATATGTAATAAACCAACCCACTACACAGTATATTAAGATATAATGTTGCTGATCACTTGGAATATGCCTCTACTGTAATTTCTACTACCCCCACCAAAAAAGTACTAACCTATTTTTTAAAATTTTACTTAAACTTACTAAAAATTACTTATAGTTATTTCATTATGGTTCTAAGATTCTCTGAACTAAACATTTTACACTAGGGCACTACTGAGAGGAACTTTCATAGTTTTTTAGGCAAACACATTCCAATAATTCCCATTAGATCCCTTCACATTGCTTATGGAAGTCCACAGTTATCCCTCCCCTTTCATGAGGTGGTGCCCTATTTACACCATACTTCTGAGAACCAAGCACACCTCGGGCTGAGACTCACAGCACCTTATGCCATCACAAAAGAACAGAAATTGCTCTCATTAGATTAAAGGGTCCATAACAGACTAAAGTATAGGCTTGTCATTTCAAACCCTTGTTAGTTGTTGACCTAACCCTCTCTAAGAGGGCTCGCAGTGATAAAATGTCTGCCATTTCCAGAATATAACTGTTTTCTCCATACATTTTTTGCCTACATACAGAAGCCTTTTGCATATTTGTAATATTATGTCTCCCCTCCTCCATTCCCTTCAGTGTCCTTCACTACTTTATTTTCACTCTCTTCACTTGTTCATGAATCTGACATTTTCTAAATGTTGGCCTTTTCTATTGGCGTCCTAGAAATCTTTGTAATGTTTATTTTTTTTATATCAAGTATCATATCAGTCACATATGACTAAAAGGATTAAGTCTAGATAGACCAGATGTTTTTCAGTGTATTCCTTTGTAAGTTTTAGTGAAGTTTGGACCTCTAGAAATATTTGCCTTTGGCTTCTTGGGGAAAATACTCAAAAAGGAAAGCCAGAAGTCATCTGATCTCTCATCAAGAACTAAATTAAGGGAACCATGCCTCCAAAGCTTGGGCTGTGTTTTCACAGCATTAATTATTCTTTGATGCTTCAGATTTCAGATGTCCTGGTCAGTCATACAGACAGGTGGCCACTCAAACTGAATACCTACAGTTCCCAAGATCAAAATGAAACCAGAGGTTAAAGTAGGAGCCCCCAGTGGAAACTCCACAGGTGAGTAGAAAGTCCTTCAATAGAATCTCATTTAGGGCAGACTGCAGTAACTTAGCTCGTAACTACTGCCTTCATTTGTTGCCTATGGCCAGATATTAATCACAAGATAAGCTAATACAAGATATCCCACTGAAAGGAAAAATAATGTCCTGCTTTGCAGAAAGCTACTTTATATCATGGGAACTACCAAGGAGTTATTAAAAGTTACACAAAGGCAAAAGATTTATTTAAGCAAAAAAAAAGGCTGAAGCCAAAAGTAGCTCAGTTCTTATGTTCCCCAACAGATTAACTGCTTGGCCTGAAAAAAAAAACTGAAAAAAACCCCACATCATTTCGAAATTGATTTCCAAGATGGGTCTTCTAAAATTAGTAAGTTTACTTTTACTTTCCAGGATGAAAAATAAAAAATAAAAAAAAAAAATTTGATTGAGGAACATTTTTTCTTCCCATAATATACTTTTTTTTTTTTTTTTTTTTAAGCAGTGCCTAAGAATTCATGAAGAGCTATGGGATTTTAAATCTCTGAATACAGGGAAGCCATATGAAGTGCAACTGAGATGCACCTACTTGAACCTTATGAAGAATGCAATACATTTTCTTGAAAATTACTCTAAAAACAATTACATTTTATTTTTTATAAAATGAGTGGGAGTAGAATAGGAACATTGCTATTGCATTTAAAAGCTCTCTTTGGGACTTCTTTGCCTGCATCTCTTCTGAACACAATATAGTCACATAACTCAGCCAGTAAAAAGATATAAGTAGGAATTGGAGGAATATTGGCACTCATGGCAGGCAACCTTCCCAAAGCTGAATTTATACTAAGGTTTTATTTCAAAAGAAAAACTGTCATCCCCTCTCGCTCACCTGGTGTTTAGATGCAACACTATTCATGGGGGTTATGTTAATAACTATGGCTCTTTGCTGATTTGTAAAATGGACACATGAAATCCTGTACAGCCTAAACTGAGACACTATTATTCACCCCAGAGCCTTCTGAGAAGTTCTCATCCACTACAGGGTTACTCTTTGCAAGTCTGTTGTTTTCTTTGCCACTGAACCCCTCAGACACCCAGAGCTGGACATGCAACCTCAGGGCACCCTGTCAGGTAAGTGTCCTGGCAAAGCCAGAAATAAGGAGCAAAATGTCCAACCTCCTGTTCCTGGCTGTGCTATTGATCTGCTCTCTGAGTGGATGGCAACCCCTCAGTGAGTTACTGGACAGCAGGAAAAAAAAAAAGAATAAAAAAGGCACAGAAAAACCTGAACAGAAGACTGATTCTTCTCTGTACAGAAAGTTATCTGACAAAGTTCTAATTTCCAGGAGAAAACAAAATAATGGATTTAGTTGAATGAACCTTTTTTGTTTTAATAATTTTATCAGATATGGGGCTTTTTTATCATGGCTTTACTTTGTTTTCTCCAAAACCTGAATTACAGGTGTACATTCTTCAGAAGTACAGAACTGCTGCTGTGACATTTATGTGAGAAGTCTAAACCTCAAAGAAATACTTGAAATTAAAAATGGAAAAAATGTCAGAACTTGTTGTCCAACAGTTCAAACAGTGGCAGAATTACAGGAAAAAATGTGAAAGATGGAGAGTGAGGGGGAACTATTAGAAATATTGCAGCAATTTCTTATATCAGTTGGTGGGATGATTGCTTCCTTTCTGACTTGTAAAAATCAAGAGGGAAAAAAGGAGACTAAAATGAGATGAGCCTAAAATAACAAAAGAAAAGGGGAGGGAAATGGTAGAGAGAAGAAGCAAGCATTGGGAATCAATGAGGGATAAAAACAATGCCTAGTTCAGTTGATAAACTTCTGGGGAAAGAGGACTGACTTAAATTTTATGGAACCTTTATAAACTTTATGGAAGCTTTACTCTCTGCTATTTAGTCAATGGTGTAGGAGAATGATGATAATCATAGGAGCCATAGAGATACAGGACAGATCTATTGCAAAGTCCTCTAATTTCTAGTCACTTTCTTTCATTTTCAAGTAAATCATGAGTTGTGAATGTAAACATTTCTGGAGACAGGTAAAATTTTGCTCTTCTCCCTTGAAGATCTATAAGAATTATCACAGGTTTGCACAAAAGAGCCTCAATTCTCACTCACTTGCAGAAGTAAAACCCATCTGTATAAAAAGAGCAGAAAGGACAAGTACTGATAGCTGGACTCAAAATCACACATGTGAGTTTTCCAACACACTGGAAAATCACTATTTTTTGTTACTCCTCCTGTCCTGGCAAAGCCCAAGCTGATGCACGATTTCTATCTCTTACATAGCAAATGCATCATTCTTACTCATGCGCTTATGAATATGTTATAAGTTGTGACTAAATGTAATTATGTAAATGATAGTCATTTGTTTGCTATACAGATTAATGTTCTGCTTCATTGGGGTCCCAATATGGAGCAGCAGAAGTTTGAGCTTTGCAGCTGTGGCTCTGTGTGGCGCTGCCTCTCATGTAAAAATTAAAATGAAGATGAAATTTGTCTTTTAGTTAGAGAGAACAAAACAAACCATCTCTGTGTTACTTAATACATTATCTATTACTTTCCACAGGTAGCAGAATCAATCACCTTTCCCAATGGTGGCAAACTCCTGGGGAATAATTTCATACACCTCCAGCTCTATAATACAACGTCAAAGTGTTAATTAGAATCTGAAAAAAATGGATTTGTCTTTTTTTTAGTGAAGCTAAGCTCCTTTTGTCAAACTGAGACCTGTCAAGAGGCATGAAAAGTAAAGTTCTGCTACACTGAGAAGATATAGCTAATAAGGATTTATATAAAATGGGTTTTCCTTCCCATTAATTTTTTGGGGTTTTTTTCTAACTATTAGGTTTTTCTGTTTTGCATAAGGATTAATCTGAGAGCTTTTAAGAGTGGGAAGAGTGTCTAACAAAGAAAACCTCTTCCAAAACATAAGTACCTGTGGGCTTCATAAACTTGCATGCACAGATGTTTCTTTTAAAGACAAGTCACTAGCAATTCTGTGTATTGTTGACTATTTCTCCCCCCTCTGTGGAGAGTTACCTGGAAAGGCTTTTCAGAACTAGGCTACAATACTGCTGTCAGGCTGACTGATCCCATGTCTGACTAGTTCTCAAAGTTATGTAGCCCCTTTCTCTTGTTTAAACCAGTAGCATTGCATGCAGACTGAATACAGCTTTACATCGTTATGATAACACTTCCAGCACTCATAATACAGTTACTGCAAAGTGTTTATATTCAATTTTCTAATTATGTCTCTTGAATTATGCATGTCTCTACCTAATATAGAGAATGCAAAATAACTAGCTCTAGGGAAGAGGGGTAAAAAAATCTGCCAGACTTAAAGAGACTTGTAAAGGTGGCAGCTAGTTTGTTAAAAGTGAGACCAAAAGATACGCAATTCTCTCACAGAAGTTCTTTCACTGACAACATCAGTCCTGAGACTTGCTTTATTATCAGCACATCATGGCAATGGAGGCAGGAACAGACTGCCTACACACTCTAATGCTTTATTAGTAAAAATTCAATATTCAGGAAGAGGAAAATTGTCTTTCAGGGCTCTTACATCTGTTAAAAATGAAAGAACATCTGCTGTTCTGCACTTCATGTTCATGGAGTCACCCAAACCCCTTCCCACAGAATTTTAGCCCTTCATTACTTAATCAGCTTTCTATTAATTACACGTAAGAAAAGTACCAAACTGATTTCTATTACTCTTTAAACTGCATGTTACTGTTCTCCAACCATAGTTACAGAAGGACTAGTCACTAGATGTTTCTGGGCTCTCTGGTGATGCCTGGGGAGCACTTGGTGATGCAGAATTGAGCATGAGATCTGTTTGGATCCCCCCTTGAATCCTCTTGTGCCATGAATCTGTATTTCTAGCTACTCAAAAGTAGCTTTAGAGCAACCCTCGCTGTTTTGGTGTTGCTATGAAATTGTGTAGGAGCAAACCATGTGTATCCCTGAGAACTGGACACTGATTTCTTACACTGAATTTTTAAGGACATCTATCTCATTCTAAACCCACAAATATCTGTTTACACAATAGGAAACCAAAAAGTAATCCCTTAGATAGTGACCAGTGTGACTTGCTGGTTCCTCATATAGCTCTAGGGGAAGTAGTAACACTTTCACACCTTAGAAATAGGGTGTTTGTAAATTAATCTGAGCTTCTTAGGTGGAATAGGGTGTTGAGTTCACAGCTATTATTCTTTCAAGTCTTACCTATTTGAAGTAATACACCCAGGGTATTTAGAATCTTTAAAAATTTCAGCCACAAGAGGAAGAAAAGAGTTAACTTTTTTAACATATTCCTGACTGATTCATAATGATTAACTTGCATTATCTCATTACATACATACGCAGTGAAAATTACAGGAGGGCAATTCATACAGCACGTTCCTCTTTTATAATTTAACATAAAATATCCTTTATTCTCATTTTAATCTTCCCCTACTTTCAGTGTACAGAGTCTGCCTCCAGTCAGCCCAGACCCATTTCTCACAGTACTTGCACGTCACAGAGAAGCATAATTGTACAGCCACAGCAACAGCAGACCTGACCCACCAGGATGCTCCATGAGTGCAACCAGTTCAAATATTCATAAAGCTACTAATTTATGGCAAGCTCTTGGCTCCATCAGGGTTTTTCCTTGGACTGCATGCAGATTCCAAGGGTAATATGCCTTCTTGTAAAGCAGAACTGTAAGAAATTAATATTTTAGGAAGTGAAAACAGAAAGATGGAACAATGCCATGGCTTTCCCTACTTTTTCTAAAAGAAATATTTTTCCAAGTTATCATTAATCATAGGTTCAACCAATAATGTTTGAATAGTTATTTGGTTAAGTAACAATATATTCCTATTTATTGATTTTTCATCAAATAACAGTTTATGAAAGTAATTATGCTAGTCAAAAATACGTAGTTGATAATATTATTCTTTGCAAATATTGTTAAATATCAAATATTTTAAGATGTTATACAGTATTATATTTTTAATGTTTATCATTTCTCATCTCCTAACAAAGAAAACATGCATTTCCTTTTTTCCACCACAGTGAAACAACACAGTGCAAAGAGACAGAATAAAACTTAAAGCAACAGAGTCCTAATGGCTATAAAAGTATTTTTGGTCAGCAGAGTCCAGTTAAAACTCTACTGCAAAACAGTTGTATTCTAAGGGCTGGCCTGAGCTGACTGGTTCCAATACTTTTCAGGTTATGAGTTAGAAAAGGTGCAACAGATTATGTAGACAGGAGGTAACCTGTAGTGTGATCAACTAATTTTCAGACTACAATTTCAAATATATAAATTAACAACATCTTTAAAATAAAAAGAAAAGGAAAAAATATGAGTAGCAGTGTTTGGCAGATGAGAGAATGCTAAATATGAAGTGGCCATGCACTACAAGCATTGCACAAGCCAAGCTGTAAGACTTCGAGCCAAATCTCTGCACGTTCTCTTGCCAGTATGTCTCAGCCCTTCTCTGGAAGGCAAATTGTACTGATGTGAATTCAGTCCTTGGCTGTTCAGCTAAAACTACTGGTATCTTTTGTTCCCTAACAGAAAGCAAATTCTGACCAGTACTTTGGATCTACAAGGTCTGAGACCTATACTCAAGATCAGAAGACAAAGATGCCTCTAGAGGAGATACCTAAGGAGTTCTGCTAACCTGAGATACAATTGATTGCTTTGCCTTCATGTCAGGCTTGGGATCCTGGTTCTCAGAAAGTCAGGAGTCAGATTGGAGAATAAGGCCTTCCTTACAGGGGAGGCAAAGTGCCTTTTTAAATTCTGCTTGGCTGCAAGTATCAGAATATTTGTGACAGCAGCACTGGCTAATTTTAGTTACCGAGCTAAATCACTGTCAGTGTGAAGAGGCTGCAAAGAAATGCTAAGCTGATAAATGACTTTGGGTCACCAATAAAGTAATGATTCTGTATGGTCACTCACTTCTGGAGGGCCCACAAGCTTCCCAAGGAGTCTATTAGCTCCATAATTGTCCAAGCAAAGCCGCTGCTTCCCTTTGTAAAGGCTCCCTGTTTCCCTAATTCCCTTAAGGCTTGGCTTTGTCTCTTTACCCAACTCTCCGTGCCAGCTGTAGAGAGCTATGCTTTAAACGACTCTGGCAAAAGGCAGCTGGGAATGGTTGTTACACTGGAGTGAGGTTCATGTTATGCATTGCTCATCAGGCATTGAATGAAGCAGACCCGGTAGGCACTTTGGCTCTGTTACCGGGAGTATAACAGAGAAAAGCACTCCAAATGGAAACAAACACAAAAAAGCCGTCAGAGCAGTAAACAGCTCTGCCAAAGCTGGGGGAAAAAAAAAAAAAAAACAACAACACGGAAAAAAAAAAGCAGAGACAAACCCTTCATCAGTGACAACCATGACCAGAGAAGGTAACACCCTTTAACAGGTGGTGTACGGGCTTTGTGGCAGCAAAAAGGAACATTTACATTAAAGGATTTGAGTTCTTATAGTTTTCGGGAGCCTAATGTAACACCTTACCGGCATACTTGGAGGACTATTGACTCTGTGAATACAAAGGTGGGTGGGGGTTGTTTGGTTGGGGGTTTTCTGGGAGTAGGGATTGATTGACTGGTTGGTTTGGTTGACTGCATTTGCTTTAACATATAGTTGATTTAGTAAAGATTAAAAAACAGGAAAGCATTTTTAAAGTTCAGAAAATCATCTTATGATTGGGAGCCTACACAAATCCCTAGTAAGAAACTTGTCTGCACTTTTAGAATAAGACAGAACACTCTTTTCAGCCTTGAACACAGGGCTCAATTAAGTGTTTACAAAGAGATTGCAGTTTGCCAGAAAGTCACCTACAAAGCTCAAAGTCAAGATGTGCAGAAATGGGGGTAGCCTGTGTTATTCACAATGCCACCAGCCAAGAGATTCAATGAAAACCATTCCATGGGGACGTTAAGGGGAAACAATGCATGAAAATACAGGTGACATCAAAGAGAGTCTGATGAGAGTTCAGACACGAGAGTTCTGCTATTTCTACATCGCAAAGCAAAAGAGAAGCACATGCAGGTAACGAGCTGGAAGGTGAAAGACTAGCTAAGAAGAAAAACAAAACTAAACCACAAACAAAACAAACAAAAATAAAAATCACAAAACTAAGACAACTGAGCCCCGAGAAATGACAGAATTGAAACCAATAGAGTCACTTCCTGACAATAACATTGTGGCCTAAAGGCTCCCCTGTCCTGATCTCAGAACACATGTACCTGGACATTGCTGAAAACTGTTCTTAAAAGGGTGCTTATTGATATTTGGAACTACAGGTATTGTTTTCAGGTTGCTTGCCTCTAATATTATACTTAGCCTATGGAGAAAGTATTAGAGCTTACAGAAAATGACAAAGCAGTTAACTCAGTAGCAACATTGGCTGGATAGAAGCAGATGCTTCTGCGGCTTTGGGGAATTACAGAGCTACAGCTGAGACAACAAATGATTTTCTAGATGGGAAATGAAGTAGTTGAAATAAATATGAATATGAAATAAGTACATTAGGTACAGGGAGAAGACAAAAATCAACCTGTAACACTTATTCAAAGTCAGAATTGCAATCCACTCCTGACCTCCATTCCCATGCCCACATCATCCAGCTGTTTAGAGCACAGAGTCAGGAAAATTAGGCAGTAGCTTGAAAAGATGGATTCCTCTGTTCGGAGGTATTTCAGTAGGTGACGATGGCTCTCTTCAAAGTCCAGGCAGGGAAAAAGACAGTCTGAGCCTGACATTTCACAGCAGGTTAGCTCATTATGAACAAAAATGGAAATGATTGATCACAGAGTGGAGAGACACCCCAAGTCTACAGGTTAAACATGCTTCAAGAGCTGAGGTCTGATCTCCTTCATCTGGGTGCAGCTGCCACCTCTCAGCCTCTCTCCTCCTCCCAGCCATGTAAGCCACTTCCCCACTAACTTCTCAACAGTGCCTTTCTCCTTTCAATCTTGTTTTTGAGCCTCTCAGCTTGAGCTGGTCAAACATAAGGAAAGAAGACTTCAGAAGTCCTCCTTTCCCTGCAGCCAGCCTCAGAGAAGGCAGCTCCTGTCCCTAAAGCCTCTATTCCTCTTTGCACACAGCTACTTCTGCCAACAACCCCCTCTGCTTGCTGTGAAAAGCCCCTTCATTTACTTGTTTATTTATGGGTCGGGGGAGTTGATTTCACTATATGTAAATGAAAGCCTTCAGGAGAGAAGGAGGAGAATCTTTCAAATTACATTTGCCCATAGCACAGCAACTAAATTTCAATTTTATCTATTAGGTTATGAATAAATATTAATGAGCTTATTAATTGAATACCTAAGATCTTAGAAAACTCTAAGTTTTCATAATTCGAGATTTTTGTCTACTCTTCACTCCTTAGCTCTTAAAACTGTCCTTAACGACAGTAATTACTTTTCTGGCCATCACTACTTAAAACTATATTACATGCTCCCCAAAATATGAGACAAACAGTGATATGCATGACCACCTTTTGAACAAAATTTCTTCTCCTTTTAAAAAAAATTGTATTTTCTTACTCTTTCCAATAGTAGCATTTTCACTGTTCTGATTGCTATGCTTTCTTCATCATTATTATAATTTTCTACCCATTTTACCAAATTTGCCCTGCAATTTTTACTGACTTGAAAGCATTGCAGAAATGCTTTCCAGAAGTTTACAGGTGACTGGGAAGGAAACTCAATGCACAAAGCCTGCTAGCAACAAAGTACAGATGTTTTAGTCATTCCCTGGGCCATGAATTGCCTTCTTCCAATGCAATGCCCACTATTGCTGTTTACAGGAGAGGATTAGGTTTTTTTAAAAAATAGCTGGGTGGGAACCCACAGAATCCTTAAATATAGTTAAGTGAGCTGATATCAGAGTACTAAACGTAATAGGGCTGGTCTTAAGCTGAAACAGAAAAGCAAGGACCCGATTACCACAGTGAGCACAAGTAGAGTATATCTGCTTTTATCACACAGGCAGATAGGAGATGTCATTACTAATGAAGCTGCATATTAATCCTGTGTAGAAGTGTCACAAGGCTTTCACTCTTTGAGCAAGTCTGTGCAGGGAGCATTGCAGCTCAGGCCTGAGCACATGGCCATTAGTGACATCCAAGGATCTTGTGTGGTGGCAGCTGTAATTGCAGAGTGTCCTCTCTCTGCACGGCGAGTGGTTCTTAATGGTTTCTCAGGATCCCAGCAAGTGCTCTCTTTGCTGGCTGCTTCAGCACCTTAGGCCAGTATTTTCATCATCAGGTGTGGCTGCACTAATAGGAGCAATCCTCAGGTGTCTGACATGTCACTTAGATAGATGCTTATTCCCTAACTTCACATGAACTCAGCTGCTTTGCTGCTGAACTCCAGATACATCAGCTTCCCAGCCCGGCTATGAAGTTTCTTTTCAGAGGTTTCAGAGCTATGGCATTTTATTATAACAGGATCTTTACTGTCTTCCTCCATATAACCATCCTTCATTTTGCCATGATTGGTAATGCTGGGAATCAGGAGAGATTCTTACAGATGTTATTGATTTCAGCATCATGCTCAAGATGCATGAATTAAACTGGCCACAGAAGTAAGGTTTGAATGTTCTGCAAAACCAAGAAATGTTTTGAACCTCTTCTCTAACCTTGTTCACTTGCTTTACTTGGCCAACTTCTGAAATTTTTCAAGAGCACATGCAGATCCACTAGACACAATTTAAATGGCACAGCATCAGGTGAATATTACCTTGCCCTGAACTCATTACAGGAAATCTTGCCTGCATTGCTGTTTTCAGGACAATTATATAAGTACTCACCCATTTCTTTTGCTATTTCTGATAACATTTTTATACAGAAAAGTTATTGTATCTCGATCACTTGTTCTTTTGAGTCTTCCACATTTTATCTTTTGTTCTTGTTGGTTTTATTCCAATCTCTCTGAAGCAGCGTAAGAACTGATCGGCTACTAGAAATTCTTTCCAGGACAATATTGCACCTTAGGCTTCACCTTTGTGGCATCAAGATCAAACACAGGAATCTCAGCAATGTAAAAGCTGCTGCTATGCTGAGAAGACCTTTTTGTATTTTGTGATATATTTTAACCACACAGCCACACAATACACACTCCCTTTACAGCACCCTGACATGATTCTTACATCCAGTAACAAGAGCTATGGACAGCAGGGCTGACATCTGCACTCATAAACCAAATCCCACTGGGGAGGTTTTTTGCAACAATACCTCTCCAGCTACTACACCTGAAGCTGTGATTTTTAGTACTCTGTTTCCTAAACTTAGTTATCTTCAGAAAGTCTTCTCTGTGTTCCAGTTACTCCTTAAAGATATACCCACATCTTTATCCCCAATGTGTTACAGAAGTGCTCTGCTTTCTACTTACCTGGAGTAACAACAGTGGTGTCTAATCACTCCTAACCTGATTTCTAAAGGTCAGAAAGAACTGTTGCTTTTAATTGCTTTTAACATTCAAGTTCACTTCATCTGTAGTCATGCAGTAGTTTTATCTGTGCTTCTTTCACATCCTGCCATATGCAAAATCTGCACGGTATCAGCTCTGGAATCTCTCTTGTGCTGAACAGATAGCAGATGTTCCCCAGAAATGTTGTCTACCAAACGGAGTTTTGAAAGCAATAAATTCTCTTCCTTTCTTTTCCAACTGAACCAAATGAAATAATAGACTCTCAATTATCTAACCAAGCCCGGAGTAAATACACATATTTATATACTTTTTTATAGATGTCATGCTATAACCCCAGGCATTAACTAAACATCAGCCAGTCACTCATTCACTCACCCCTCGGTGGGATGGGGAAGAGAATCAGAAAGGTAAAAGTGAGAAAACTCGTGGGTTGAAAAGGGAAAAACAAAGCTCTGGATGCAAGCAAAGCAAAACAAGCAATTCGTTCCCCGCTTCCCATGAGCAGGCAGGGATTCAGCCACCTGTGGGAAAGCAGGGCTCCATCGTGCACAGTGGTTATTTAAAAAGCGAAATGCCATCACTCCAAATGTCCCCCCCAGCCTCCGTTTTCTTCCTCCAGCTTTATATGCATGGAGCAATAATATCACATGGAATATCCCTTGAGTCATTTGGGGTCAGCTGTCCTGGCTGTGTCCCTTCCCAACTCCTCGTGCACCCCCAGCCTCCTCACTGGTGGGGTGGAGTGAGAAGCA
>JAWWLV010000180.1:7023114-7038084 GCA_035041135.1 Platyrinchus mystaceus | reverse complement strand
AACAGAACACAGAAGCTATTTTAGCAACTGTATTTTGCTTAAAGAAAAGTTTGGGCAAAATCCTGGATGTAATACTATACCCCAAGCTTTCTCTGGTCATCGCATTGTGTAGGAGAGGGCAAAGCTAAGATAGTAGAAATCTGTCCTGTTATCATACCACTATTAGGATCTTTATTGCCAAGAGGGATTTCTTCACCTTATGGACTAGCCTATCGCCCAGGAGTGCTGGAAGAGAGGTTCCTAGGAGGCTATTTGGAGCAGCAATGTGGGGCTCTGACTCCTTAGAGAAAGAAAAGGGATATAGAACCAAAATTTGTATTTCCAGATACGATCAGCTACCTAGTACTGCTAACTTCATAGCAACACAAAGCTGACAAGTAAATTCCTTGTTGCAGTTGACTTCAAAGCTTTTTCAGTAAAATTACAGTTTTTTGTGAAGTGTAAGTATGGCATGCTAAACTAAGACACTTATAATTCTCTGATATTGCTGACTATGGCCTGAATCTGCTTGTTTGCAGAAACAAAGGAGGCTGGTTGTGCTGTGCCTTGAGGGACCCTGGTGCACAGTTGTCTCTTTTCCCAGTGTCATCCTGCACCAGTCAAGCATATACTCCTACAACTCTCTGTGCAGGTGATGTGAAAGCATTTTGTGCTATACAAGTGGTTTACATCAAGGTACTCTCTGGGTTGGCTGGACTTCCATTAACCCCCATCCTCCTGAGAGCGCAGCATGGCCTCTCAGTAGCATTAGAGCTGAGTCTGCCATGAAAGCCTCCCAGCCAGACAAAAGGAGCCCAGAAAAAGCTGATACAGCTCTTTAAATACTAAAGAGGTGTTGCCTAACATGTAGGGGGAAGGGGATATGAACTGCTAAATCCATCTCCCTGCCCTCACCTCAAGCAGACAGATGCATGAGATACCATTCCATTTATGTTATGCCAGGCACAAAAAATGTCTGGGAGAAAAAAAGAGAAGGTGTACATTAAGCATTTTTAGCTTTTACATCAAAATATGGCTCCATCAGTGTCATAAAGTGATTGTTTGGAAAAAAACCATCCCTGAATTTACTATAAAATTTCTCTTTGACATCAGTGGTTATTTGCATGCTTATTTGCATGGATTTACCTAGTGTTATCTCCCAGCACAGCACACAATTCTCTTCAAGCTTGTCCACTGGGCATTTTAGCAACCAACCCTTACACCAAAACGCAAAAAACCACCCAGGTTTTTTCCTATTGTTATAGGAATCTTGCTTCTTTTAAACTCTAAGTACTGAACGTGACATATTCAGCTTTACCAAGGGACCACACTGGACAAAAAAAACCAGCAGCAGCGTAGCCTAGACAGTGAACCAACAGAGCGTTTCTTAGATTCTGCTTAAGTAGTGCCAGCTGCCAGAACAGGAGAATATTATAATTGAGAAAAATCAAAGAACTTTCACTTGTAGACAGTTGTTTCATTATTTCATAAGTGGCAATATGTAGCATGTAATTATTGCCATATGTAAAATGCTACATTAATTTATTTCTTTGTAGATTGTGTGAAGGACCCTTTTACGTATCATGAAAGAGTACTCAAGAAAACACAGATAATTATCTAATTTTTCAGAACTGAGCAAAAACTGGGAAGACGTAGTCCCCATGTATTACTGCATCACTATCAGCCAAAAAAGCCAGGGGCAAAACCAGATTGAATTTGCTTAATTAGGTCCAGATTCAGTGAAGTATATACATAACTCTAAGCCAGCAAGGGAGCCTATGGACATCAAAAAACTTGAAATAACTGTATTGAAAGAGAATATTAAGCTAAATATGGCATGGGTTTCAGTTTCTACATATGATTTCTCATATGCTTAGGATGATCTGCATGCTCAAGCATTTTGCACAATCATTGCTTTGCATCTTGTCAGAGAATTGCATAGAAGAAAGTTTTAGAAAACTGTCTTGAAGCTGATTAACACCCCATTTCATTCCTTCTCATTTCTCACTCAGTTTTATAGGAAAAAAAAAAACAACTTTCAGCACTGCAGACTTTTGGAAAAAACATGTATGAAATTATAGATGTAGGAACATTTGAAAATATGACAAAATTATGATTCAAAGAATCCACATTTCAGTTCAAAAACACTGTACAAGGAAAAAAACTGCTTTCCAGGCAAAGCAGAAACAAGGTGTGTTATCAACTTGTGGGTGACACAGGAGTTTTAGAGATATTTCCTATCTCCACAACAAGATAGTCCTTTTTTGGTATTTTCTTGAGATAAGACATCCATCTGTCAGATCATTACAGGAATTATATATATATACATATAAATTTATATATATATATAAATTTATATATATATATACATATAAATTTATATATATATACATATAAATTTTTATATATATATATATATATATATATATATAATCTTTGCCAGTACCTATTATTTGACATATTGTGGATAAAAAGCAATTCTTGACCAGAGGAAATTCCCCAAATGTGGCAAACCAAGATACAGGTCAGCTAAGGGGCAAAGTGCACTAACCTGTGAAAAAACTCAAGACAACCCAAGTCTTGCAGAGGGACAGAGCCACAAGAGAGGCAAGTGATACAGGAGAAAGCTCACAGGCCAGACACACACTGATTTAGACAGGTGACATAAATTATACTTGACCTGCAATAAAATCATCGTTAACTTCCACTTTCCATTCCAATCTAACGACAACATTTTTACATAAGCAAGATGTTTCATCTTAATTGTCTTCTCAAGGTATTCCAATAATGTAATATAAAAACTAATTCTAGAGTAAAAGATTCTTTATGCTGCTCATTTTATAATCCCAAAGAGCAAAGTAATCCCACATATTTATCATAACTCTAAGCCAAATTTAAAAGGTCAATGTTTTCAGACATGTCTAAACTTTGGGTACCTCTTGAGTCCAGAAATAAAAATGTTATTTTGCTCCTAGGAGACAAAAGTTTGAGGCCATAATGTGTTTAGATAACTTATGTTAACAAATGAGACTGAGGGGACATAGACACTCTGAATTTTGACCCTTTTGAACTTTGCAACTCTTTTGCACTACAATGTACTTCAATACGCATCAATTATTTTCTGGTTTTGTGGCCATGAGGAATAAGTAGCTCCTAGCTGATAAAGGCTGAACATCTCTGATCCAAATAATAACTTATGATAAAATTATGAATGCACAAAGGACAATTTTGATTTTTTTCTCTCCAGGTATTTGCTCAGTTACTTCAATTTTCTTAAAAAGGTGAACATGTCTTTAAAGAGAAACTGAACAAACCGAGTCAGCTTATGCTGCAGTAGCTGTGACAACAGACTTTGAAATAAGTATGGGAAAAGCTAGACCTGAATCTTAATTTCATCTAATTATTTTTTCAGTCTACACTTCACATTCACTACTTTGCATTTTACTCTGAAATTCTACAGAAATTGTGATTTCTTGCTAACACGAGAGGCATAGTATCTTCTGTAGATAAGATCTATAGAATCTCCTAAGTTGGAAATGAAAATATTCTGAGAATTAGTAGACAACTCATATTGTGTTCAGATGATGTCAGTCTGCCTTCTGGGGAATATTTCTTACCCAAAGACGCTGGGCTCAAAGCATATGGGCATGTGTGAGATATCTGACTTCATGAAGGAATGATCCCATGGGTCAACCACTAGCAAACTCTATCATATTGTCTATTAGAGGTGAGGTGTTCAAAATAAAAAGACAGGAGACGTGGTAGAGTTAAAAGTCAGCTTTTCAGTGGATTCAGCAACTGGGCTAGAGTATGACAGAAGAAACTTCACTTCTATAAGCTCTTCCTTTTTTCTTTCAGTCCTTTCTGTCTTCCTTGGACAGTCTTTTATAGATTATATCCACAATCACGGATACTACTACCTTCACTAGACAGAAGATCTGTCTCCTTATTTATGTCTCCCTTCCCATTCCTCTATATTATCTCTAGCAGAAGGAGCAGAGAGTAAATTTTTCCCTCTTTCATCAAGCACAGCAGTTTAGAGATTGAAAACACTTAAAAAAGAAAGTAAAAAAAAAAAAAAAAGAAGAAAGAGGCACTAAGACCATTACCACTAACATCTCTTCTTACTCCATAAATGTTCCATCTGCCCTCTCTGCCTATTTTCTTTGAAAACATTCAGGACTTCACAGGAAAACTAAATCAGTTTATAGCTGTGATTATACAGAAGAGAAGTCACTTAAACCTCTTTTGAAGTGACCCATGTCACCTGTGCTCCCAAAGCAAATTATTGAGCTACAGCCACCCATGAGCTCCCACACCTGCCCAGGCCAGGGACATTATGCAGCACTTTCCCCCACTGGCCTCACTCAGCTCCTCTGGAGGCAACATCCCCCGAGCTCAGTGCAGTGGATTGTAGGGCACCACTGCAGAGTTTGGCACTGGGGATGCAGGCATAAAATACAGAAACAGATGGTCACCATGCTAATAAGAGCCTACTAATTTCCTTAAGAACTCATTGTTGAGTAATCAATCCTCAGAATTCTCCCAGAAAGCCAAAAATGCATAAAAAATGTAAAAAATATGAGTCATTCTTTTTCTTCAAGTCTGATACCGTCAATTTTTTTTTTTTCACTTAGCTCCCTCCACTTTCTCAGTAAGGTGCCTGCTGCTGCAATGGATGAAGAAAGACTGGTTGAACAAGGACTGGAAGTAAGTAGCCTTAATCTGCATTCCTTTTTACCGGTGCATTGATTTTTAGACTTCACTGTCTGGCTGCTGGAAATTTGTGTAGGACACCTCATGTGTAAGCAACCACAGATACATTCACAAGAGGAGGTCCAGGCCTTGGTCATCAGACACCTCCACCCATTGGAAAATGTCAACTGGCCCATGTTCAAATACATTACTCATATTCCCTGATTTGTCCTCTTTTCAAACTGCAGCCCTCTCTCACACTCTTGTAGATCTGCCCTGTGTTTCCAGTACCTCCAGTGTAAGTGAAGCATTGCAGTGTCCCATCTATGATTTGCAGAGCTGTGAACAGTTATAAGGTACTTACAGATTTCATCCGCAGCTTCCAAGCAGCTGAAAACCATCAACACAAGTCCTTCCTCAGAAGACAGGATTTACTGACTGCAAAAAATGAAAAAGATACTTGTGTGATCCCTAAGGAAGAAGAGATGGGACATACACAAACCAAGCACAGCCCCAGCTTACAAAGGCACCATTTGCATTTCACACAGGGAAACACTGCCCGGAGGACCCGAGGTAGTTAAAAAGGTCCTACCCCCAGGCTCAGCTGCCACCTCCTACCCTAATTTCCCACTAGGGAGTGGAGAAGCAGCATTAACTCTTCAGTGCCTGGCTAAAGGAGGGTAGAATAGGGTATGATGCTTGGAGACCTCGTTTCTGAGAACTTCTTGCCATTAAATTTGGAAACGCTCCCAGCATATTATTCCATCTGTGCTCCGCTTGCAGCAATGATCTTTGATCTTTCCATCCTCAACAGAATCAGGATGAAATGGCCTTGCCACATATTTTGGTCTTTCAAAGTACCTCTAAACGGCATCTTTGTTTCTGCATCCACTGTGCTTAGTACACAAAGAGTTCACTTGATTTCTGCTAATGAGTCTTGTGAAGTGCATGCACAGCTATTTTTAAATTCTTCCTCTTTAAATCAGATATGGGGGGTTTTTTTGAAAAAATTTTCCATTGACTCCGGTGGGCACTGAAAGCTAGGGAAATAAAGCAGAGCCACATTTTGTACTAGAGTTGGGATAGCCTTTCCATTCTTCTTCTCTCTAGCCACACAACAGCATTGAGAACCTTGTTTCAGTCTCTCATGTGGCATATTTGAAAGTTATTCTGTTTTTTGTAATCATGGAATGAGTCATGGGCACTTGAAGTTCAATAAATCCCCAGAGGCAGCCAGCTTGGTTTATTTTCAGCTCTGATGACCCACAGAGGGAAAATCAGTTTATTTTTTTGAGACATGGGAATTGGATTTTTTCCTCATTATATGTAAACAATCCCCCTAACATAGTAGAGGGAAAAAGTTCATATTAAAAGGCAATGTTTATTAAAATATCAGCTTCTCACTGCTGCAGGAGGATTATTAGCATCACTGACTTCCTTCTCTGTTCAAACAATCTATTGCCAGCTTATACAGAGAAGGACTTTTGTGGTTGCTGCTCCTTGACAGTTAGAGTCTGGGAAGTTCATCCTTCATGTGACAACAGTGTTGCAAAGAGAAAAACCAAGGTGCTGAGTTTCCTGGTGGGAGGAGGGGGACAGAAGAACCCCCTTTTCCAAATAAGGCCACTGACTTTGAGGTCTTCAGTAGAAGCATGAGATGAATTGCTTCCTTTCTAAGAATCAGTCTGATATAGCCTAGAGAAATATGTTCTCAGAAAGAGAGGCATATTTACTGGTGCATTTCATACACTGCATTACTATGTACAAACACAGACACAGAGGCATGGCAGTGTTAAAGGAGAAAAGAGAGGATGATGTGCTGGTCATGTACAGTGACATCTAGCAATAACTGACCCAGAAACGACACATTAAAGTAGTGCAGAATGAGTATTGGCTCATAATATGTCTTAAGTATTTCAGAAGGCTTCCTGAGAAAAGTTCTTAGTTTATTTAAGCCTTACTGCACTACATTTTTTCTTTACTCATTTCTTGAATTTATAAACCTGAAAACAAATTCTGATTTTCAGTGCAGAGATTCAGAATTCAGGCTAAAGAAGCCAATTTAGGAGTTAAGATGCAAAAATAGTTCTGTCTAAAAAAGGGATACTTCATTTATTTTTAAGGAGAAACTGAAAAAGAATATCTAATTAAAGTAGGTTTGGGTTTTATTTTTAAGAGAAAAATGTGTGAGAGACAGCATTTATTTAAGTCTTTAAAAACTTATATCTCTTCCATGGGTTTCACTTTATTTTCATAGTATGAAAACATATTCTTCTCTTTTTTTCTCCCCATTTTTCCTGGGACAGACACTTAAGCAAAGATACTTTTTTATAAATCTATCTGTATATTTGCTCAACCTATTGTTTAATCCCTGCTTCTTCACAATGTTTGATGAAAAACTTCTGCTTTCCTGAGAGAAAATTGTTCAGTCAAAGTTCCATTTTTAATTGCTGAATATTAGAAACACTTCTGTGCACTCTAGCCATTAAGGATGGCTTCCTTATTTTCAGCTCCCATTCTGCTTCTACCCATTGTCATTCTGATTGTCATCCAAGTAAGATTTTAAACTTCCTAGTGTGACAAAAACAAAGACAATAGAAGACTTTCTAAGAGTCGTTTAAGGATATACAGGTGCTTTGAACAATCCCTGACTTCCTTTCTAGGAATGTCTCCTTTCCTTGGATACTCCCTTGCCTGACAAGTTTGTGATGATAAGGTTGCACACACAGATCCATGTTCCCTCCATCAATCATCAGATGACTCCAATTTTCTGGGGATTTTAGGTTTGTTTGTATTTTTTTTAATTGACTCCCTTGACCATTGTTGACATGTACTTTCTTTCTCTGTACCAGTCACTCAGAAGAGGTGTCAAAACCCTTTCTGTATAGAATAGAGTTTACAGGGATATCCTTTAATTTTCCTGGATATTTACAAAGCACATAGCATGAATCTTTTACATTTTGATACTTTAAACTCTATACTCAATATGTTGTGAACTGTGAAATAACTGTGAAGTTGTGATTTATCCTAGTGCACCTTGGGCTTCAGATCCACCTGTGCTCATCTGTAAAATGTCAAAAAAGACCTACCATGGGAGAGTCAAAGTTTTTTCCGCTCAGAACTGTTTTATTTTCTGAAAAACAACACACTGACTGCTCTAAATGGCCATAAAGAGCTCCACCAGCCCTGACTTGCACTTTTCAGAGTGCTGTAGACAAAAGCTTCAGGTAATTTATAGTGAATAAAGAAGCTCCATACTCAAGGAGGGGAAAGAAGAATGGCTTTGAGAACACCTGGCTGCTTTGTGCTGGCTTTGCACTGCATCATATACCCAGTGAGTGCTAAACATAACAGAAACATTTTAAGTCTTGGCAGAAAAACCCGCTATGTCTTCCTAAGAACAGTTGGGTCATTAGTGGCCATTCAGTCAGACAGACTGTGGCTGTCTCAGAGCTATTAGGTAGATGGGGAGAGGTTGGTGGTGAGAAAATGTTGTACTGGAGGATCATACTGAGCAATTACTGGGCTCAGCTGTGTGCAGAAAGACAGCCCTCGCTGCAGGGCTGATAGGCGA
This sequence comes from Platyrinchus mystaceus, assembly GCA_035041135.1. Taxonomy (NCBI): domain Eukaryota; kingdom Metazoa; phylum Chordata; class Aves; order Passeriformes; family Tyrannidae; genus Platyrinchus; species Platyrinchus mystaceus. The sequence goes on along the minus strand of JAWWLV010000180.1, from coordinate 7,029,836 downwards.
GTGGAAGCCAAAAGGGAAATCAGCGCTTCATAAAAGTTAATGACCAAAGATATACTTCTTATGAGTCCTGACCATAGCAGCATGCAAGTGCAAAGCACAATGCTATTTCCTCTTCCATTGCTCCCGCTTGTTTGGGACCAGTCTCCCTCTCTTGTTTTGTTGTTGTTACTGCTGGTTTTTAAGATATGCCTTTGTGAGAGAGCCCCGAATAAGACACCCTCCATTATTTTCTTCCTTCTCATTATCAGATCTGACTCAGGTAGGCCATCCGTTTTCTTTTCTACTTTCTCAGAGGTAATATCTCAAGTGAGATTAAATATACTCTTCCAGATGGCTTATTTTTGGTAAGAAAATTAATCCATGAAGCCAAATACTGGCAGATCCTGTAATCCTGCACAGACAGAGGCACTGATATTCTGAGTACTAGGCCTTTTGACCATTACTATTATATTGTCTGTACTGACATTATTCCAAATAAAGATATCTCTCATGACTGCCAAACACTATGTGTAATTTCCTGTCTCCCAAAGTTTGCAGTGTAATGTTTCAGCATTTTATTGAGCATTTTATTGAGCATTTTATTGAGCATTTTATTACTATTACTATCGTTCAAAATTATTAATAAATTATAATATTTAATAACAAATATTAAATATATAATTGAAAAGAGATTGTGTTCTTTTTCTACTAACTGGAAACAAGAGAAGACAGTAAATGCAAAATGCAGCTTTCAGCCCTGTAGCACTGAAGTATGTATATATGTATGCTGGCCAAAACTAACTATGAACACTAAATATCAGTCTAACAATAACAAATGTAAATAAAATATCTGAATTTCTTAAAATAATAACCTTCTCATAATCACTTTTTTTCTTTCCTTTTCACCGACATATATATCCCTCTATTCTGTCTCTTCCTGCTTTTCTATTCTGTAACCAGCTCTGCAAACACAGTACAAGTATTTTCTAAGTTCACATAAGTGAAAAAGGCATGTGAGATGTTTCAGTGCTTGTTATCAAACACTGGGTCAAACACACGGACTGTGCATGAGAGAGGAGGGGTTAACACTGAGGACATTGTGCCCAGCCAAAAGGGCCTATAACAGCTTCACAATTAGAAGCACCATGATCGATGCAACACAAACCTGAACTCATTGACTCTTCCCACTGGTTTGAAAAATTGGAGTTTTATTCCAAACTCTGTGTAATTCAGCCCGTGATCACAAGCTAAATATTTCCTCTCTGCTTTCTATTTTATCAGTTGTAAAGGATACATAAAGATGCTTCTAATTTTTAAGGCATTTTGAGCCTTATGGGGTGGGGGAAATTCATTTGCATTAATGTTCAATTTTGATGACTACGGTGAGTGGCATAGGGCAGGAAGAAACCCAAGGAAAAATTCACTTATAAGTATGGTGCTATAAAGAAAGCTCTGAGATACATAAGCAAGAGAAAAATCTAAAAATTAAATAATTCCAACGGAGCTTGTAAGATACAAAATAGATATCAGTACACTTTAAGTATTCTGTCTTATCAAAACTACATTTATGATGGAATAAAAAATTATTGCATTGCTAAAGGAACAGTCATAACTGTGAAGAAAAAATGTTGAATTATTATGGCAAACTACACAGCAAGAGAACATTTATGGCTCCACTCAGGGCAGACTGCTCAGTCAGGATTTTTTTCACATATATTATCATATAAACCTCCTGTGCCACATGCAGTTCTGCAGAGTTCAGGTGATGAAAGAGCAAGAGGGGGATAATTTTATTTATTGTTGTGGAAACCTATTTATCATCCTTGTCTAGAATTATTGTCTTTTTACTTAAGTTGAAAATGTTTTCATTAAGTCCACGACATCTTCCCTTCACCCCAAAGTTCCTTTCTTCATGTGTGCATGTACACCATTATTACTGGAAGATGTGCTTTTACGAATTGTACTGCCAAGGTTGTTACTACCAATTTGCCGTCACTGGTCAACACTGGATTATCAGATCAAAATAAATTATAATAGCTGGGACAATTCATAAGGTCAGTGGACTGCAAACTACATATTTTATGACAGTTATATGATTAACTCATGCAGTTTTTGAGGGTTTATGGGCAATATGATCAGAACTATCTTTGTCTTTTTCAAATAGATGTATCTTCTTGGTCTCCATCTAAGGTTTCTTTTGCTAGAGGTTCAGCAGTAGGAGAACAAATCCTGATCTTGACTGGGAAAGGGAAAGAAAAGAAGGGAAAAGGGAAAGACTACCTTAAGTTTCCTGGGATCTTGAGCTGCTACTCTGCCTCTAAACATATACATTTCCATGGCAATACCAAGGGAAAGTACAGCATCTGTGCTGCAAACCTCACTTGGAGACAGCTTTTGAAATATCAGAATTTTTTGTGGGTGCAGATGATATTGAACATATGGTGTTTGAAAGAGTGGCCAACATTGCAAAAGCCTTTGGAACCATCTGATGTTTTATTTTGTGTTTTCCCACCCTAAGCTTTTAAGTCTGTCATATTTTCCTAGTAGAAATATAGTGACCCATTTGTGGCAACAGCTGCACATTCAATTTGTCACTGGTGATGTCACTTATCATAGGGAAAAGGAAAGATTCAAGAATACAATGATGAACCTAAATGTGAGGGGGAAAAAAAAAAGAAAGCAGCACTCATACTTCATTGTATAGCCTGCATTATTTTCTCATAACAGGTAAAGATTACTTGGTAGTCACAAGTTGACTCTGCATGTTCATGTTATGTACGCAGGTGGCACAAAAGTCCTTTCTCATCCATAAGTACAGTGTTCTAGATATTTCAGGCAGAAACACAACATTTCATTGATATGAAATGTCAGTCTGAACTGGGAAATGCCATGAAGCATGAAGTTATGAATTACCATAATTTTTGCCAGGCTTCATAATACACAGCAGCTTCACATTACACTGTTTTAACTTTCGTCTGTGTTATTAATTTCATTAGGAAATGTCTAAAAAGTAAAGCCTTAAAAAATAGCTCTGGTCTGTTTCCCTCTCTCTTAAATTTTATGCAGTTTTTCTCAACCTTTTTAAGCAAAACTATTCTTTCTCAACTCATGCATTATGCAGTTCCTAACACTCTCCATGCATCATCTGTCTCACACTGAGGAACCATAGTTGAGACAACTGCATCATACCACAAATATGATTTTCTGCTATTAATTCTGTGGTAAAACTACTCTGGAATAGTTTAATTCCCTGGCATTTTCTGGGCACCTCCTTATTTGCAAATTCAGGCTTCCAAAGCCTGTCTGTATAAAAGAAATGTCCTGATCTCAAGGTACCAAATTTCAGGCTTGAAAAATCTATAAACTTCTGCTTTGGTTTGTACTGAAAAAGTGAACATCGGTACTTTAGGGCATCAGACTTTCAGTGTTGACCTTACATGTCATGAGACACTAATCCAAAACCACATTAAACCAATCATTCAGATGAGTAACTAATAATTTATTCATAAGTTGACAAAGAGACATCCTTCATATTTCATATGTGTCTGTCTGTGCTCTGTAACTAGGCAAAGAAGGAAGTTAAGCCTGCATGTCTTTTTCTCATTGCTTTCATCTGCCTTTCAGCCAGACCAGCTAAGAGTAAATATGGGACACTTCTCAGTTTCCACTCATATTCCTGCAGTTGCAAGTCATTCAAATCAGTTTACATTTGTGATTGCCTGTAATAGCTGGTAGAGAGTGAGAAACTGCTGTACACTGACAGACTCCCACAGGTTGCACACATATTGTATCAGACAGGAACAGATTAAAAGAATAGCATTCAGGATTCCATCTCTGGAAAAGGATGTAAAAGCTAGTGAAGAGTGATGAGATTATTCATTGAAAACTTTCCTACAGTCAGCTCATAGGAAGTCCATTGCTGAGGGGAGTTTATATTGATTTGTGGCCTTCAAGTGCTTTTTGGTTATACAGTGCTTCTGAAGTGTTTCAGGAAAAGAAAGAAAATAAAGAAAAAATTCTTTCAAATACCTAAGGAGAGAATGTACCTTTGTATTTGGAATAGATGTACATGAAAATGTCAAGAACTCAACCCCATGGCAAGGGTCTTCAAAATCTTCTACAGGGAAGAAACTCTTCTCTTTGGTTCCCTGAAATCTGGAGGATAGTTCCTATACTTCATGCAATCAGATCAATAAGTGGAGATAAGAAGTCAGTAAGGGAGGACACTGGGCCTTTTCATATTTGGCCAAGCTTTATAACTTACATAACGTATCATTGAGTTAATTGATTTGTAAGTGATATTTCAAGCTGGTCTGTGTTGCGTGATTGATAGCACTATGTATCTGTCCTAAGCATGAGCTGCACATGGCACACTGGTGAATACTCCCTAACCACAGCTGAGGAAACTTGATGCAGAAGCAGCCTAGGTGAAAAATTTAGTTCAGAAATGGTGGAGGAACTAGTGAGTGTCACAGCCCCACTCATATGCTTCTGCTTTCTATATTCATTCCTTGGCTTTTGGATTGAGACTTCCAATAAAGATGATAAGCAAAAAAATGTTTTCTGTATCATGAACATCTGCTTATTGAGAACTGTTTGATGCCATAAAATCCTCTTGACCAAGCCATAAACAGAACTATCCTTTTATTACAGATCTCTGCCTGATAATATGATATCAATTTCACCATCCATAGCCAGCAGTTCAAATAGTGATTTAATTTTTATTTGCAAGAAAGAAATCCACCACTAATGAGCAGCAGAGAGAGGGCTCCAGTGGGTTGCTGAGCCTTTGGCTCTCCATAAACACACTGATCTTCTTATGGGCATGCACGAAATGTATGAGTACAATAAACATATATAAAGGTACAAATACACTGATGTATGTGCATACATGTCAACATATATGCCCACTGGAAGGGCTGTACTGAGTATGTCTCTGTGGAACAGAGCAACCAGATATACAGGATGAAATTCACAAAAGTTTACATTACTGATTTGTAATATTGTGGGGGTTTTTTTCTAGAGGACTTACATTTTAAAGTCAGAGGTGGGAAAAAAAACCCAGAAGAAATAGTAGGATTATTACAGCGTCTGAAAAGCATTTTCCTCTGCAACTGTTTTGCAGCCAAAATGATACTGAAGGGATTGAAGTAACCTTAGCATTGCTTCATAGCAACACCAATCTTCCCTCCTCCTTTCTCCCAGTTAGGCAGTGAGACTGTCTTGGGTATTGTCTCACCTATTCAATAACACAGCCAGGGAATGAAAAGGGTGAGAAAAACCCTCCAAAAGTAGAGTAGGAAAGATGAAAAATGTTATCAACAGGAACATAAGCATTTGTGGGGGGTTGGAAATCAGCAGAGACTGAGGTTACAGCTGCACACCTTTACTCATGACAGCCTCACAAAGGTGTGCAGTACTGCTTTTTCTTTCCAAGTTATTCAGCTGGGGAAGTTATACTTTAATGTATGTTTGATGTCCAAGCCATCCTTCACATATACATATACCTTTATGTCTTAGTATAGACAGACTGTGGGTTTTTCTCCATTTTCCATTTCCATTTTATTCAAGTTACAGTTCAATATAGCTTTTGAGCTGAGAAAATTGATGGGCAAAAGATTATACAAAACAGAGGGGATATGGCTGCAAACAAGGGGGGGGTCATAAAATCCTCCTTCCTGAACTCCCACAAAACTGAAGGCAGCTACAATAAGGCAGCAATCTTCATAACTATAATGTGGAGGCAGTTGTTTGTTGTGTTGCTGTGAAGCAATAGCAAAAGAAAACAAAAGAACATTTCATCTATTCATTTTAGGCATCTCTAACTATGCTTTTGTGGAAAGTGCAGATTGGTTTCATTGTGCTACTGAAACAAACCCAAGATCTTGTGCGACATTTCAAATAACGAGAACAATATATTTCTCCATTACTTTACTTACTTTAAGCACATGTGTTTCGTAGTTAATGTAGTTCCTGGTGTTATGAGAGAGCAATGAAAATGAAATCCATGCTTAATGCACTGAACTTTGACAACAGCAGCTGCAACTCAAAATTAAAATCCTCTGCTCTGCTTTGCTCTAAGGGTCTGAACCAGCTTTGAGGAAGCGCTGCAGCGCACTGTGGAAGAGGATTTCTGAAATGAAAAACGCCTGAATGACTGCCCAAAGGACAGATCAAATGACCAAAAGCAAACAGTGATGTGCTAGGTTGTTTGCTGAATACTCAGGTGAAATCAGACTAAACCCATAAGCCTTGGAAATTTCAAGACAAAAGAGAGATACTGAATTTTTATCATCTGCTCCAAGGCACTAATCATGGAGATAAAAGACTCGTTTAGACTGGATGACTTGACCCAAAAACCAGAGGAAGCATTGAAGGGAATGAGGTTTCTACTGTTGGTCTCAGAGCACTTTAGATCTGGCCAGAAGACATATGCACTGCAAATTTTGATTGTTTTGAAGGGGGGAGGGGGATGTGTTTTGGGGTTTGAGGGAGGGGTTTTTTTTTGTTTGTGGTTTTTTTTCAGACAGCAGCAGTGTATTGAGCATTAGTCATTTTTCTCTGGGATCTCATGATGTCCTTTAGGTGTTTAACTGCATTTTTTTTTTTTTTTTGCATTTTATAATGACCCAATTGGGCAGGGCACGTCTCCAGGATGCAGGATTACCGCCTCCCTAAGATCGTGCTCTATGGTGAACTTGCCACCGGCTGCCGCAAGAGAGGAGCCCCAAAGAGGAGATACA
>JAWWLV010000180.1:6991388-7016152 GCA_035041135.1 Platyrinchus mystaceus | reverse complement strand
TCTCATTCTTTTCTCCTATGGCAGGTTTCCCAGTCCCTTGATCCTCTTTGTGGCCTTTCTCTGGATCCTCTCCAGCCTGTCCACATCTTTTTAATATAGCACAAACCACACCTGAGGACAGTATTCCAGGTGTGTCCTGGCAAGCACTGAGTAGAGTGGGGTAATGGACTCCTGCATCTCTGCTGCTGATGCCCTTGTTGATGCAGCCCAGCATCCTGTTGCTTTGCTTTGCCTCAGCAGCACACTGTTCATTTATACTGACCTTGTACCTCAGCTCCCTTTCCACAGACCTGCTGCCCAGCTGGGTAGATTCCAGCCTGTGCTACACTCCTGGGTTATGTTTTCCCAGGTGCAAGACTTTATGCTTGTCCCTGCAGGGTGGCTTTCCCTTCTGAAATGTCCACTTACCCACTCAGTTTGGTGTCATTGGCAAACTTCATCAGGGTACACTTGATCCCATCTTCCACATCTCTTATGAACACACTAAACAGTGTCAGGCCAGATATGGATTCCTGGGGGACTCCATTTGTGACAAGTTGCCAGTTTTCCTTCTGTTTCTGCTCCTACATACCTGAAGAAACTCTATGTTGCAGTTTTTGATCCCTCTGGCCAATTTGAATTTGAGCTGAGCTTTTGCATTTCTAACCGCATCTCTGCACACCCTGGCAATTCCCTTATAGTTCTCAGTATCTATTCATCTGGTTTTCCATCTCTGTTACTCACCTTTTTTGGTATTTAGCACATTCAGAACCCTTCAGTTCAGCCATGCTGCTGAACAGAAAATCCCATATGTGAATGAATATGAGGAAGCTTTTTTCCCTGCAAATTATTTCTCAGAAATGTCAGCTGTGTGATAAAGCTGTGGGATTAATTAATTTAGTACGCATCTGTAATTGCCTTATTGCAATCCTTCTCTCCCAGGACTAAACCTAAAGCTCCAAACCTCAAAGTATCTTCAAATAGCAGCTTTTTCCTAATCATAGCATGCCACAGATTTATTCTCTTAGCTTCCACACATAAGGAATTTTTGTACCTATTGTATAGAGGTACTGTATTTATGGGCAGTCTGCAAGTCTGCATAGATATTGCCACTACCTTATAGTATAAACCACTTTAAAATGCAGTTGATTTTTCCCATTAACGCTGAGTACCATCAGGAAGTTAAGTGCAAGACATAACTTGGATATACAGGTGTATATAATTTCTATGCAACAGCTAAATCAGATTTTAAATAAAAAGACACCACTGGATCAGCTAATAATATCACCTAATTTAATCAAGTTAATCTTTTAGAGAGTCCAGTTATCATATTTAGCTCAGAAATGTCTCCCCCAAACCATCCAGTTCTTGGTTGGACTACTTTAACAGGAATTTATGTTCCTATAGTTGTCTATGCCACTCATAGATTTTATAAACATAAACCACAAGAAGCAACAAAGCACAGGTATATTTTTTTAACTGTGGATACTTATTTGCATGAACACATTAGATTACTTCCACTCTGTTCACACTTGTGTACCTTTTCTAAGTAAGTGAATTAAATGCTTCATGAACTTGGAGAGATTTTTGAACTTTTACATGTATTTACCAGAAGGATCATTCTGAAGGGTTTAGCTGGACAGAGAACAGACAGTTACTTGGTCTGTTTGATTGTCATGAAAGAAACAAACCCTAAGCCAATAATTATTCATGAAAATTACTAAACCAATAGTTGGAATAACTATATTACATTCAGGATAATTTCAAACTCATTATACACAACTAGCAGTGAAAAAGGATAAATTATAAATTGGATTTCAAAAAATTATTCCTGACAAGAATATTTCTTTTCCTTGAAGATAAAATGTGTACCATGGTTTTATTTAAAATCCACTTCTTGGGTAATGTCTGATCCCATGAATAACCATCACAAGGATCAGCAAGCTCTCATTAATTGAAACTGAACTCAACAACCTTCTCAAAACCACAACTCAGATGAAAGCCCAGCAGTCCAAGCCATGTAGGCCAGGAAACAACAGTGATTACATTTATTATTTAAGGAAAGGGATAGCAAAATGATGAGCACATCTTGCAGCAGGTATCTGCAGCCTTATGGGAGGAAGCAACGTGTCCTACAGCCCTCTGGCACTGAGCCTTTCTACTTCAGCAAAAGCACCGCTTTGTTTCACCAAGATACGTGAGCAGTCTGGGAAAAGTCTGCTGGGGGAACAGTCACTGCAAGTCATCTTGTTTTTCTGGTACCTTAAATATTTTATTTTAATCCCTAACTAGAATATATACGTGATGAGCAAGATAAAGCAAACTCCTTAACAACCTGTCTCTCTTTTTTGGACAAGCAAGCCTTGATTTACAGCACATGGGAGAAGATAGTCAGCACTTCCCAGATGACCCTTCTTTAAAATTATATCTTCTTTACATGATTCGTAATCCAATTTCCAGCTAAACCAAGACTTTTGCTGTCAATCTATGTGTGTCTGTTCCAGTCCAGTCACTAATAATTTTTGCCACTCTTTGGGCAATTTCAAATTAAAATTCAACAGCAGTAACATTCAAATATATCCAAACCCTAAAAGCATTAGTAAGCAACTGTGTCACATAGAAACAATTACTTACCTTCTGGAGAAAAGTCATTGATAACTTGGTGTAGAATTGTCCCGCCAAAGTCCAAATACAACCAGGAAATCTCATAGTATTCACCCAGCAGCCAACGGGAACATTACCTACAAGAGGCAAGGAGAGAAAACAAATAAGGGGTAAGAGTTCATAGCAAACCATATTCCACTAGATTATAGAATATCTTCTTTTTAAGGACTAGGGTTTTTTAAGTTTCTTGTACAAGTCTTCAAATAAATTATTTTTAAATCATTTATAAGTGTTATACCAAATTTCCCCCCCACACACTTCTGGACTCCGGTTTGCAAAAGTGCCCATGAAATAAACTTCTGCAACACTGTAAATACACTTTCTTATTACTTGTTCCAGCCATATTGCAGCTTTAAGTCTTCAGCAATGAAAACATGGAAACTACCAGATGAAGTTTGATGTATGGAGAAAGAAAGGGAAGCACTGGCAGAAAAATAGTATGTCAGAAGCTGGCTCTGACTGCACCTCTGACAGCAGCGAGGAGCAGAAGGAGTGCTCCCGTTTTCCAGCTCTTACAACACACTGCTGGCCTTGTCACCCATTGTCCAGGCTTGCTGGAATTCTGAGGCGGTATTCAACACTTTTCTATAACCTCATGGTCAGTTTTTCTGTTATTCCTTTAACCACTAACATATTTTTCCTCCAAAGAAGGATACATTGCATTAGAAAATGAAATTATTCAGTCTCCCCTTCTTCCTTTAACTTTATCAACACCTTGACTTCACTTGGAGCTATTCCCCACTCGCAGTGAGAGGGAAGCAAGGGCCCATGATCTGAATGTAAGCTTGTCTTATTTCATCTTTCTTTTCCTAATTTAGTTTTTATTTTTGTAATTCTCACATTTACTCAGGTTATTTAGGATGACAACAGCGTCTTGCCTTGTGTGCTGCAGAACTAAAACTATTTTCAGAAGCAGTAGACTCAAGGGATGAGAAATAACATCTATAAAACTTGTCCAGTTGGTTTACTTAAGCTGTGTAATATTTCTAGACACTTGTCATTGCAGACTTGCTGGACTTCCTCAGTCCCTTCAACGTTGTACCCTTGCTATCTCCTTTTTTTTTTTTTTATAAGAAAACCAACAAGATAACCCCAGCAGACCTTTTTCTTTTCCCCTGGAGATGTGTATCCTTATAGACTGTATGCTGTGATCCCCTTGATTCAAAAGTGTTCCCTGAGTAAATTATATTGAATCTGACAGCTAGAGTAATACTGCCCCACCATATGCATTTCCGATATAGATCATGGCCCTTCCCCTACTTCTTGAACAAAACCTTGCTGAGAATGAATCTGTGGAAGGTCCATGACATCTCCCTGAGTGTGTATTGTGTTCTATTTCCCATAGCCCTGGAAGGCTTCAACAACCACAGCTAATAAAGGACAGAGAAGAAACGTGTTACAGAATAAAGTGACAACAGAACAAATAATACTCATGTGAGAGAAAGGACCTGTTACTGTAGGAAGACAATAGTTTTGTGTGATGCCTGAAGTCAGACCGTATGGTCAGAAAGAGAATTCCTGGCTTTCTGACCCACCTATCAGAGACTGCAGAGGAAAGGAGGGAGCAGAGGAACCTCATTGTGTCTGGTCTCAGCGCATCAGCACACTGGTGTGGAGAAGCTGAGTTTCAGGGTCAAAGGGGCCAATGCACTCTAAATGCACACTTCTGTGAGTCCCATTGGAAGAGAAATCACTCAGAGAGAGAATACATATATACTTCTTGAATTACTGAACAGAAAATAAATCAGAAGCCCGAATGATTCTACCTCAGTTCAGCATGCCCAAACTAATTTACTTGTATTAATATTTTCATTCAAATAAGCCTTCTCACAAAAAATAAAGCACAGTGCTAGGAAAAATCATTGGTCCTGCAGCTGTGATCAGGGAATGAACGAGACATGACAGTGCTCTTGTAGAAGTTCAGACAGCCTGAGCTTGCCTCAGTCATATTTTCCTGCAGTGGCAACATCCTGTGTGATGTAGTTTTGTGTCATTTCTGACATTGCCATTTCAGATGTTGTAAAGTCTTGGAAGCAAGAGAAGGCACCAGGGTAAGAGGGGAGGAAATAGAAAAGAAAATACTGTCTAACAACATATATCCAGTCCCTTGTGTCATTGTAAGATTTGCATGACTTGTCAGGATAGCCACCAATCTGATTAAAATGTGCCTACAGCCAGCTTGGCAAACAAGCCAAGACTTGGAAACCATCTCTTGGGTTGCTATTATAACCTACATAGCAGAGATTTGGTCAGTGGATTTGAATTTTCCCTTCCCATAGCAACCTTCCTCCTTTCTGAGCAAAAAACTGAAGTCTGAGCTGAATGCATTTCTGCTAATCGGTGGTAGCAAACTGGACAAGAAAAAGGCAGTTTTAGCAAAATTAGCAGCATTTACACAGGCTACTTTTCTTCAGCTTTCTCAAGAGCTGATTCTCTGGAGTCTCCCAGTAGGGTTGAGCCGACATTGCAGCCTTCCCTCTAAAAGGGTGTGAAATTACCTGGGCACATGTTTTTTGTGTACATTGACAGTAAAGTGGTTGTCTGAGGTCTGTCCTATTGTCAAGCTAATCAGGTTCAAAGAGAAGTTGACAGGCAGATGAAAGGACACCCAGCACAACTGGAGATGGCAGATTTCTTCAGCAAATCATCATTAAATTAGGTAATAAAGGATATAAACCATTTCGTCCTAAATTATATCTATCATATGAATACTAACCTGCTGAAATGTCATGACTTTCATGTACAGTTATCTCTGCCATTATGAGACCAAGGAGCCTTTTAATGCAAATTCTTCCCATAATCAGATTGATTTCATAACATTTGATGGCCACCTCTCTCTGGCTAATTAGGTGGTCAAAAATATTCCAATTAATCTGTATTTAATCAGTCAAAACCATTTAATAGGAAAACTATACCCTTCCATGAATTTTCAACAAACAAAAAATGGGATTTTTGATGGGAATCTGTATGATCATTGATAAAATTCCATCTCCTTTCCTGCCCTCCCTCCCTCATCTGAGTACTTGGTGGGCTTCAGGTCCTAGATTCCAGAGCAGTCTAATGTTGAGATATGAGGAGCAGCATTTCTGAGGCACAATTTCAGGAGGATACTGCAGAGCCAAGAAGGAGGTTCTAGACATTCCCTGGTGTCCAAACTGCCAGTCTGGGACCTCCTGTCCCTCATCAGTGAAACCATAACTTTCAGTTTTGGTGACCCTGCAAGAGACTCTCACATATGCACTGTGTTTTTGTTAGATGTGACAAATTTGTGGACAAACTAAAGATGGAATCACAAGGGCAAAATATTTAAAGTAGCTGTTCAGATTCTAAGCTCCTGATTTAGGTATTCTTCAGTCTTGAGTTCCATTTCCCAGAAGGTACCTATTTTCAGGTTTCAAGCATTAAAATTCTATTTAGGTAGTTTTCAGGTCCTCAAAATATTGAACAGCTGCTCTGTGAAAGACAAAACCCTCAGGAAACTCTGAAGTAACCAGAAAGCCCCTGCCCCTCTGTGGTGACAGTTCTGTCAGCTTTGTGGTTCCAGAAGTTAAAGAATTGAAAGTGGCTCAGTTTCTTCAGATAAAAATATTAGGTCATTCCATTCTGGATTTCTTGTTGTTTTCTGTTTCGGTTTGAATTTTTGAGGGTTTTTTGTTTGGTTTGGTTGTTGTTGTTTTGTTTTGTTGATTTTTGTTTATGTATTTTGTTTGGGGTTTTTTTGGGCTGCTTTCCTGAGAAAAATAGAGACCAGCTTACAGGGAAAATCAGAATGATTTTGATAAGCAGATATTCTGAAATTTGATGTATTAATTGAGAGGTAACAGTGGTTACCAAAACAAATGCACTACAGAAATAAGAAATTACTTACTCTGCATACCACAGACAGAATGAAAGTGAAGCATCACATTATGGTCTCATAACAGTTATGAAATTTCTGTTCTCTTGCTTCCAGACTAATTGTACCTGATTTACTTAGTTACAAGATCATAATCTGGTTCCATATTTTAAGGTACTTTCTATTTTTTCCAAGATGATTTTGGGTGCAAAACTGAAAAGGAATTCTATGTAGAGGAATCTTCTATCACTTACCAATGAAAAACAAAAAAAAAGTGGTTCTAGTCTGGCATTCAATGAGTTACACCGATAAATGTAAATAGTGACAATTCATGAACATGATTATTTCTAAAGCATGAGATCAGAATACTATTAAGTAATTGTATTCTGAGTTCTTTTAATTCTTTAGCTTATTAGCTGTTGAAAAGTTAGAGTTGGTTTTCAAGTTCTTTCCTTTAGCGAGCCAAAAACTTGCTTGAAAAAAAACAAAACATAAAAAACCAAAAGAAAGACAAACTGGGGTCCTGGATGAATTCTGGACTTAAAGAGAAATACCGGGTATGGAAAAATCACAAGAAAACAGCACCACATGCCAACATTATACTCTTACACTGTCTGGTGGTATGAAGAGAACTGGAATTAAGCTATGAGTTTTATTTCGATAGAAATAAACGAAGAATTTATTTCAAAAGAAAGAAACTAAGAATTAACTCAAAAATTAATCATTTATTAATGATTTCTGCCTATGTTTGTCCAAAATTTCATCGCTTTATTAAATATTTTTATATTTTTACAGTTCTTGTTTACAGCTGTAGTACAGTTATTGCTACAGTACTTGAAAGGCACAAAGGGAAAATTTTACATTTGTCACTGAACAGCATTGGATTGTCTGTATTTTTCTACAAAGGCAGAAGAAGTACTTACAACTACTTATAGTTTAGTGATGCTCAGTGTGTTTAGGTGATTATTAGAGATCTCATAGGGATTGACAGCATAAATACATTTGAACGTCTTGAAGAGAAAAACTTTTCTTTTGACTTTAAAAATGTTTTATACATCACAAAATTTAATATACGGCAAAGCAGAAGTAGTTTTAAACAGGTTTCAAATGTTCAATAGTTCTGTTTGTAAGTATTTATCTGGTAGAGAATGGAAAAGAATGAAAGATGGTTTATTTAGCACTGTCAAAAAGGCACCAAAATTAACTTAGCAGGAGGGGTAAAGTTAACAAATCTTAGCATTTTGTCTCTCTGTATGATCAGCACTCATATACCACAGTTATCTGACCTGTTAAGAGATACATAAAACCACATAGCCAGCCCTGCTTTATTGTAGCTTATTGTCTTGGACACTGCAGGAAGATAGGCATAACAGAAACAATGTGGTTTAATTAGGTCAGAACTTGATTAACTTTGCACATTGGGGATATCTTTCAGAATTCATTCATCCAGAGCAGACATTACTCATTCATACCATCTGGTGGAGGGTTGCCCACTGCCCTGTTGCCCTCCCAGCACTTAACCTGGCCTGGCCGCCCCACAGGGAGCTGCTCCTTAAACCCGCATGGATGCTGAGGGGACCGAGGGCAGACTCTGGACCTGTGCTCTGGCAGCCAGGGTAAGCCTGACACCCTGACACCTGCTGCACTGCAGGACACCCATCTAATATTGGTTTGAAAGCCCTGCTTGTCAGGAAATCCAGCTCTCGATGGACAGCTACATTGAAAGGATAAATATCCAGATGCAGCAACGTGACCATGACCTGATCTATATTACTTATCATTAGCCTATGAGAATGAGATTAGAAGTAAACACAATGAGTAATTCTATTTAAGAACACTATAAACTATCTTCATAGATTAGACTAGTGACATCATTTTCAAAAACACTGAAAGTAACATCATCAACTTGTTAAAGATAAAAATGTATGTGTTTTTTTGTTTTTTTTTTTTTTTGTTTTTTGCTAGTAGAAGGTATAACATCTCTTTCTCTTCTAAAACCAGGTCAGACATCAGGGTGTTTCCCAATGAGTGGAACAGGGGCAGTGATGAGGGAATGTTTGCATCTCACCAAAACATTCCATTTCTATTTTCCTGCTGATGTTGCCTTTTCCTTTCCCCATTATAAATATTTTATTTTTATCCCATTTTAAATTATATTCGAAGTGTCGTGTTTTGCAATGCTAAACTGTAATGTTTGCTCTTGCAGGAATGCTGCCTTTTCTTCAATGAAATTCTGAGGAAGTCAACCTGTAGTTGTGATATATTTCATGTAATTTGAAGACATTTTGCATCAAAATACCTCAGAATAGTAATGCTCTGTATGTTCAAATCATCCTTTTATTTAACTGCTCCAATTTGACTATAAAAGACTTGCATTAGGCACTTTTGTCTCAGAGTCCAACACTAGCGTGGTAACAACTGCAAATGTAATAATGATCATCCTCCTGTGGTCACAATGCTCTGCCAAAGCTGTGGTTTTGGAATGACCATATGCATTCCAAATCAGCAGGTTTGCAAAAGACATAATAATAACTGGTATGGGCTTTCAAAACGTGCTTAGCTGCCTTGGCATGTTTGCAAAAAGAAATAAAATCCTGCTAACGTGCTCTGATGTGCTTCATTCAGAAAGTTCACTACTCTTCTCTGTCCTCCTGTTCCCACACAGGCATTCATCTCATGCATTACTCACACTCCTCCCCTCGTGACATTTCCTCTGCCTTCCCTGTGAAGATATTTATCCACACTCAGTGGTGTTTACTACATTAGAAATGCCCCACACATTTACTATTAGACTGAATGCTCTTTGCAGGTAAGATCAACCCGTGATCCACCTACAATGCAGCAAGCATGAGTGCCTCCTACCATCCCTAGGACAGAAAAATTATACTTTGCATGCTGAGCACCGTCTGAACATATCCACACCACTATTCATCCAGAAGCCCTGACAAGTGAGGTTTTGCTTTAGAAGAGGCTTTCATTCCCTTGCATTGTCTTTCATGCTTTCATGCTATGTGTATATTTTTCTTTACAGTAATTTCTGTGGAATTTTAAAAGAAGATCCAGAATCTTCTACAGAAAGTGCTCTGTGCAATTACTAGATCCAAAAAGGCTTTTCTGTTCCACTTATTTTTCTTCAAGCAAGAAACATGGCCTTAGAACACTACATATAATTTAGCCTGAGCAAAATATAGCATGTACTATGATATGAGCATTGATTTGTTTTTCTTTGGCCATCTATTATCTCAATGAACATATTTGGAGAAGGCACAACAGTAAATCAGTTGTGGAAATTATCCTTGAATTAAGATGAGAGAAGAGAATTCACAGCCCTGTCACCTGGGCACATATAAGAAATAGAGTTATTATGCTCACTTTCTCTACTGAAACAATGCATTAAAAACCTTTGACTTCTTATAAGTAATTTCATAAATACATTATTATCTAGCAACAGAAAAAAAAAACCACAAAAAAACCAAACCTGTGACTATTGACATTATCTATGCTTCATCTGGATTCTGGAGAGCAACATGAATGGAGAATGGATAAGCTGACAGACATAATACATCAAAGGAATTAAAAGCAGCACCTGGTAGTAAATGTGTATTTTACAGCTACTTCCTGAGCTGCTCCAGACAGTGCTACTGCTTGAATTCACAGTGTAAGGAAAAAATCCAGATTGTGCAACCTACCTAGTGAATGGGAATGTGATTGCTTTTATAGTCCATATCTGCCATCTATTACCTGTCAGCTACATCACTCCAGTTTTGTGCACTCCATTCAGAACACCTACCAAGATAACCTACAAATAACTTCACTTTTTGAGGAGGAAGAAAAAAATTCCACTTAGCCATAACACGGCTTGTCACTAAAGCCATGCAGACATTGGGTTGTTACACTCTATCTCTGCAGGATACAATTTTAAACACCGCGTTTTCCAGTTTATTTCATATATATGTTCACAGGCACACAGTTAAACTCAGGCTTAATGTAATTGGACTAGAAAATCCATTTAAATTGTTCACAGAATAATAGATTACTTCAGAACCAGGTGTCTAGACAGCATTTCTGTTTAATTTCTGGTGAGATCATTCTAAGTCCACTTCCAGCACTCATCCAGGGAATTTCCACCACAAGCTTTTGATGCATTAAAGGCAATGTCTACATCAGGGTTTTATTCTGATTCTTGATGACAGAGACCAGTGTTGCTTTACTAATCTGAGCCCTGCTCTGCATGCCTGTGCTATAACCACAATCCCTCACTGGTGTTAGGGTGACCAGCAGAGAGAGGAAAGATATGCATCTTCAACATCTCATATTATTGACGACAAACACCACGATAATTTTTAACATGCAAGGAGCCCCCACACATGTCACTCTTTCAAGGAAATAATTGGGACTTCAAGCAGCTCGGCACTGGTGCCGTGAGTTGATCACTTCCACATTGGGAAATGCCTGCCACGTTTAAAGTCATTAGAAAGCTACAAGGCTCTTACTTTATATTCCTAATCAGAGAGTAAACTGATAAAAGGAGGACTGTTCTACCCAATCTCACTCTCCCAAGATCTCCGTTACCCCAAGCAAAATATACACGTCTCCTTGAAAACCAGTGCACTATGCCTTGTGCACAGAAATCCTATCCACTTTGCAGAACCAGGTCCCAGGTGCCTGAACACAGCAAAAATAAAAGGTTTTACTCTTCCAGGGCACTTCCAGGAACTGAATTCAAGCAGGAAAAGTCACTAACATATACACAGATGTGCATTTTCCAAGTGAAACTTAAGAATAGCTCAGCAGTAAGGGACCCAAGAAAGTTTTCTTTTCTCAAATCTACGAATCTGTCAAGATATATCACAGAGGAATTGTGAGTATTGTTTTAATGATCATTTTGGGACACTATAATTACAATAAAAAACCATCTGCTTCTTAGGGAGTGCCTAATTACTCTGTGTCAAAATGAGATTAAGCTTAAATTCCCTTCCATCTCATTTTAACCTTAGTAAAAGTTGATATATGAAATCCAGATCATTAAAGAGAAGCATTAGACAATCTTATAACAAATAGTTTTCTTCATTTGTACTCCTTTAAATGAGTTGCTGTTTCCTAGAAATTATCGGGGAGTCAACTCTACTAACTCTGTTTTCCTCTGTGCTTAGTTTCTCACCAAATCATTTACTGTGGGAAGCAAGGCCTGACCAAGCCAGCCCTGACAGCATGGGAAAGCTCCATCTCACTGCTGAGATGGATGCTTGGGCATTTTTAATGAAAATTCTCATGAAAGACTAAATTTTAAAACTTGTTCCTTAAGCCTCAAGTAGCCTTAATTGGTTCACGGTTAGGCTTCAGGTAAACCCTGCCTTTTGACAAGCTTCCCTGACAACCTTCCTGCAGATTCAGAAAATTCTTCTTTATCTGCCAACGACAGATAAGTGTTATTGAATCTTCCCACACCCGTAGCTGATGTCTTTCAATACACTGCAAAATTTTATGCTGAAACGGGCTACTACAGCACACAAATTACTGTGAGACAAAAGCAAGGAATTTAGTTTCACTCCTCTTGCCTTCTACCTTTTCCTTTCATCTCCACTGTCTCTTTTTCTTCAGCAGCTTCACATTTAATTTCCTCTTCCAGTAGTACAAATAACAATTATTTACTTATTTGCTACTTCTATACATAGTTAATTGGTTTTGCCAAGAGAAGAGTGCCAAATGGTAAGAAAGATTTGCTTATGTTAGATAACATCTCTGGAAAAAGTTTCTGTTTGCCTTAAAGGCAATGGGAATCTGAATGCCACAGAATGCAATCATTTTTGTCTCTCAGGCAAATTGGAATCATGACCTGACAAACTCTACATGCTGCTTCCAGTGTTCAGGGTGATCAGGGTGGCAAATTCAGCCCAACCTTCAGCAGTCTTAATCTTTAAAGAAAGTGTGTGACAAGTACACATTTTAAATATGCAGTTTGACCTTGCATCAGAACAAAGGTTAAAGAGGTAAAATGCAATAATTTAAGAGATTTTTCTTCTCAAGGACTGTATGTTCTCTCGTAAATCTGTATGTACTAATAAGACTCATATATCACTCCCAGTGCAATGTACACGACAGAATTAACCTTAATTCTTGCTTTTCCTTTTAAAAGAGAATCATACTTTCAAAAGATGCCAGATTCACTGCAGTAGCAAGTGATAACCTCTGTTTATCCAGACCTAAGCATTTACAAAGCTACTACTATGTTTTTTGTTATTTCATTAAGATTCTTGAGCTTTGACCTGTAAGGAACAGCTCTGTAGGCAAAAGAGTTTTATCTCCACAACTGTTCTTTGCAAAAGTGACATAATAAGAAGACACAACAAGGATTCTGACTGTGGGAGGAAGAAGGAAAGGGATTGTTTTTGATATGCAACACCTGCGAGCTGGATAAGTCTATCAATGCATTTCAAAATCTTTGTAAAATTTGCCCTCCAAATCACCTGGAAATATCATGGCCTTCACTGCATTCACATAAGGAGCTTAAAACTTCCCTATTCCTAATCAATTGCTCTGGCAACTATAAATATGGAACGTTTCTCTGTTGTTTGTTTTAGCTGCTGCTGAGATGAATTTACAGGCATAATAAAATAGGAAAATATGTTTGCAATGTAAAAGAATCACATACATTTATTTTATCAAAACTGTTTTTTCTAAAGTAAACATTTCTAGCCAATTAAAAATATATTAATATATAATATCCACATTGTGGCATACTTATACATTTGATTTTATCATAACAAATAAGATATATTTGAAATAAACACAAAGAGTTTTCACAAATTTATTCTATGTGTTATTCTGTATTAAATCCATAACATACTGCTCCCCAGAGTCTTAGGAAAATGTATCTTATTTTTGCTACTTTCCTTGCACTCTGTATAAACGAGTGCACTTACACAATTAGACTTCTCTTCTAAAGAAAACATCAAAATAATTGTATTTTTTCTATCACTATAGCAATTTCCATTGCAGACCTCACTGTTAAATGGAAGACAAAGTTATGCTTCCTATAGGAAACAAGATGATCTGTTAGCCAGAAGTGGTAGGACCTGCCTTTGCAACTGCTGAGGAGAGCACACACATGCACCAAAAACTGACATTCATGCCTACCTTCCACAATGACCACAACCAGCTTCACCCTATTACCCTTTGCTTTATCTGGCTTTGTGTTGGTTGTATACATGCAGCTTACATGTTTCCAGAGCATTGATAGTGATAATGGCATTTCCAAAAAAAAAAAGAGACAGGCTTGTATGGTGGAGCACTGACACACCTGGCAGCACAGGATGTCAGAACACGACCCAGGGCTCAGGTGAAGGGCAGCCACCCTTCCTCTCAGGTGAGGGTTCTGCCTTGGATAGCCACACTGCACTCACCATATGGTAGATGCAAATGTCAGCAGGAGCTGCTGAACATGCCCAGGAAAGGAGCATGCTGGCTGCAGACAGCTCCCCTCAGATAACATTTACACAGGGATGACTGTGCTGTCCTCCCTGATCTCTTTGATTCTGCTCCCTGGGATGTTCCCTGCCTGAGCTCTCACACACAGGCCATAGAGCTCTGTCTCCTGTGACCACGCAGGCTTAAAAAGAAGGTGGCAACATTTACATATTCCCATCACCATTGTCATAAATACAGGCTGTGGTAAGAGACTGCGAGTGTCTCCTCTGAATCAGAATGTGAGTGCTGTGGGAATGCACAAAGTCAAAAGTGTGTGGAAATGTTAAGTGAATTTATGAGCTGTAAATGGAATTGAATCAATGCAAAAATTTTTATATGACATTTGGCTATTCACTTTGTTGAACTATTGTGTCATTTTATAATGTGCCTCTATTATACATATAGGCTGTACATGAAGTACCTCAGAAATACGTTCTAGTCCACAGATTATTTTGCAATCAAAGTGACATCACAGTGTTAAAATAACGTGTCTGTTCTGAGCTTTCAGACAACAGCAACATCTATTTTTCTTTCTCTTCTCATTGCATTAAGGCTCTGAGCTGACATTGTGGAATTGCCGTGGCAGCCTGGGAATAATGGTGCACAAGTTAGAGAAACCACTGCCCCAGTCTGACAGCCAGGGAGAGCGTCCGGAGACAGAGCTGGGCTGTGCCAACAGAACCCTGCCCATCTATTTGCTCTGTGAGACATTCACACACACAGGCCTGTCTCAGAGGACTGGGAAGCCTAAGGGGAGTGAGAAAAATAAATGGCAGCTAATGTAGATTAAGTGCTGGGATTATGATCTTAATTGTGAGTGACTATTATTCTC
Organism: Platyrinchus mystaceus; assembly: GCA_035041135.1. NCBI lineage: Eukaryota > Metazoa > Chordata > Aves > Passeriformes > Tyrannidae > Platyrinchus > Platyrinchus mystaceus. The sequence continues at coordinate 7,001,375 of JAWWLV010000180.1, read as the reverse complement.
ACCGGTATGCAGGTAATCATAATCACCAAATTAAACTGGTAAGATTTCCTTAGTTCAGTAGATGACAGCAGCACAGTTCTATTTATTCAACCAATTTGATTAGATTAACTACTGTATATCTGAAATAAGAATTCAAAATAACCTTTTATAACACCCTTTTATAATACCATGAGCTAAAAAGAGAAATTTGTTCAGGATTGCCTCCCTTTCTGGCCCAGCATATCCCCATATTATCCCTGCTGGGGACAATATCTCTCTTTTTCTCTCATGCTTTTCACACTGGGGATGTTCTTTGCCTCTCAAGCTTTGCATCTCTCACCTCTGCAGGTGCTTAGTGTCAACTTCAGTCCTCTGAATCTCTCCCTAGACCCTTACAGTACAAATCTTTTGCTTTTGTCTTGATGAAGCCCCTGGAGCTTTCCTCAGAGGCAAGGAGAAGCTGTAGCATGATGCAGTTCTACTGTTAAACACAATTCAAAAAACATACAAGGGGAAAAGAACTCAAGAACATGAAGGAAACAACAGTGTATTTCTGCTGCTAGTATTGCAGTCTTGTCAAAGTAGGTCCTGAATTCTGATCAGAGCCTGACTGACTTGCTTTTTGCTCAGCAATTTATTTTAAACTGAGCACAGTGAGCCAATTCTGTGCACTTATGAATACACATACCAAGCTACCACAATGTGCTTGGGCAGCACAGAGAAGGTGGGAAGGCTTGCTGGGGAGACAATCACCGCACAGGAGGTATCCCAAGGAAGTCAGAAAAACACAGCTGGTGACTACACTGTGATGTGAACGTTCACCTCCTCTTCAATGAATTCCGTGTGAGCATTAAACTTTTAGTGCCAAGGGTGTCTTTACCTGGAACCCCCAGTCTATTCAAACTGAATGCAAACTCCTGTTTGAAAACAGACACATCCCAAAACACTGGGGTAATGTGTGTAGTCTCAAGGCTGCAAACCGAGGTAGTGCTAATGTCAAGCAATAATTTTAAATGGAAAAAAGGTTCCTGAGAGTGCTGGTGGCTTATGTTTAGTTCTGAGGACCCCTCATTAAGAGGCTTATTTTTAAATGAATAAGGGATATAACTGAACAGCAGTTATAATGATCTGGATGGAAGCTAGGAAAAACATAAGGTGTGTCATTGGAAGAAAATCTCAAAAAGTTTTGAAACTTACATTTTTCTCATAGTTCTTTCAAGATTAATTTTCCCTGAAAAATTCATCCTAATTTACTCTTGGGTCTCTTCATAAATCTGATTTATTAGAAAGTCATTTTAAATTATTTTCGGTGGTTCATCATCTCTCTCCACAACAATATATAGTGAAGTCATCTTAAAAAGAGAGAAGAGGCAGAATTCTGGAGTGGTACTGAGAGAAGAGTTGGCTAGATGTCCCTTTATTTCCTTTTCTATTCACATTTGTCTTGCTGCACATTAAAAATACTTCTCTGTTATATTTGTTTCTTTTTTGATAGAAGGAAATGTTTATGAAGTGGTAGAAGCCAAGACCCCTCATTCTAAAAAGGTGCAAACTTTCAGAATAAAACACAGCAGAGACCTTGGGCTTCTTTTAATTTCCTTCTAGCCACTGCAGAGACACCTCCCAGCTCCCATACTCTCACAGGAAAGCCTGTTATCACAAACGTCAGAGATAGCAGAGAGTCTCATTCCAGCTGACCCTGTATCTCAAGTTCTGGTGTCCAACATGCCCTCCTGGGGTCCTTTCCTGATCTCTGGCCTTTACTTAGGTAACCTGATGATGACAGTGAGAATCTGGGTTTAACTAATGAGCTATTGAAAAGATTTCTTCAGAAAGAAAGAGAAATAAACGAGTGAAATTTGTTAGCTCTTCTGCTTCATGTAACCAAGTTATCCTGTCACAGCTTTTTGACCTAAGGAGGAAGCTCTGCAGTCTTCTTTTATTTTCTCCAGTCATTGTATCAATCATGTCTTGGAAGATTAAAATTTAATAAAGACCAGTGTCTAAAAAAGAAAAGCCTGAATAATAGAGCAAATAGAGCAAAAGACTGTGCTGCCTTTATTCAGGAATAGGATAAAGATTGTCTACCACAAGGCACATTGAATGAAGAGAGGCCAGCAACCAGGTGTGACACCCCATGGGGGTGGCAAACAGGCATGGGGACAGCAGGGGAAGTAATTATAATGAGCTGAGCTTTGTTGCCCAGTTCTGAGGATTCAAACAGGGACACCCTGCTCTTTTTCAGCAAGTTGTGCACATCTATAACCCTGTCCGTCTTTATGTAAGCTGGACTAATTCTATAAAGAAGAAACATCTTCCTGCACTCCCAGCAAGCCAGATGTTCTTGGGCATGTGAGCTTTATGCTGATATCCCAAAGGTAATGGCAGCACTCTCCTGGAAAGTAAGACTCAACACATGAAAGCTGGAAGGGGTCACCCAAAATCTGGAGATAAAAAACTGCATGCCTTGGAAGTCAGTGAAAGATTTCCATGGGAACAAAAAAAACATGTTAAAGTCTGTTTCTGTTAACAGGCGTATACTTGCTCTTTCCCACATTTTTCCCCCTTTTGCTGTATCTCTCTCTGTTTCAAAGGCCATTATCTCTGGCAGAGAATCAGTTAAATCAATAGCTCTTCGACAATTTGTTCAGAATTCCCTAAGCAAAGGCAATTTCATTGTGGATCTGATGTACTTTTCTCCCATTAATCTTTTCCTTAGCCTTCAGGAGCACCTGGCTTTTGACTCATGAATAAAATCCGAGATCCATGTAACTGACATGACCAGAAGTGCACTGTCACCTGAATGGGTGAGGAAGAGAAGGAGAGTCCTTCCAGTGTGGTCTCCACATGCTGAAGTGTGGGATTTGATTGTCCTCATTATGGCAGTTGGTGTAGTTGACTCTGATTACAGCTGTAACACCACAAAGGCCTTTGGAAAACCCTGAGTTTGTTCCTATGATCTCCTGTGGTGGTAAATTATTGTATGAATACACAGTGTGGCAGAAAGTAATAATCTTGAGTAATGCAGCTGATCTTATTGCTCTTTAATTTCATTAAGTGCATTCCTGTCAGGCAAGGGACAGGCTTTCAACTCCTGGGAGCAGATGCTCACGTCCTAAAGCTAGACCTGAAATACTTATCATGAAGACAGAGGCCATTTGCACAGTCTGGACCCAAACAAGGAGTGATGTCGGCATTTTTGGTTCAGAATCATTTTTGTTCCAGAACAGGTGCATGAAAGAAGACAAGTACTGCTTTATGGTCTGGGAATTTCTGTTCCTTAGACTGCCATCTCCTCCCACACTCCTGGTGAGTGGTGCTCAGCAGGACTCACCTGGCAGAGGTGAGCAGGTGGTTTACATGGGAGGGGTTTGGCAGACAGCTGCTCACAGAGAGGGTGCCCGGGGACAAGCCTCTCTGTGTACAGAAAGTGCATCTGTGCTACAGCTCCTCTCAACAGCAGGCTGATCCCACAGCATCATGAAAGAGGGAACTGAAATCACTGCAGAGAAATGTGGATTTGCACTGAAATGACAGACATTACACTGAAGAGACTGAGGCAGAATCACATACTACCTTCTGCTGACTCTGCTGCAAAACATCTGGGAAAGTGATGAAATACAAAGTATTGTTTCTTAAACTAATGAACTAGGGCTTCTCAAAGCTTGTCTGTAGACATATAACTCCATCATATTAATGATAACTTCCTAGATTCTCTAACACAGGGGTCCTCAAACTACGGCCCGCGGGCCAGAAACTGCTCACGAGGTTCCTCTATCTGCCCCCCCCCCCAATGACTTCCTGCCACTTGATCTGCACCTCGTCCTCCTGCCCCCAGGCAGCATCTCTCGGCTACAAACCGGCCCCCGACAGTGTTTGAGGGCCAGTGAAACGGCCCCCTGTTTAAAAAGTTTGAGGGCCCCTGCTCTAACACATAGATAGAGGAAGTCTGTAAGAATTCATAAGAAAAAACATACTGGAATGAAGATGATCATCTTTTCATACAGAGGAGCAAAGAACTTTGCTCTCAAAGGTTCCCCTGTTTCTATTTGGTATTAATATTAGAAATGCATTTCTCATTCTCAGGGCGTGTGGAAAAGGCTACTGCATGTCATTCTGTGAAGTGAATCCCAGTGCCAAATAGACTGACCTCACTTTCCATGTGCCCTTCTTTCCAATTCATGTACTAAAGAGGCTGGTCTAAGTCTTTCCCCTTCCAATTATCTCCTTAGTTCTGTCTGCCAAATTTACTAGAAGTCTCTGAAAGCCTTCTGGAAATTGAATCAAAGGTTCATAAGCAAACTTGCTGGACAGCAAATGCAGGACCTTCCTCTGCCTTGGTAAATATGAAATTTGGTAGGAACTTATTTAGCTGTAGTGTGAGATAAGATGGGGTAACTGAGCATCACTCAAACAGAGGGTCTATTATAAAAACTATGTAGATATATTTAGTGTGTATCTAATGCTCTAATCTATCACTACATTCAGAGACTCTAGGACATATTTGATAAATTATTAGTTTGGTCATTCATTCTTTACTTGAAAGACTCCAGATTAAAAACCGATTATGGACAAGTATTAAGGTAATAAGTTACTTTACTTCAGAAATTGAGTCATCCTGTAAATTTATATATATATATATATCTCATAAATATTATATCAGACAAAATTGAGACTAAATTTGGAATAGGAGATGTCAAAAAAACTAGTTGAAGAAGATCCTGAAGTAGTGGTACACATACACACACACACATAACAATTTTGTGACCCCCTTGAAGTAGTCTAATCCAAACTGAATTCTGAAAATAATATTAGTTTATACAAAATAGGGAGCCTATATAAATTCATCATAAAGCAGAAATCTTTATTCAACTAGCTGATTAAAGGATTTTTGCCATAGCTCTTTAATCTAATTTTTATGTGTTACATCCCATTAGTGGGTTCTCAGACAATAAATCATTTTAAATATATAATACCAAATAAGTCAGCTGCAGGTTTGACAAGCCATTGACTATACACAAGATAAAAAGTAAGTACTGAGAGGAATGAAAAAATTAGCAAAGCTTAAAATCCTTTATGTATAGCTTAGTTATTACAGCAGTACTAGAAAAAGAAAGCAATAATTATAGTGGCTAATTCTCCTTAGAATAATACAATGTAGTGAACTAATTTCTCATGTGTGTGCAATATTGCTCTCTACTGGCTGCTGACTGGATCAGAAGAAGCAAAGTTTTAACCAAAGGAGCTTTCATGTGGTCTCTCAAATCCTGACTCTATCTGTAAGCTGAAAAACTAATTCCTAAGAGGTTTGATCACACAGCAGCAGCCAGCTTACTTCCAAGACAGCTGCTGGATATCCTGCTCCTTTATTGTAAAGACTAAATAGAATATCAGGGGTGGGAGAACGTAGGTGGTGAAGTCGTTTGAAAACTTTTCCAGTGGCTAACAATCTCAGAGGTGCTGGTATGACATTACAGGAATAAGGATAATACTCACTGTAAAATAGAAATTAACTGTAATACTGATACAAGTGAAACAAAACCTCTTTTTGCTCACATGGAAAAGGTTTCCAATTCTGTGATAAATGTAGTACAGTTCTAATCTCTGCTCCCTCAGGTACAAATGTATAATTTAACCGAGCATTATGTCTTCCATCCAGATCCTTTGGCACCATTATTTTAAAAATCCAAAATTACTGAGGGAAAAAAAACCTATGAGGGAAACAGAATCTATGAGGGAAAGAGTAGATCCCACTTCTGTTAAATATTGCTGTATGTAAGTTTGTTCCTTCCAGTCCCCAAAGTGTCTACTACTGATTTTTTAACCTCAGAGTTACCTAAACATTATGCTGCTGGAAACCAATGCAGGGCTTGCTCCTCTGATGTACATATGTGGTTTTCACACAAACTTGTTAGTCATGTGCAGGTAACAAAAGATACAGGCCGTAAAACAGGAGTACTTCCCTTCATTTTCCTCCACAACCCCAGCCACATTCTGACCTCTGAGCCAAAATGTTAAATCAATAGAAATGTGCCCTCTCAAAAATCTGGATAGAGTCTGACAAGAGTGAGTGCCCTCAGAGAGCTTTAGAAGCTTAGAAACCTGTTCTTAACTAGAAAAGGGAGGAGAAAAATCATATTCTGAGGCATGGAGAATAGTTAAAGGCAGTTCTAGGTTTGAACACTTGTTAGCTAATTCAAATAAGTTTCCTCACAGTGAGACAGATATAGGAAAATTGCATGGAAAAAATCTGTATCTTTTCCACTTCCACATTATTCTTTTGGAAACAGAGACCAGAACTGCATACATGCAGACAGTATTCAAGATACAAGCTAATCTGGGGAGTATTCAAGGGCATAATAATAACAACATTACTATTATTTATACAACGATATTATTTATAACAACAATATTATTATTATTTGCTTCCTAATGAAATCCTTATTAGTCCTTTAGTCCTTTTTTTTTGTTTTTCCACAGAGCTACCATTACTCCCAGGTCCTGTTCCCAAGCAATAGTGGTCAGCTCAGACCTTATTTTATATGCAAAGGTAAGATTTTTATTATTCCCCAGGTGTATCACTTCACAACTATTTACACTGAATATTACTTGCTGATTTAATAACCACTCTTTTAAGAGCCTCATGAAGTTCTTCACAGCCAGGCCTCATCTTTTCACCCTCTGTAACTTACCAGCATCAGCACATTTTGCCATCTTAAAAATCACTCCTTTAATAAATCATTTATAAGTGTGTTGAGCAGTGGAGATCACAGAACGCATCTCTCAGACTCCTCTCACCAACCATTTAGTCATTCACTTTTTTTCCCAACTTTCACACATTTTTTTTTAATCCATAAAGTACCCTTCTTTCTATTTATGACACCATCTTTTCCAAAAGAGCTTTTAAGAGGCCTTGCTGATAAACCTAGTGAAAGCCTTTCAGAATATGTTCTATAGGAGTTGGGTTTCATAGTATCTCAGGACTCAATGGAATTGGGATAAAAACATTAGAGAACAAGGTAGGTTAACAACAGATAACCTGGGCAGTTACCCACCATCATGGCCATCTCCTCACATAGGGAGGACAATGAAGACCCTTGACTGATGGAATGGCAGTTAAAAGTAAAATTTTTAAAAAATATCTTTGCTAGAGTTTTTAAAGGCTACCAATTGCACTATTTCCTACTGGTAAAAAAGCAGTTTAAGGATCACTCAAAATCTGACCCTCAAGGTTTATCTGCCCCAGAAGACTGTCAGAGTTCATCCATTCACACCACTTCAGAGATGTGAGAGAAAGGAGTGAAAGGAGCTGGAAATGTCACAGAAATTTTCATAACATTTTCTTGGTGCCTACCAGATCATTGTCTTGGTCATTTATGGCATTTTCATGTCAAAACCAAAATAAACAGTGATAGCAGTGAAGCACAGCCAAGGTTCACACTTCTTTTTTTCACTGTTATTTTCATCAGCCAAAACAACCTGTTGAACAAAGCCATTCGTTTCCCACAGACTGCATGCTTCAGCAAAGTACATCATTCTATTATGAGCTGAACCCACTCCAAAACTAGACTTCCTCAACTTAAAACAATCAAAGACCAGCAACTAAAGATTTTAAAAGTTAGTGTGACAAAGAAAAAAAAAACAAACCAACTTTCACTGAACATCTCAGAGGGTCTTGGCCTTTTCTTGAGTTGGTGACTGAGGTGACTATTTTTGCTGTTCGATATTTTGCTGTGTAACTCTTACAGTAAGTCAAGAAGGAAATCAAGTGGCCTCCTCCAAATAAGAGGTGACTGAGATGGCCTTTCTCAAGTACAAAAGTTGTGTGTGAAAGAAAGAAGACAGAGACAAGATCAAAAGCGAATGTCTTGTCTCAAGAGGCGGAAAAAAGAGATGGCTCTGGAAATGGTGGAGCCAGTTCAGGAGAGGATACAGAGTGTATCAGACAAACAGATACTGTGGCTGTCTCAGGAGCTTGCACCTTGAAATGCTGGACTGATTTGAAGTATGATGAGGCTACAACTTCTGAGGACTGAGCAAATGGAAGGGCTGGTAGGGATGAAGGTAACCTCAAAAGAAAAAAAATAGATCATTACAGGCAAAGAAAGATAGAAACTTCAGATCTGAAACTCTACAAGCTGTCCTGGACGAACACAAACTTTTGTTCACTTCTTCTAAGAAGGTTAGGGGACAGCAAAGGGAAACTTGAAAGAGAAAAACATGATACATTTTTAATATTTTTAAAATAATTTCATTCAGTTCACCCTGTAGAAAGCCAGTTCACTTACCTGAATGTTCATGATGTACTGACTGGAAAAGTGGGGTTAGAAACTACTATTTGAAATTATTTACCTAATTTCAGATTTCTTCAAAACTTTCTAAACTTTCCTAAAATACATTTTACTTCTGCAGAATATTACAATATATTCTGCATTCAGCTTGAAATTGGACGGATTCTGTTAAGGTATGAATTAGAAAGGAGTGCAAGATGGACAGCCCTGGCAGCTAGAAATCCTGGCATAGTCCCCTCTTTCTTTCCTATCTCAGAACAACTTTCTCTCAATGCACCTGTCTACAAATGCTGTTCTAAGAACCTGAGGCTCTAATATCCTTAGAGATCATTAAATTAATAAAGTTTTGTCAATGAAAGCTCTGTCTAATATGAATTCAGTTGAGCTGGAATGCTGCCCTGTTTCAGCCTCACGCCCACTTCAGCCCATAAAGCCCACTTCAGGTTTCATAAAGGAGAATTGCAGTGCCAAAACACCCGCAACCAAACACAGAGGAAGTAAGTAAGGTTAATATGACAGTATTTGTCTCTGCACTGCTGGTTTCTGGTGAGCATAAGCTAAGACTTTTAACATCAATTTTTTCCACACAGGTTTTGCATTTAATTATAGAGTAAGGTCACCATGTGTTCCAAGAGCAATCATCTTACTGATATGTTATTCTGAAGCCAGCCTTCATTCAGTGTGACACATGCTGCTTATGCACTACAAAATAGAGCTATAATGAAGTGAGGCTGGGGAAAAATACACTGGAATCTGATGTAATGCCAGCTAAGAAAGAGCTTATCTCTACTTTATTATTATTATTATATTTAATAAACAAACTTTATGCCTACAGAAGAAAGAAAAAAATGAGAGCTTTCTAGGATAGTTATACAAGCCTCGCATAAAAAACGTGTTTACTGAGTTACAATTACTTTCCATTCTGTGCTAAAATAAAGAAAAAAAACAGGCTGAAAAAACCACAGAAGTTTACAATCATGATGTGAAGAGGAACAAAACTCTCTTAAGGTAGAAGACAAGAATATATTCCAGGTTGTAGCTTTATGAGTATCTTTGATCAAGATACAGCCTTTTGTATAAAGTGCATCATGAGATCTTCTGTTTAATTGCTGGTCCAACTTAAAGATCCATTGAAGGACCTTGGAAAACTTTCTAAAATAAGTAAATATTGCTGATGAGCAGTTTTGGATTTGGACTATTTCTGACACCATCTAATCAGCCTTCTTAAAAAGGACTACTCAGTCATTATCTATGAACGTGAGGCTGCAAGGTGGTAAAGGATCCTCATTCTGCTGGGTCAGCCCTGTGCTTTGCAGCACTGGCACTTGTTAAACAATTTGTGAGCTGGGACTGAGTATTTCTCATTTCTGCTGTATCTTGATAGCCTTTACCCCTCTTTTTAACAATTACATCTTGACTTGACATAGAGCTTTGTTGCATAGTACATAGTGAATATCACCCTGGTTCCTGAAGCATGATTGAGGCTTAAGCTCTGTTACAGTATAGAACTTTCATTTGTTTTCCTAAACTGCAGCAATTGCTGAAAAAAAAAAAAATAGATCAAATTTTTCACATGTTGCAATAGGAGCTTTGAAGATTTCAAAGCTGATTACTATTCTGTATATATTTCCAGGGTCCTTGCTTTTGTATTTCAAGATAAAATCTGTCACAAAAGAATGTATTGCACTTTCAGCATAAACAAATAATTAGAGTTTCA
>JAWWLV010000180.1:6927157-6991288 GCA_035041135.1 Platyrinchus mystaceus | reverse complement strand
GCTTTTGTATTTCAAGATAAAATCTGTCACAAAAGAATGTATTGCACTTTCAGCATAAACAAATAATTAGAGTTTCATTTTTCGGTTTCCAAATTATATAAAACTGATCTTGAAATAGAGAAGATCTCATTCATATTTCCTAGCTTTTGGTTTTCATACCTCTCTGACTCACTGTGGGCTAATACCAAGCCAATGATACATTATGAACTCTTGGATGTCCAAGTCTGTCTTTCCTCATTTCTTGTGCCCACCTAGTATGAGTGCATGCATTCTATAGATGAATCCAAACCCTGTCTAATTTATACTGTTGTACAAGGAACTTACTTCAGGAACAGTATCATGAAAAATCCCTGTTCAAAATTCGGGCAAGGTCAAAGCTTTGTGAGAGCAGTATAATGTACGTTTTTTGTCATAATTCTTATTTCTATTTTACAGTTCTTATTATAAAAAGACATTACATAGCTTACTTTGCATGTTCTAGCTGCACTCATAGAAATGCATTCTTTAGTATTTTCCATAATAGACTTCACATCTGGAAGATATTTTTTGCATAACAAGTGTTTGCCAAGACCAACGTCTTAAACTCAATTCCAAGAATATTAGAGCAGAATTTTATAGCAAGCTAAACGTGAGTACTTTGATTTCTGTGCTGTACCTGAAAACAAAGCCTGTGGGGGCAGAAGCAATCTGTTTGGAAGCCAACAGTGTTCCTGTGAGGACACATAATTCAGTGCCAAATCGGTTATACCCTTAATTAATTTGCAGATTGTATCAGCCAGTCCAATGAAACAGGAGCATCCAAGAGGCTTAAGCTCCCTACACTCCAGTAATACACAGTCCCATAGTCAGATGTGGGAAATCTGGAACAGCCTTACAGACTGTGACCTTGGACTGTGATTCAGATGGCCTTTGAACCTTATGCTGACTTTGATTCTGACCTGCCACTCAAATAAGCTCTTCTGGACCTTCTTCAGCAAAAGAACAAGGCAAAGCTAATATTGCTTTATTATTAAAATCAAAGCAGTTTTCCATCACAGTTTTGACATAAATTCTTCTTTACTTTTAGCATGACCTGGCACAGCAAGAAAATCTTCTGACAAAAACATTGCTCTGAGGAAAGCTTTAAAATTGATTTACCCCATGCATGTCTTTGTATTTTTTCTTTTACATTTTCAGTTTTACACGATTATTTCTGTTCTCAAGGACTTCCAAACTTGTATGTGATCTGAATATAAAGATCTCCAATTCTAGAAACACAAATCATTTTTTTACATCTATGACAAACCAATATCATCTCTTATTACTACTGTAAAGTATTTACTGCAAATTAATCTTGCACTTCATTACAAAAACAATAGAAATTAAAAAATAAAAATTAAAAAAAACCCCACACCAAATCCTCATGATAGCAATCTGAACAACTCAAGAAACAGGAAACTTCCTTAATTTCTAAACTAAGGGCCAGTACAATCTTTTGAGTTATAGAGTAGCTTCAGTATATTAACATATAATCTGTGTCTAAGCCTTCCTTACTTGCATTTCTACAAGAACTTTTCTTGAAGATACCAAAGCCCCCAATACATTGACACTACAATATTTTCTAGCAAACATAACTGTAATATTGTCACTAAAACTGTAGAAATTAATCCCATTTTATTTAAGTCTGCCCACTAAACTAAATCCAGTATTCCATGACACTCTTTTAGTAAGAATAGGTGGACTGTCACTTTCCTGTAGATCTGTTGCCAAAAAAAAAAAAATCTTTTCAGACAAGACCAGTAATTTAGGAAGAAATTACATCTGTGGGAAATAAAAAGAAAAATTCATAAGGAGATTTTTTTCTTAACTAACAATTTCAGAGCTCTAGAAAATCTTGGAAAATACTTGCTGATCTTCTGTAGCTAGAAAGTTACCATGGTATTGGTTTTTACTGCTGGCTTTCTTTTCTGCATGAATGTGCAGCATATTAGATTTTCCATATGGGCTACGTTCATTAAACTAGCCAAAGATGACTATAATTTTCCAATAAATTGTTGTAGAATTTTAAAGACTAAGAATCAGCATTAGGAAACATCCTAAAACCACAGATCTGAACAAGTAAGGCAGATTAGTAGCTGTTTCATATATGCATATGCATGCTATATTTACAATGTATATGCATTTTGAAAGGTGTTCAGTATTAATCTGCAATAACAAAAATGGTTATTGCTTACAAGTGTCAGTATTCCTATGCTTACAAGCATTGTAGACTTTAGTAATACAACACTTTGGCCTTTTTATGACAGAGATGATCAAATAGAGGGAGATAGGGAGAGCTTAAAGTTCAAGGTTATGTTAGCAGTGGTACGACATCAGACATTTACTATCCAACTCCAAATCACAGTGGTCTTTCCTGTTCCAGCTTTCCCTCTGTAAAAAGGGCCTTTACACTAATCAGTCAAACTCAAGCATAGCAAAACATTTTTTAAGGCCTTATTTTATACCACCTGCAAGCAGTATTTTTGGATGCCTAAATAAAATTCCCTGCTAATCCTGTTATCTTGTTTTATCATGCTAATCAAGGGTTTAATCACCAGGGGCAAGAATCAGTGCCTCCCTGAGTCTGTCTACATTTAGCCATATATCCTATCCTAGGGCACCTGAATCTGTGTTTCAATGAGCTGATGCTTTTCCTAGGACTACCTGAGTTCAGAGTATCCAACCTAGTCCAATTCTTGGGTATCATTATGGAAAGTCCTAGAAAGAGAGAAAGTGGTAAACTTAACAGTGTGTACTTGTTAAGTGTTTACAGTCATCATAAAGGACAGAATGAGCTCAGATTTGTCCTAATTTTCATCCAGAGCCTCAGAGTTGTTCAAGACACTGTGTCACGTGCTGTGGAGCACTGTGGAATACACGCTGCTGCTACTTGCAGCCTAATTAAGCTTTTTCTTTTGGTGGAAAACCATCTAGATATCAGTGTCCATGCCTGACTAATTCCTATAGAAGTGGAAAGAATAGCAATTGTAACAAGAACACAAATGAGAACTGGTCATGGAGCGTGGTCTGGTTAAGCAAATCTCTTTTCTGATCATAAGCTGTTCCTTCTAGCTGTATATTTTAACCAGTCAGCACATGCAACCACAATTTTGTTTCCTTGGCTCGCTTGCTCACTTGCTTGGCTAAACATGACTGGCAGTTGCAAATTGAATTGTTGCTAACTGATGCCTCTGAAGAAACAAACTCCAGCATTCTTACTAATTTCAATAACCTAAATGCTTCTACATGAGAGAAAAGAAACATAACGAAAGGAAATTTTTCTATCAGCAGCCAAATTGCATAGCCTTGATAGTTTCCAGGATAGAGACAGCATCATGACACCATGAACCAAAGGAAAAAACACAAGTCTTTGTTGGAAATGGCATGTTTGTGCCGTTTGAATTCATTAAGTTCTCCATGGTAAATTGAGATAATTCTCAATTTTGTTGTTGTGGGTATAGAAAAGGCAGAACCCCTTCCCAGACAAAACAATATACATCAACCCCCCTCTGCCAGCTTACAATAACCGAAATCATAATCAAGCATCGCTAAAGAAACATGTTTTTCTTTTCTAAAAACTCTCCACTTTATTGAGAAGAAACCTCAGCTCTGAGAGATTCATGTTCTGTTCTTTTTTCCTTTCACCAAATGTCAGTCACTTCAGTTACTTTCAACTCTTGCACAGAAAAGATGCCTCTGACTTCCACATTACACTGAAATGATTAGCTTCTATGAGAGTGACAAGAAAACGCAACCCCACAAAATTACAGTTACAATGGCCACCTCTATTGCTTTCCTTGTGTCCAAAGCTTTATCCTTTGGTATATGCAAAGATTCCTCATGGGATATTCCTCTGTATGAAGCAGAAGCAGCTAATGCAGAATTAGTGCTGAAAGTCTGTGTGCCTGAGCGAAGAGAGAGGGAGGGCTTTCAGGAAGGTTTCTTGTATTTCTATCAAGACAAGAGTTTTAAACTGCATTTCTTTTATTAACCTTGAGGCATTCATAGGAATTTCCTTTTTCTCTCACTCCTTTTGAGATAGTCCCCAAATTAGACCACAGCATTTTCCAGACACACCCAATCAGAAATCCCTTCATTATCAATTGCTGACGGAAAATAATGGTTCCATCTAAAATATAGCCCATGATTAAGCACAAATTATAGAAAAGTAGGTCTGGCAACATCCTTTGTAATTTAACTAGTTTAGATCTCTCCAGAGGGATATCCATTATTCCATTCCTAACAGACTTTTTTCCAACCTACTTCAAAAAATCAAAATGCAGTGATGGGATTCCAGCTCCTCAATGTGCTCTTACAAGCTCAGGTTTAAAAGCCTGCTCCAACACACTTAGGTATTTACTTTTCTCCATTATTTGTAATCTCAGGGTTGAAACCTCAGTAAACAAGAGAAATTTCCTGTGGGAGATGGGAGGCCTGATAATGAGCTAGCTGAAGGCAGGAGTCTGTACAGCTTTCTGGACCTGACCCATTTCATAATTCAACTTGGATTATGAACTTTGCTATTATTATTTTTCTTGGGATTTTTTCTACTTAAGGGCAGGTAATTGTTTGCACCTTCCTCCTGGAGGAATCCTTAATGCTGACCCCCACTGTGACCAGCTGGTCATCTTTTGATTTTTTATCATAGAGACTGCCTTTACTTGGGGAAAAGCAGCATTTGCAGATGGAATTCGACAAATAATGATAGGAGCAAGCAGTAGCACAATTTCTACATCTTTCTTTCACACCACAGGAAAATCTGCCCTTCTAACATTTCTAGCCCAGTTGGAAACAAGAAAAATTAGAGATCTCACAAGAGAAGTTGAGATCAAGGTCTCCAAATGGTCACATGTTTGAAAAAAGCATTTTGTCTTTGAGCCAGCCCAGCAGTGGACATTTTTGAGATTTTCCTATTCGTAAGTTCTGATACCTTTTTGCAGTAGCAAAAATTCAGCACAGGTTGTGATGCTAACACAAAAATCCAAGTGAGGTGAAGAGATTTGACTTACAGTTTCTTGACTTCTAAAGCCCAATTAAGAAGATCACTCTCTACAGAAGCACATCAGCTTCATTGCTCTCTCTGGGCTGCTCTGAGCTTATGCAGTCTGAAGTTTCCCTTAGACGGAGTTTGTAACATTCCAGGAAAGGAAAACCCAGCACCTATCCCACTCATATTTTTAGCAATTTTGGGGGTCACATTTAGATTCTCCACGAGTCTCAGGGCATATACTGGATCCAGCTGGTATGTCTCCTGACTTCTGAGAAACACAGTACTGCTCCAGCATCAGCTCTGGCTGCTTATTAGCAAATGCACTGTATTGTCTGGTCTCCAGTCTATCAGATCTGACACAGAGGTGCTTCCTCCATGTAAATTATGATAAATGGTGCCCACATGCACACATACACTCGACCCACTTATGGTAAGTATGTTTCAGAACCAATTATTTATCTCCCTCTAACTTTTAGAGCCAGATTTAGCTGAGGAACAAAACGCTGTAGGGGCTGAACAGTCTTGAAAGTCTCACTATATAAATTGCAGTGTTATAATTACAGCCCAATTAAAATTCAGTGTTACTCTCTTCATTAATTACCATCTGTAGACTTACAAATAAGTTGGGAAAGACTGCTGTTCTGTAGAACATGCAGATATCCCCTGCCTGCTTTGACTTTGAGAAAACCATGGCTAAGTTTTGTGCCACAACAGTGGAGAGCACAACAGGTAGAACCCCTGGTTTGCACTCAGTCTCACAATCACCCTATTCTGTGAATCACAAATGCTCAAAACTCTCCACCAAATTCAATCAGAGTTCTTGCTTCAGAAGGTGTGAAAAACTCAGTCCTGTGAACAACGATGTAATTGGAGGCCATGGTATGAGGACCATAAAAGCTGTTGATAGGACAGCTATGCCTACAGCAAAACTTCAAGGCTGCACAGTCACATTCTGATACTGTATGAGCTCACTCTGCTGCTTTTAAAACAATGACATCTCACTGCTCTAATCATAATTTGTGAAGATGTTTCCCCTGTCCTTCTGGACCTACATAAATGCACCATAAAGTCCACAGGAAGCTTGACTTGAATCAGTGCTGGTAGGTGATGAGCAGTTCACAAGTCCAGACTGAAGAGGCAAGAATTCCTGACTTCAGGCCGTCCTTACAAACATAGCACCACAGGAACTCTTTGCAATATAATAATTTATAAATTGCTACACTCCCAAGGGATTCAATACTATAATTTATCTTCTTCTTAGACACACCTTGTATTTCACAGAGAATGGCTTGCTTCAAATGCTATAGTGTTAGTGCTCACTTAGGGTGTTAATGCCAAGGTCCATCTGAGTGCCATGCAGCAATTATCAGGAATCAGACCAACATGAGTACATTGTTCAGCTCTGACCACTGTAATATTTCCCAGTATACAGTAAGTGCTCCACAGACTGTTGCCCAATGCCACACATATCTTTTTGGCCTGACCAGAGCTTAACCACACTTCCTTGGACCCAAAAAAATATGGTCACAAACTGAGCAAAAATACCATTTCTCTTATATCCTTCTCATTCCTCAAGCAACTCAAATATCTTTTTGTTTGTCAGACTCATAATTCAGACTGATCACCTGCTGTGTTACACTGTTGCTTGTACCATCTGAAGTAACTGTTTTACTGATTTAGAGTTTACTGATTTTACTTGGTCCAATGCATTATTCCATCTCTAATTAAATGAGTAAAATCATAGTACATTAGCTCTGTAATGTCTTTTTAAAGTAAAAATCATAAAAGTACAAAGGGCTGTTTCTTTCCGTTAAAGCACAACATGGATCTAACCTCAAGCGAGATGTTTTCCAGCAGCTTGACTTTTATTCCAAATTAGTAACCACATCCTTTGCACAGGTGTTGAAAACCCAAAAGGATTCAATTATCATTAGAAGAAATGCCTAAGCTATAATAAGAGAACAATGTGTTGCAAAAGTGACTATAGTAAAAGAACGACTAAACAGACACATAATTTAAAAGCTGTTTCTGCCTTAATAACATCTGTCAATTTTTCTGTTGCGTTTAGAAACTGAAGATCAAAGCATCTCTCGCTTGGGCAGGCTGGTACTGGGGATCACGACAACCAGCATGGAGTGAGCTGCTTCAGGCACAGGCTTACAGGGAAGTGTGGGAGGATGTGGAGTATCAACTTCCATACCACAAACTGAATGGAGGATGGCTATAAGAATGGTTTTGGATAACATCTTATGATGTCTCACACTTCCCTGAAGGATCCCTATGAGCCTCCTCTTTTCCTTCATGCTGGTCAATATCCCACTGCAGTATTTCTTTCTCTCAGACAATTACTGAACATGGGAACATGGATCTGTACTTGATATGCTGAGCACATTAATTGCATTTCTTTTCTTTGCCTCCTTAATTTATTTGCTGCTCTGTACCTATGTTTTAAATATGCTTTCTATCCATCAAAGGGCTAATAGTTATTCTGAATTAAACATGATTCCCAGGGACTGGCAGACCTTTCTTCCCCGATACGTATATACAAAACAAAAATAAAGCTCAAAAGAAATGTCAGGGATAATTAGACAAAACAGTGTCATATATACTAAGAAAAAAAAGAGACCCATCAGGTAGCATATGTAAAGTGATATTCCCAGTTATCAAAGTACTCCTTTCTACTCACAAACTGATTTTCATTTCTTCTTCTCTGGCACTGAAGCGGCAGGGTTTGGAATCTTGCTGTTTTTTCTTTTAACTTTACATCGGTTATATATTTGGGCAACATAAAGGTTGATTTTATATTTCTTTCAGCATACAGTCAATCAACAAAATCAGCATGTCTTCCAAAACCAGTTAGCTTTCTGTCTTTCCTCAGAGGGTCTGTAAAATGTAATTAATGTTTGCAAAGCACTAGAATATTCTTGCATAGGAAGTGCTAACTTACTGCCAGGTATTGAATACAGGCAGTGCTCATTCTGTTCAAGTTTCCAAATGTGACTCAGGGGCAGATTCAAAAAGGAGCATTGACACACAAATAAAAAACAGCTGAACACCTTCAATGCACAACCCAAAAACAGCCCCCAAAATGTCTACCTGATGACTACTCAAATCTGTAAGAAGAAAACTCACCAAGCCCTTTCCTTCTGATCTCAGAATTCTTTGGGCATTAGGAACTGGGTTTGTGAACTCTCTCTGAGCTGCTTCGGTTTGGCCTGAAGAATTACACATCTTGCTCCCAGACATGCAGAAAGTAGACAGGCACCTGTAATTTAGTTTTCACATTCTATGTGGGTGAACATACTTTGGCTGAACACAATTGTAAAAAGCAGCGTCACAGAGAGAAGACAGGGTGGGTTGAACAGCTGGAGGGTTTGTCCTCTGCTTCTATTTCTTTTCTAGAAGTTATTTCACATAAGACAAAGAAATGGCCTTCTGCACAGGTGTGGCTCTTCTTGACAGGCTCTCCTCAGTTATGAGGACTAACACCAGCACTGCCTTCAGTTTGCAGACACATGTTCAATAGGGCAGAAGGAGGTTTCCCACCCCATGTGACCTCTTCCAGCAGATCACAAGCTCTGCAGGCCAAGAAGAGACTCAATAAAAAAGTAGCATACCTCATGGTGCACACTCCACGTGTAAAATATGACTACCTGTTACAGTCTGGAACTGCAAGATTGAAATGGCATTCCATGCATCACAGCAGTTCTATTTCCAATCCCAGTTTGAACTAAAAACCACACACAACATGAAGATTATTAACTGTTTGAAAAAACCCCACATAGTATACCCGTTTACCAAGACACACTCTCAGACCCTGAACAAAATAAATTCTACTTGGGATTTGTAGCAGAAACACTTTCATAGTGAAGTCTCAGGATTATTATGAGTCATAGGTAAATAGGTGATATGTCTTGGGCAGTTAACCTTTTCTTTAGGTGTAGTATGTGATCTTTGCAGTAACTGAGTGAAGTCTGGGAAAAAATAGAACAAGCTATTTACTAGAGGTCACATTTTTAATCACAAGATATTGAAGACATCTGCCTTAAAGCTATTTAGTTTTTCAACTACAACGAAATAAAAAAAAAATAAAATGCATAGAAGCACTCCCACTGAAGGCTTGAGCTCTTTAAATGTCTTAAAAATAACAGCAGAGAATAATGAAGATGCAGAGAGAAGTGAATTTACTGGCAGACTGACAGCATTTTTAGCACCCCGGGGGCAGGAAGTTTGTTGGAAAGATGGAGGCCTTTGTAAACCCTTTGTTAGCAATGGACTTAAAAAGTATGGGATTATAACCATTGCTGTGCTGATCTAAGGCAGTGGCCTTTTAGTTAAATGGTTGCCATCAGCTGTGTAAGAAGAAAGCCAGCAGCATGTCCTATACTCATCAAATCATTGTGTTTGACCTTGGCCGAAGGGAAAGCAGAGGAGCGAGTCGTAGGTGAGGGAGGTCTGTGTGGTTTACAGAGCGAGGTGCTGCACGGGGCAGCCCCGGTGGGGGGAGCTGATCGCTGCAGGCTCTGCTGCCAAGGAAAAGACAGAGCTGCTTGGAAATGCAGCCCGGAGGAGCACAGGCTCTGAAATGCTCTTGGGAGGGGCTGTTTCTTTGGTTTCATCCTCAGGATCCTGCAGGGGTTGGTGCCCACAGCAGAGCCCCCCAAACAGGCAGCAGCTGTGCCTGCGATGGGTGCAGTCACTGTTTCTGAAGTTATAACAAACGACTTCACTGTATCAACTCATACGTGGCAGGGCAGATCTCGGATTCCTGGGAGCTAAGCTGCAGACACTGTTTATTTCCACCCAGGACTTGCAATGAGACATGAATAGGGATGTTGCCATTGTTCTCAAGATTTGACAAATTTAACTGACATGCACTACAGAGTGTAATCATACCCCAGAGACTGAGAAATCCTTCCTGAAAAACGATCAAGGACAATGTTTATACATACTTATGTTTGAAGTACAGATATGTAAATGTTATGTTCTTATATTTAGATTTAAATTAGATAAAAACCAAAGCAGAGTGAGGCAGAAGAATTATGAGAGACACCAATAGATTCATTGTGTCATAAATACAAGCCAATACATAAATATTTTAATTGTCCTTTAGCATTATAATTTTTTCTCTTTTCAACTAAGGCAAGATTTTCTAAGGATTCATGTTACATATTCTATACAGCATGAGTGGAGACTATCAAGACCTATTTATTGAGTTTTATATGCAGCTCAGCAGTTTGACTGCATAGTGCTTTCAGATATTTCCTGAGAAGACAGGTTGATGACTTGTAGGTGAGGAAAGGTACAGGAGAAAAGGGGAATTTAATTTTTTTAATGCATTATTCTCTCACTTTCTTATTGTGTCATTAAATATGTACTTTTGCCCTCCTGGAAAAGTTCCAACAAAGCTTTTTGAGGACTGGTTATGTAAACTGTATTTCTTTGGAACTGGATACTTTCTGTGATACTTCAGTATTTTTCAAAAATTGATGAAATCTATACTTTTTAAAAAATATATATGTTTGCCTACATATCATTAAGTGTAAGGCATTAATATTGCACTTCATTGTGAAAGAAATTATAAACAAGTTTTAGCACTTAGAGAGTCTGGTTTTCACCATCAGACTGCTCCCATTTGCCTTGTAATGAGAATTCCTAAGTAAAGATGAAACAGACCATTAAAAACAATGACCCATCTAGGAAACCACTTAGATTTTATCCCAAATTATTTGTGCCCCCAACCTTGCACAAATGGAGAACTTTAATGACGTGGTCTCTCTTCTAGGAACAAGTCTATATTCTTTACTAATATAAACCAGGAGAAAAATCGTATTTTGAGGTTTAGAAGGTAGAAACAGATTGTAGTTCTAAATCAGTGAGTTGAAATATCTGTAATAAATCTAACATCTGAACAGTAGAGAGATCATCCTGACGATGGGTCTGTTTGTCTGTGCCTGGAAAACATATGCTTGGAGCAGATGCATTGTGTTTGCTGACACACAGGTCAGGGAATTCTGAAAAGGCCATTTGAGCTGGTACACAGAAAAGTTGGACAAATATTTCAACACTGCAAGGATGTCCATTAAATCAGTCATCGTTTTCTGGTCACATTTAAGTTCAGTGATTCAAGATTTGCTATACTGTGTTTTGGAAACAGCAATGTGACTAGCTAAGCTAGTTGATTTTAAGGAGTAAGCAAGGGGAAAAAAAAAAAGTGGTATGTTATGGAAAATTGTGCATTCCTTCAGCATTATATTCAAGTTAGTCTAATTAAGTACATTTCAGTCCAAGCTGTAGGGAGTTTGTGTCTTTCTAGGCAGAAAACAAGATTAATCTGAGAGCAGTGGTATTTTTATGCTAATGCAAAAGTGTGGTAGAGTGAAGAGGCAGCAGAAGAAGTACCTTAATGTCCGGGTAAACCCTAGGGGTGAAATGACTGTTGTCACATAGTGAAACAAAAGTGAAGAAATCCAGGTCACAAGAAATATAGTAGGTCTGTGTTCTCTTTGATTATTTAAAATTTGGATTCTTGAGTTCGTCAAAGACTTATTGTTTCTTCCAACAGATTTTCAGTCACTTATGCTCGTGAGATACAGTAAGAAATTCAGGAGAGACAAAACAGGACTGATACATTACCAGCTAGACCAGAATCACTAAAGAAAAATGGTGCATCGTGGACATATTTCTTGCCAAGGAAGAATCTAGAAGCTCTGAACTGCAGAAGAAATGGCACCTAATTTTACAGTTATTATGGACTGCACTGTAATTTATACCTGAAGTCTGTCTAAGGTTCTAGCACGTGAAATGGATAACCTTCCAGTATGGCAAAGATGAGAAAAGGTTTAAGTGATGTCACAAAACATTGCTTGTCAATGCTTGGACAAAGCCATATTGCCCAAGTGCCCATGCAACTGAGAAAGCCAACTGAAGATGGGATTTGTGCATTCCAAAACAAAGAAATTATCTAAGATGAAGAAAAATGCAATGTTTTAAAATGCACATTGATATTTCATAGCAGCAAAATACAACTGTACCTTAATCTCTTTCTTTCTAAGAGTCCTGTAGTACCTCACTGGATGTAGTTATAGATGAAACAAGTACTCTTGAATGACAAGTATTGACCCATCACAGTACAAGAGGTACTTACTAATGTTACCTTCTAGATTAAAGGAAAAAAAACAAGCAAATAACACCCTTCACTTTCCAATCAACACTTGCAGACACAGAGACACAAAACATCTTTTATACTCAGACAGAAATAACAAGCTTGCAGCTTCCTGCCTAATGATGGAAACATGGTTTAACGGGAAATCTTACAGAATATGTGCATCTGCCTCATACAACAGTTAGTGAAATCACACTGCTCCATGCTTAAAAGAGATAAATTACTTAGGTAAGGGGTCATAAGCAGGAGATGGCACCTCCAGAGAACATTACAGACTGAAAAGAACCTCTGAAGATACAGAATACTATATTGGATGTTTGTTAGTCAGTTCACAACAAATGGAGGCTTGTTCTAGTGGATGCAACTGAACAGTCACTGCCAGGGTCACTGTGCCAGGCAACCTGTTCCTGGGGAATACTTCTCCAAGGTAAGCATAATTATACTTCTGCTATGTGTGCACTCCATCTCCACTGGCTCTCCAGGAAACATGGCAGAAAATTAATGCCACCTGCACGATTATCAGTGGAGACCACATTCGGAAATTGTTGATAAAAGCATTTTCAGAAAGTTGGATGTAAATAAAACATCAAGCATGAAAAAAAGAGACAGAGCTTTGCTTTTCAGAACAGGATAATGTGTGGGTGAGCAGTTATATAACACATAATATCACCATTTTGGTTATTTATTCCTTTCTAAATATCCATCATCTTGGAAAAACATAGCAACACTCTGATAAAGATGTTTTGGAGTACTGGTAGACTTATAATATTGTTAGAGTGTTTAATGATTACAGCTATTTCAGGGAAATGGAAGCAACAGTATTATTTGACACTGTTTATTTCAGTTTAATCTGAAAAGGATACTTTTGTTAAACTTCATGCTAAATTCTTGACCAAGATGTCATTAAAGCAATCAAAATATAATAAATCAAGGGCAACCTATATAAAAATATATTTATGTACATAATTATATATTTATGTATTTATATATAAATATATATTTATTTTTATATATGTGCATACCTAACATATAAGTTCACTATTGGTAGAGGTCAGTATTTTGCAAGATCTGTGAGGATAGGATTAGAAAGAAGACATTTTATAAGATTCTATCATTTTGTTTGGTTATCAATTTTCTCTGAAAAAGTTTCAGTAGTTTCTAATAGACATCCTGGCTAGACAAGCTATGTGTAGTCATTGACTTCTTCATAATGAGGCCAAAGGAAATGGAAAAAATATGGTAACAAAAATTGCCAAGTAAATTTTAATAATGAGAAAATTATGTGTATGTATGCTGTATGATAGGCCCTAATGTAAAAACTTAATCAGACAATGATCTGCAGATGGACACTACATTCAATTCAAAGATGAAGAGGCTACACTAATCAAATCCATTATCTATCGGAAAAATCTGTTCAGTTCAAATAATTCTTACATCTTCACACTGGTCATGTAGCTGCTGCCTCGGCAACAATCTAGCAGAGTGTGCTAAGGAGAATGGCTGATTTTAGGGGAAATTTTTAAAATAGTAAGGCCACATGTAACAAGGTAGAGTCCTGAATTCCTCCTAAGTACATTCCACTCCCAGCCAAACCAGCTAGGCCAGAGGAAGGGGGACAAGGCAGGAGGGGGACATGGTGGGAGGGTCTTCTCATTACATTTTTGTTGCTGTTCATCAGAATTTTTCAAGCTCAGTTTGCTCAAGAGTACCAGAAACTTACATTTTCAAGCTTTTCTTTACAATTGCAAAAGCTAAAAGATTTTATATGAAGGGTAGGGGATAGTGTTTTAATAAAAATAAATAGACCCAAAGAGTTCTTGATAATTACGTGATTTCAAAAGCTTAAGCTGTAAGTCAGGAAAACTGTGCCAGCTGGGATATTTTTTATATGTAGACTAGAAGGGGTAGAACCATTCATTCCTGACTTTCTGGTCTGATTCTCCATAAAAATCTAAGAAAATACTTTGAGGTTATTATAACGTGTTTAAGAGACAACCATATTCCCTCTGATATCAGATTTGTTTCAGAATTATTCTCTGGAAAGAAGGAAAGAAACTGTTTTACCTTTTCTTTCTCTTACCCCTGAAGAAAAGTTCTTACGATCTTTTTATATAAAAGTACATTGGCTTATACAGAAGATGGATTCATAATGCAATAAACACTGTAGCATTTATTCCTATGGTATTTCAACTCACAAGTTAATTTTGCCAAACAGAAACTGAAAAGAACAACCTATCCAATGTCATGATTCCTTAACTGCATGAACCAAGCAGGTCTTCACAAAGCTCCAGTATGCACTGACAGGCATAAAGTTCGTCATGTTGGCACTCATCATTTGACTCAAGAAGTGAAACAGAAACTAGATTTTAAAAACAATTCATAGCCTGCTCTTTATTACCCTAAGACCGAATGAAACAAACAGCTTTAAACTGCACAGGGTAGGATTCAAAGTACGTACATGTCCATAAAGTGGATGAGTGTTTCTGAGATAAGATGCCTCTTCCTGAGCAAAGACTGTCCCATAAGACCAGATATTAAGCTCTCTGTATAGAATGGGCTACTTTATACCTTGGAAATATTTATTTTCAATAGCTATAAATAAAAGTCTAGATGGGTAGCTGAGATACGTAACATGTGGGGGGTTATGTTAAGAAATAACAACATAGTGGCCTTAGCTTTCTGCAGACAACACCCCTGGGAACTATTGAGTATTGCAAGAAGACACAAAACCAAACAAAAAAACAAAAGGCAAAAAATTCATGTGCAGGACAATCGAGAATAGTTTTGCTGCTGCCTGATCAGTTGTAAATACAGGCTTATTTCACTGGCCGTGCAAACTTATTAACACTAGATTTCCTTATTGTGGAAGTTTTCTGAGATTCATTTACACTATTAAGGCAAGCTCTTGCTCCACCCCCTCTCACTGAGCCAGCTGTCTTAGAGGGTATTGTCCAAACTATTTTCTTGATGGGCCTAATTCAAGAAAGAGAGGAACATTGCTGTTGAGCATCGTTCAGAAGAAATAAAAGTTCCTTTAAACAGACTACCTCACTTCATGAGTAGGAGAATATGAGAAGCTATTTCTGTTCAAATAAGGGCCAGGAAGGAGAAATAATCTCAGAGAACAACTGAAAATCTATGATAGTCAAAATTAGTTTAGCATCGTGCTTATGATATGGGAAGTGCACAGCCTTCTTACCTTAAATAAGATTTCCTGTTACGGTTCTTTATTAGATGACATGAATTGCCCTCAGCAAAACAAATTTTTATGGATAGTTGCCATAGGGAAATGTCTAGGAGAATTAACCAGTTCACTGCACTGTGGTAGCCTCAGATCAGGCTCTGCTAGGGGCTGCAATGCTATGCCTTTAGGGAAACAAAGGGATAAGAAGACAAGAAGAAAAGTGAAAGAAGAAAACTGGTACAGAAAAAGACAAACAATAGAAAACCCCCAAAAAGTGCAGCTGGGGACACAGAAGGAGGCCTTAAAGCATTATAGTGGGAACCTAATAAAGTGCAGGTTATTGGTGCAGAAACACCAGACAAACCACAGATTCCCTGAATTGTTTCTACAAACTCTCAGTTTAGCAAACTCCTGTATGAAAACTTGAACTATGGTACTATACACTCTTCCTAAGGGATTAGGGACAGCCCTTGCCATGTTTAACTGAGGTCAAACTTCTTCCATCTCCAGAAAAAAGACACAAGAGATACTGAAGTACCTAGCCACGATACCTAGCAGTGCAGGCTTAGGAGAAGATGCACTTTCAGCAGAAGGTGGTGAGTGCTAATAGTTTTCAGAAATGCTTTCTCTTCTACTTAAGGTCAAGTTTAGGAACAAGTTTTTATTAAGATCAGATTTCTCAGTGTCTTTTAGAAAGACATGTTGCTCAATTGTTTACAAAAGTACTTGTAGTGGGTAGTCTGGATACTTTATACTTAAGAATTTGTAAACAAACTTGGTATGGTATGAATGTAGTGTTCACCCCAGCTTGAGCAAGAAATCAGACAAGATGCCCTTCTGAAATCCTATTCAATCTGAATTATTCTATTATTCTGTTACTGTTTTGTTGTTTGAATTGTTCCATTTGGTCCTTTCCAACCCAGCTGATTCTATGATTTGATGACATTTAACAGGCATCTTCTTTAACTTGGGAATTTAAACATTCACAGAAGGGAGAACTATGTCTGTGTACAGAGATAGCAATATCACCTTTAGTGGTAGCTTCTGGAGTATTAACCCATCTATCAAGACTTTGATGGTTTAGGAGAAAATTAGCTTATTTGGCAGATTTCATGAGTCAAGCACAGTTGTTTGTAAACTCAGGCATAGACATCTTAGCTACAGTACTGCTTCACAACATAACACTCCCAGAATATGTTTGAAAAACAAAGCAATCACTGCATCTTACTGCTTTTCCAGGCAATGCCAAAAAAGGAACTGGACAACACACCCCTATCTCCTCTTCATCTATGTTTCTGGTAGCTTTGCCATCTCCTTATTTCTTTCCATTAAAGGTCTTTCCAACCTTTAAAAGCGTTGAAGACTTCTAATAATTCCACTGAGGGACTGCGGACTTCTTACTTTCAGAAGATCTTGCCTGATGTTCAGTTTGACTAACGACTTTATTCTACTCATTTTTCCTGCACATCCACATGCTTCCATGTTTAGCATGTTCACATCTTTCTGACATAAATATAGGTTTTCATCCTTTAGCCTTTTCCTGTCCACATGCAATTCTAGTACAAATACCTGGATTTCTGTTGGCCTTTTATTTGCAGACTGTCTTAGCAATATGCTTCTTTCTGCCTGATCTCTTTAGGGCTGCCTGTTGTTTCCTTTGTGGGTGTATGTATATTCCATTATCAGAACACAGTGAATTATTCTAGGTACTGGCCACTCCTAGAGCTAAAGAAAGAGGAATAAGCATGTCACAGCTGTGTGTTGAGAAGCCTACATTTGAATCATAAAATCCTACCGGGCTTTTTTCCCCAACGTATCATCCTACAAAATCAAGTCTAATTTACTGCTGGCTATTTCTAGCTCTTTTCAGTATTACTGATTTCTATGCTCCTCCTTCCCACTGAATATCAAAGCTTCAAATTGTATCACTTCAAGAAAGCAGTGTCTCCTCTGGGAATAGCAGGTGCTGGTTACCACCTGCTGGCCAGCCAGGAACATACCACTGAGCGCTGCTTGCTGCCTTTCATGCACAGCTCTGAACACCAGTCTGAACTACCTCAATTTAACAGGTATATCCAGACCTTCCGACAAGTTGCAAAGATGAAAACCAAAAATCAATACAATCAAGTTCTCAGCTGAAGATAAAACAAAATGTTAAGGATTTTCAATCAGGTATTACAGCAAGTAGCACAGTAAGATCTACACAGGAAAATGAACTCTCTAAATGTCCGGAAAACTGCTGTTCCTCACATATCTGGAGAAGTTCTAATATGAGAGCAGGCCCATGGAAGGCTCGGGACACTTCTATGGGTGTAGAAATAGCATATGCTTTTCTTGTTTATGTAGAGAAAATGATGTGTTAAGGAGTTATATCTCTCCCTGTGAGGGAACTAGATTTCTTTGGGAGACAGAGAATAAACTCCACACACCACACAGATCAAAGTCTCTGGCCAATACAAAAGCCAAGGTGGAGGGAGGGGATGAGAGGGGGTGGTTAATGCAGAGTAGTGACTCAGAAAGAGATGCAAACAGAAGAGTTAGACAAGAGCTCAGGAACAACCCATGAAAAAACTAGAAACATGATCTGGGGAAAAAAACCAAGATGGGGCATTTGATGCTAAGCATTGAGAAGACATGAAGTTTTAAGGAAAGGTAATTGCAATTCCAAGACTTGTGTAGTGCTTAGAGCCAAATGGCTCTGTGCAGAAGCCATTCCATACTAAGGATTTGCCTGCCCTTCCTGACCAAGAGAGTCACAGACATCCTAGGCTGTGGTTGCAGTTATGATTTTCTCATTTTCCTGTCTGACATCTATGCAAACAGAGAGCACACATAAATTGAGAAAAGCCCAGTATCTAGTATTCAATGGTATTGTTTTACTGCCTGCACTAAAAACGTTTCTGATACTCTACAACTAGAGCCAGCTAACCAGGAGAGAGCGTTGCTGAAATTTCAGAAGGATGTTACTTTTTTTTTTTTCTGTGTAATCTCTTGTAAGGCCTTTAGCCAAAAAACAATTGCATACTCATTGAAGTTGTTTGTTTCAACTGTACTTCCTGGGATAACACGCGATTTTCACATTACTTGAAGTGGTGTTACTGGCACAGACCAAACTGCATTCCTAGTGACTGATCTATACATCAGCAGTGGTATGAACTTTGCTGCTCTTCCATCCTTTAAGGTTTTAATCTATGACTCATGAAAAACTTCACTGAGGTGTAGAATAACCTTCAGAGGAGACTGTTTTTCAATCAATAGCATTTCAGTAGAAAAGCAGTACATGCATGAATACACTAATTGGAGGATGTGTTTCCTTAGTCTCAGTTCCATTATTGTACTCTAATTTCCTACCATTTTTGCAATTTAACATTTCTGGTTGATAAAAAGTTCATGATACAGAGGATTTATTTAACATATACGAGAATTAACTACCAATTTTGAAGACAATTTGAAGTGTGTGAGATTAAATTGGAGCTATTAACATGTTTGCAGTTGCTCTGACTGAGAAAAAACCTTGACATCCACAAATCGGTTGCCACAAAAAAAGCTTTGATGTCTTTGTCCTGACCACATCCCTTATTTGTCACAGAAGCATTTGCCTCGTATTTTAGAAAAGGTTACAACTTCTCATACCCTTGTGGTGCTCTTTCAGAGGCGCCTCCACCCATATTTCTTGTCAACCCCCCAATCTTAACCTCTCACCGTCATTGCTAAATTATGTCCATTTTGTACACAAATAACACACACATTCCAGAGACACAGAAAAGGTTAGGCAAGTAACAGTAAAAACAGTGCATTATTCAAAAGCAATAAGGTACACAGATCTAAAGCAAGAAAAATATAAAACTCTCACAAAAAGAAGCCTCTGAGCTTTTGCTAATGAAGTAGTTGCTGCCAAGAAGCGTTGAACCAGCAGCAAAAGGCCCAGGGAAGATTCTGGTGGAAACACAACAACCCATGAGCAAAAATACCCTGTAATTCAAAGTAATATAGAGAAGCAGCAGTGCCTCCTGGTTGCTGTGCTAACAATGCAGCCCACAGAGGCAGGGTCTCAGCTACAGTGGTGTCCCTGAGGTGCACAGTAGGCTGGCAGGAGAGACTACAAATGAGCTGACAGATTCATTCCAGTGTTAAAAATGAAGCATTTTACTCAAACCTGTGTGTGCACAAACAGCGCAGCCAGAGTGGGAACTCCTCAGCATATGAAGTTCAGTTTTTCTGTCCAATTTCTTTCCTCTCTCCTTTTATGCTATTCCTCAATTTGTAAATCAAATTTGCATTGCAGAAGTTTCCAGTGAAAGCTGGAGGTTTGAACAGTTCAGGGATAGATGAACTTTTCCTATCCAGAGTTCACATCAGCTTTTATTGTTTTAAATGAAAAAAACCCCAACAAACAACAACAACAAAAATCTATGTCTTCTAAAGTCTGGGCATATCATAGGGGCACGCCTGGGATGTGCCTATTAATCAAAAGTTTCATCCTAAGTACTCATTCCTACCTTAATGAAATGCTTTATCCATAACACCACAATTAAGCTTTGTAGGTGTCCACGCTTTCTTTCCAGCTAAGATACCTATCCACCTAAAAACACTTTTATGCTGGAGCTTCAAAAGTCACTGTTAATGCTTTACAGTGAAACCACTGGAAATCCTCTTGGCTCCACCTAAGTATAATGGAATTCTGTACACAGAAGGTTTTCCATGATACTTTGGGATCTTCTCCTCTTACATTTGGTCAGAAACTCCACTCGTCAGAATAGGAAGATTCCTCTGCTGTTTTTCCAAGATCAGAAAAGAAGCTTTAAAATCCTTACCAAACTGAACATTTTTTTGTAATCTAGTGAAAACTTTCTGTTTGAGGGGAGTTTTAAGAGAGCCCTAACTGTTTCTTTTCTTTATTTTACTTTTCAGTCTACTTGTTTACTTCTCTTCCTACATGTCCCTTTTCTCAGGTCTTCTTCTGGGACTGGGTGAACTTTCTACAAAGGTGTTCTAAATTTCTGAGAATGAGGGAGTATGCCATATTTTTGTTACTCTTTGGGGAAAAACACCATGTGACAGGGAAGAGGAGACTTAATAAAAGGGACAAAAAAGGGAAGACTGAATAGCACGTACCAAGGAAATTCTCCTTTTTTCTCCCCTCTCTTGCCACTATGATTTAGACAGGAGGATCACTTCTCATCAAAATATCCTTCCTTCTTGATATTCTTTGCATAACTTGTCTAGCACAACAAGACACCAATCCCGACAGGTTTCTTCATGAATGACTGTAATAAACTTATAAAGCCAGATTATCCTATACTTGCTCACATAGATACCAACTTTTCCACCTCTACCCCCTCCCCCTTAGTGCTCATATAGGCTACAGCAGTGTTTATCCCAGTATATTAAAATATAGCAGCTATGGGAGCTGTCAGAAACAATTCCTGTTTCCTTGTACTGGAGAAGTTCAGAATGTATTATGGCTTCATGGTTAGCTTTCATTAAAATCTAAAAAATTATATATATACCACCACTGGGAGATAATGAACTACATGCTATCCTAGCTTTACAGACCTAGAAAATGAGATGTCAAGTGTGGGGAAGTACACCTGTAATTGCCTCTAGTGAGAGAGACAGCTGGAGCTCATCACTGCTGTTTCTCCACAAACAGGCTGAATGAAAAGATACCTCTCTGGCTCCCCTGAGTTCTCCCAAAGGGTCAACTCTCGCTTCAGCTGCTGTAAAATCTCCCACTGCTTTCCTCTACTTGTTAATTTCTTTGCAGTTCAGCCTTTCTTAACCACTGTGCAGCTAAAATAAAGTCCCACAAGCACCCTTAGAGTGCCACCTTTGGAAAAGTAATTCCAAAAGATACTCCAGGCTTCTGGGCTAGCTATATGCATCCGTATATATATACACTGTATGCATACCAAATCAATCCAAGGTTACATTTAAAAGAAATTTCTAAAAGCAGTGGGATGGAAGGGGATTAGGCTACTCAAGATCAATTGATAACCCTGCAGTCTCTTGTCAGGACATACTTTTACCATTAAAATAATTTTACTGCAATAATTATAATTTTTTCTTTTCTTCAGAGGAGAAAAAAAAGAAAAAAAATTGTGCACTGTCAAATTCATTCAGGAGGAGAAGT
Source organism: Platyrinchus mystaceus (assembly GCA_035041135.1). Classification (NCBI taxonomy): domain Eukaryota; kingdom Metazoa; phylum Chordata; class Aves; order Passeriformes; family Tyrannidae; genus Platyrinchus; species Platyrinchus mystaceus. Next base: position 6,969,798 of record JAWWLV010000180.1, on the reverse strand, counting down.
TAAAATAAACATCTGAAGTTAACTGGAACACTGACCTCCCACAAAAATATTTTAAGGAGATAATATTAGATTGCAGCTAGAAACTGGTGTCAGTTTTCATTCAAATGATTAAATGTGTTCATCTAATTGACTACCTTTATGAGATATTGAGTTCTGCTGCTTTACTGGCTTTTTTAATTATTTTTTTTCCCTGTGTGATTATCATGGTAAATGGACCCCATTGCATCAGCATAAGGTCCTCACATCAGCAACAGAGTATCTCAATCTCTACCCACACCTCATATCATACCAAGATTAGAGACTTCCTATAGAATAATGATGGCTTGTTCATTTAGACTCATCAGCTATGGGAATCCCTCTGTTTTCTTGCTTGTCTGAACTCTGGACCAAGAAATTTTCAGTGTTTTATTTTGCCTAACTACAATCTTAGGCTTACCCTAGATTTGTCAGTATAATTTTTCTTTCTCCTGTCTGAAAATAGTAATTCTGAAGCATGTGAGAGTAGAGCAGCAGCCTGTGGACTCCACACCATGTAGGAAGAAGGAAAGTGCCCTTTCAGCTCCATGTTGGTGAGCTCCCTCAATTCCTTGTCCCTATAAGGGTCAGTTTTCATATACAAAAAATTCTTCAGAGGAAGCTCTGCAGACTGGAGGTTACCTTAGGTCTTTTGATGCAGGCTAATAAACTGTGCATAAATCACACTTTTGGAATTTTGGCAATTCATGTGTTTAAGAAGAATAAATTACTTTCCCCCTTCATGTTGCCACCCCTTGGTAGTGCCTTACATCAGCCTCAGAGTGAATCCAGGGGCACCTGTCAGAGACAGAAACGACAGCTATTCATATGCCTCTTTCTCCATGTTCTATTTACCTCAAGCACATTTTTTGGCATGGTGGTGATAGATTTTTATCATTTAATTAAATCAGTCACTGTCTACTTCTATTTTCACTGCCAGTAGGCTCAGCAAACACTTCCCAAATCCCAGGATCCTTCTAGAAACTAAATGAAACACAGGAGTACAATATTCCCTCTCTTACACTGCTCAAATGACTGTAAAGCAGGGCTATTCTCATGCATTCTGCTCATTTTTCGTAATTATTGGTAATCTCCATATCTCCTAACATATTTGGAAACATTTTATATCCTTGCATCACTTTTGTTCAGGAAAGTACTTTTTAAATTATTCTCCAAGCTGAAAGAGGTTTCAATATATGGATAAATTGTAAACCCCGGAATTAAAAGCAGAGGACATGATTTTTTTATAAGAACTAGTTCCTCACTTCTGGCACCTATTGTAGCAGAAGTACTTGGTGCTAACTAGTGATTGATCAAGTATCTTTTGTCCTTTTAAACCAGAGTGCCAGGTTTTTGCAGCTCCAGAATGGAGTGGGCTAGTGAAGGCACTGAGAGCTATCCTGGCTATCCTGTCCAACAGTAATCCTGGGGAAGCGGTGGTAAAGCTAGTTGAAAAAGGCAAACACGTTTTTGTTTCAGAATGGGTACATGCTCATAGTTTACCATCTGAAAAGTCAAAGCCCATACCTGAGGATAGCAGTTTTCCATCAGTGGCTGTTTTTAAGGACAAACACTACACTGTAGCAGATGGGGGCAGGGAGGGGTGGTATGTGTCATGCACAGGCAGGGAAGAGGAAAAAAAATAGTAGAAAAAAGACCCAAAAAAGTCACTGTTTTCCACATTGCTGAGTCAGAAACACAGCTTCTAACAAGGGGTGGTACCTCCCTCTGCTTCTCTGACACTATTGATTCAACCTACTCTTTCTCAGAAAGTCAAAGTACCTGGTTGTGGGTTAGGCTACAGCAGACAAAGATGATGCACCTATTCCACAAATTGCTGATAAATGACATTGCAGTTTCTTTCTCCTCTGTATAAATAACAATGTTTTCTCCAAATATTTTACTGAAGTGTCTTCAGTCTATCACATCTAAGGCTTCTGTTGTCACCCTTTCCCTTTTACTGAGAAAAAGTGATCACTTCTCTTTATCTGTAGGTAGATAGATTACCTATATAGTTGTCTGGTCTTTTTGGTTTCCCTCTCACATCTCTGAAGTCTTTCCTTACAGCCCTGACAAACAATAGAAAAGCTAGAAGCTTTGCCTTACTTGAACAGAGAACATTAAGTAATCTTATTAAATTGCATTTTCCTCTGCAGTATCAGAGGTTTCTATCTACCTTTCAGAAAGCATGAAAAGGAAATTTGGACTGCAATTCAAAAAATAGCCCAAAGAAGAAAGCTCTGAATCTTTTCCCCATTTTGCTATCAGCCACAGACTACCCCATTAAAATCAGCTTCCAGGCAAACTGATGTTTTCTTAACATATGTTCCTCAAAGCTGTGCCAGCTGTGGTGCTTTCAAGAGCCAACCACGGTGTTAACTGAGGTAAGCAACAATAACATAAATACCTAAGTTACAGCAGTTTCTAAGATATTTAGAGCTGACTTGCATAAGCTATGCTAAACTACTGAAACTGTGTCTCCTGTCCTTTCAGATTTAAAGTAACCGGTGGTTTTGTTTGCTTGTCACAGCTTGTGGCTGATCGGAATAACAGAGATGCCAAATGTAGCTTTGGTTTCTGTTTCTAAGCTCAAAATGGCCTTAGCAGTGTTTGCTACAGACCCAACTTGAGATGTGAAGTATATGAATCTTTATCAGCATCTTTGGTTTTGCCATTGATCATTTTAAGCTAAATAGGCATTAACAAAAATATTGCAGTCTTTCCCAGCATTAACAAACTCAACAATCTTAGTAAGAATGAGCTTCCTCTCCAGTATTTAATTTTATTCATGGGAATTAACATGCTCTTGAAAGAGATTCTAGATTTGTCTCACAATTCCATCTACTTGATCAGGTATTGATGAATTTTGAGGTATCTGTGCTCATAAGTGGAAATAATAACATAAACAAGAAACCAACCAAACAAAAAACCCAACAACAAAACCAAACCAAATGAACAAACAAACAAAAACCCCAAAACATAAAGGTCCCTAGATTCTTGTGTCATGCACCTCAGAAAAGAGCCAAAAATCAGACCTACCTAATTCTGCTGAAAGTAACAAAAGTAAAAGAATCCTTTGCTAGGCTACCTTGAAATGCACAAAAGCTAAGAAGTACATCTCCAGCTTTCTACCACATCTCCACTATTTTATCTTACGGAAGACACTGACCTCGCAAGCAACAGCACCAAGGGAGATGGACGAAAACAGAACTGTTCAGTCCTGTTGGGATATACATGAAACTGGGGTTTCTTGAGGAAAAAGCTTCCATTCTGCTTAAACACTCCTCTTTTTCTGCTGACAAACTGAACCCTCAGGTGTGTTAGCAGCATGGAAATTTACATCAACTGGAGTCTTTGTCCTCTGGACTTTTTCTTTGTGTTAACATTTTACTGTGTCACGAGTTCCCAGTCACTAGCCCAAAGACAGGCTGTATTTTTACAGCAAGCATAAGTTGATTAAAAGAACTGGATCACTTAATGATCATTTTCTGCATGCAAAATACATTGCTCAAGAAAGCATAGACCTTCTCTTTTTTCATATTATTTTTAAGTAGGGGCATTGTCCTTGCCTCTTCAAGAATGCAGAAAACTTCTACAAACCCAGAAAATGTTATTCTAGAACCTATGAAAGGTGGACAGTTGCATTACAAGGTGCAGCCCTCTATCTTGTAGCTAGTCATTAAAATCCTTATTTGCTATGATCTCTGAGGTGCTGTGCCATTTTGAACAACAAGAATGAATTTTTAACTTGATGAGAGAGCCATATGGACACAAACTACTTTCTCTTAGTCTGTTTCTTGGTGGTGGTTCTTGGAATTTTTGTGTTTTGGGTTTTTTTGTTTGGTTCTTTTTTTTTTTTTTTCCAGCCTTTGCAGTTCCTAAAGAATATGGTTTTAAATTAGGGTCTTTGACAGCAAAAGCAGAGCACATTTTATAACTCCCAGAGCTACAAGAAACAGCTGTATATAAGCATAAAACCAGACAGTTCCTGTCTGAATGTGCTCCAGGACACCGTTGGCCCAGTTCTCAGTTGTATTACAGCCCCTGTTGTGCCATTCCTCTTGTGCAAAGAGGCTATCGAGCCACGTTCTGCAGAAATCCCTTCGGCAACGGGTCAAACCCTGCATGGAGCAAAGCCAACGTAGCTGCTCATCACCCCTTCCTCAGTGCTCCAGAGCCTTAGGAAATGCATGGCTCTGCTGCAGCAGCCCTTGCCTGCTCTCTCCAGAGTAGCTCATCTGAATGCTGAGAAACTGGGTTACTGCAGTCTTCGAGGTATTCCAACTTTAATAAGGAGAAAAGGATTGGCCTAAGAGATACAAATATTTTTTTTTAATTTTTTTTTTTTTTTTTTTAATTCACATTGTCTTCTCTCGGGGAACTGTCCCTGTGCCAGAAACTGTACTGGCACAAGAGCTTGGCACAGTGGGTTTGTTTTTTTTTTTTCCCTAGGCCACTGTACTCATTTGTTGCTAATTATAAGGTAAAGGTGGGTTTTTTTCCTCTCCCCTATGGATTGCATATTCCACAATCATATGTTCAACCTAGATTTAAAAATAAATAGATATAGAGCCTTCAGGCATGTTATTTCTCTTATTTCTGCTAGACTGCACAGAAGTAACTCAACAAATACACCCTGTCGTTTCATTAGATTGCACACATGGGGCAGGAAGTGAGTTTGAGCTGTTCTTGCTTTTGGATGGACTCTGTTGTTGAAGCAATTGTGGCTACTTTTCAGGGAGCACACAGATGGCTTGGTGATTACTGAAATGCTGGGGCCTCAAAACCAGAGCTAATTGAAGAATGTTAGAAAATGCCCATGACATAAAACAAGCTCTTATAATTTCTTCTGTAAGTTTTCTAAGAAAGTTGTCTGAAATATGCAATATTTTATCTGAAAAATAATTATGTCAGCTTTTTTCATTTTTAATTCATGGAAAAAAATGTGAAAAACATATCCTTGCTATGAGGATTTAAAAAATGCACACAAAAAGGCCCCAAATTTTCCAGTAAAAGGCAGTTCCAGTAGGAATTTCTCAGAAGACATCTTAGCTCAGTTGCAAGTTTTTCCTCAGATTTTCTTAACGTCTCTGGCCAAGTCACTTCATTTCTCCATGTCAGCAGCATATTTGAAAATGGCTAAGATAGTAATTTCTCATCCATTTTTCTTTGAGTCTTGGCTATATAGGCAACAAGCTATTTTGGATGGGCATTCTCTTGCTGTTTTCTGTAGCACACTGCCTTGCACACTAAGTTATCACCTATCATTCAGAGTTTCTAGGGACTGTTCTAACACCAGTGATAAATTAGAGTAATTCACATTAACTGAACGTTTTTCACCAAGTTTACTTACGATTTTCCAAAACCATATATACATAATTAGAGAAGCACAGCTCTATAAGGATTAGTTTCTTGTTCTTTAAATTGAATCAGCCTGTTTCCATAGTACCCTTCATCATGTTCTGATACTTGTATTTGAAAATTTAGAAGGCGAATAAGTGAATAAATTGTATTGCAACGTGTATAAAACTCAATAACTTGGAATTTTAAACAACAGTCAACCTTGGGGGATAGAAGAAATAATTTAGTTTCTTAGTTACATCACAGAGGTTTTGTGCCTTATGTAAAAACATATTTGTTCAGCTTGCTTGCTGCCAGATGATCTCCAAGATGATAGTTTATCATGGTTGACCGAACATGGGAGACCTGTACATGTATTTGAAAGGTAACCCTTCTGATGCTCTTGCCAGCACCAAGAGCCTCAGTAAAATGAGGTTTGGCACGGGGACAACCTTGTCAATGTGGTAGGTGACTCTGGGAGTTGAAGCTCTTCACCCTCACCCAGAGCAGACACATGCCTGAATGTTCAGCTGAAATGGTCATTTGGTGAGGGTACATATTTTACGCTAATGAATGCTAAAGGGGATGGCAGGAGGGACATTTGACTGTCATGTCAGATACCCACACAATACAGGACAAAGACACAATCTCACTCAGGCATTATCAGTTCTTACTGAAGGAGGCAACTGTCGGATGTGTGAGAGCATGAAAATAAAGTAGGTGCCTTTGAATCCTGCATACCCGGAGCTGCACATCAAGGGTTTGTGCAGGAAATGAGGAACACAATGGAATGGATGCTTGATTGAGATGAAAAGATGAAAAGTGTTTCTTAAACATAAAAGAAAAGTGTGTTTCCCTTCTCTGAGAGCTGGGCATAGTAGAGGATAAACAAAGGGGTCTGGGTGCAGGGGACTTTGGTGGAAGGATAATGTCGTGCATGTGTGGCCCAACTGTGCTCCCACAGGAGAAGTGTCAGAACCCACAAACAGAGACAGCCAACAAAGCAGTGACACCAGCTCATCCAGCTGAGGGAACAAGCAAGAGGCCTTGTGCACTGTCCCCTCTGGAGGACAACGTATCAGGAGTCAGTATATGAGAGAGGCTCATCTCCCAGACTTGCTGTCTTCATTTCTGGAGGTTACTGTCAGTTCAGTGCAGCAATGGGACAGGATCACATGGAGTGCCTGGAAAGCCCAGAATAAAGACAAAAACAAGGATGATTCTGTGCCTGGTTTTTAAAAGGCCATTTGTCTAAACTTCCTGTTGGCACAAAGCTCTGCAAACACTAAAGATACAGAGGGGATAATGTTGCTGTAGTCACGATGGTCTAAGAACATTAGTGATGGAAGGTTTATTAAGTAGAAGAGTGTCTGGCATTACAGGAATTTATAGATGCCTATAGAGCCAGCTATCTGCAGTAAGAAAAAATGAGATGGGCCCACAGAACAGCCAGAAAGCTTTTCCTCAGGCAGAATTTCCCTGAGGTTGTGAACACATTATATGCTGCAGTGGGGAAGCAGTGGACATTACAGGCAGGGTGATGTAGTCACTAATATGAGCTGAGCAGGCTGGGCTGGTGATGCTCTCCTCCTGTCTTGGTAGCTGCAGCCTTGGTCCCTACAGCCCTCAAAACTTTCCCTGCATGCAACCCAAGCAGGTTTGTCAAATGATAGCTTATTTATGCCATCCTTGTGATTTCTTTCAGCCTGGTCTTAAAAATAGTTTCTGAGTAATTATGTGTCACATAAGAATAAACCTGCATGCTGGTGCATCTTTCCTGTCAACGAAAAATAACAGCACTACAGTTTCTACATTTCAGTCTTTTTTTTCCTTTTTTTTTTTTTCTGCAAAGAACAACAACTTCTGCAGCAAAAGGACACAGTATAATCAGGAGATCATCAGCCTGAAATAAGTATAAAACTTGCAAAATTATGCACTCTGTAAAGAAACCTGATCCTTTTTTTAGCATCCAAGCACACATACTGCAAAGTTAAATCCACCTATAAAATAAGTCAACACAAGCCTCTTCGTATCACCAGGACTGCACTTACTAATGAGGAAAAGATAAGTATTTTTTTTCTTTCCTCTTGAAAAATTTTGCATAATTCTGATGATCTGTCACAGTTGGGGCTGCTTTTGTAGCTTTTTTGTTTCAGTGTGTTCACAGAACCTTTGCTAAACCTGGTTCCAGGCACTTGAAGGTGAGCCCGTGAAATGTTCTGCCTTTCTGGTGTTCATACTTCCAAGCTGAGGAATGACCATTTGTATAGAAGTGAGTGTGCCATGCACACCTCCTGGCCACACTGAATTAGAACAGAGAAAACTCATGTTCTTTATGCGCTGAAATTGCCATGCCTGCTTATCATGCCTTGAAATACTTCTACATCTCCTTTCCCAGAGAAGAGATTTGCCATTGTCTGCAGCTACCTTGGACTGTTACAGAGCTTGATTAAGAGGTTTTTCTTTTTGAAGCTGGAAGGCCTCCATTTGCAGTTAGGTTTGATACCTCACCTTCATGGTTCAAAAACCATTTCAGCTCTCTGCTGATGGAAGTTCACAGTCACACAAGGAACTGCAGCATCACTGCTATCCTGTAGTGACCAATGGATTTGTTCCAATAAGGGAACAAGAACTTCAGTGAAGAAAGCTGTCAAGGGACTCCAACACTAGATCTCACCAGTTTTGCCATGGCAGCAAGTATTTTTTCAGGGTATTTCACAGTATCCCACAAAGCCATGTTTTAAGCTGATGAGATTTCTGTATGTTACTGATACATCTAACCCATGGACAGTGACATGAACTGTCATCTGGTCTGCCTAGCTGACTACAGATATGCAGGAAAAGAAAGTTGACAGAATTTTTGGAAGATACTTTTTTATGGCTCACCATGCCTGGTGAAAACCTCAGCACAGCTCTGTGTGAAGAAGTCAAAAGGGAATTACTTGGAATGACCCTTGAATGAGAGAGGGACAACAGCCAAACAAGAGCAGCAAAACAAAACTTCAGTGGCACTGACAAAGGTATCCTTAATATGAAGGAGATTTGAAAGGATTTATGGCATAGTGATTTATCATTAGCAGGATTTTTCCTGGATTCCTTTAAAGTGATAGCTCCAATAAAACTACAGAATGAACAGGTATAACAATGAAAAATTGTTATACTTGTTCATTCTGTAGTATTATAGTTATACCAAGGAAAAATTCTTCTGGAGTTTATGTTCAGTAAGTTCTTTTTCTTTTTTTTTTCTTTTTTTTTTTTTTTGTAGCTCAATTACTGTATATCTAGGTTTTCCAAGTCTTACAACACTAAAAGTATTAACATCTCTTTAATTTATAAATTAAATAAATAGACAAAATTACTGCAGCTTGTCTGCTCCCAGTCTGTGAGCTTACCATTGCTTACCATTGCTGAGTGTCTGCTACTTGAGCAGAATGGGTGGTGGTGCTTGTAAAGGCAACAGGAACAATAATATATGCAGAGCGGTTCAAGACAACATGCAATTATAAACATTTCCTGCAGAGCACATTAGGTCTACAGCTTCATAAGAGCTGTAGATTCTATATTTTAATCACTCATCTTGAAACAGCCCAAAACAAAACCAACCCACAAAAAAACCCCAAAACACTACATACCCAAGGTCAAGAGTCTAATTGGGTTTTTTGTCTTTGAACAGGAGGGATGATTTTGTGACCTTGCCCTTCTCAAAACTATTGTCTGTTCCTCTGCATTGTCATTGGTCATAGGCCTGACATCAGAAGAGTAATCTCTGGAAGACAGACACCTGAGATTTATAAGGCCAAATACTCAGCTGGTATAAATTAGTGACCTTACATTGACTTCACCTGTCACCATATGGCATGAGAAGAGCTGTTCTCACCAGTTGGCTGGCCCCAAGCTACTATTTTGTAAAGTTAAACTTCTCCCAAAGAATTATTTACAGAAAAACAGGGGATTGCTCACTGATTTCTCAAACACTGAGGAACCAAAAGAAAAATGGAAGAAAACAAATTTCTAACTGTCCTGAGCAGTCAGCACAGAAACTATCCTCCCCATCTCTGCAACACCTGGAAGAGCTGATTATAACTGTAGATCCTAATTACAGTGACAATAACACAAAATAGATAGTTCTTTAAAAATAAACAGAGATGAAGTAGTACTATTGATCATTATTATTAACATAGTGGGTCAGCATAATTCAAACCTTTCCATTAAGGCACAAAGATGGGTTTTCAGGATAGGTCATTGGTGCAATTATTGAGCTGAGTAGGAGGTAGAAATGTAATTATGTAAACTAACTAAATAAGGAGGATTGCACAGTTCATTAGAGTCCATTTTTTTGGTCAACATTTTGGATCACCAGCTGCTATAGAATTTAATTTCCATTAAAAAGCATTAATTGCATCTCTTCTGTGAAAGCAGGCCAGTTGTGTTAGTTGAGCAGTTCCATCCTTGCTACTCTATTGCAGGTGTGGAAATAGCCTTCTGCTCCACACCAGTGCTCAGGACAGGCTCATCAAGCCTTCAATGGGACAAGATACTCCCTCCAACTGTGCCTACAATCACACTGGCTGGTGAGAACTTCTATAGCTGATATCCTTTGGGGTTTAAGGCAGCATTTACTCAGCAAATATGACTGAAGAGAGCATCCCACTTTGCCAACTAATTTCTAAACACAGAGCTAGGCCCTTCCCAAAGGAGTATCTCCGTGGCCAGAAAGAAGAAAGGGGGGAGGCTTAGTCACTGTATGTTACACATACTGAGATGAGATAGGGCTCATTTCAGGCTAGGGCTTTCAAATGAGCCTGAGAGCACTGGGCATGCTTTTCCAAGTTAATTGTGGTCAGGCATCAGTTAGTTACTTGTTTTCCAGAGACTGAAAAATCCAGCCAAAACTGCTTTCCTGGGGTCAAATACGGTCTGTACCATGTAGCCATGCCATTCCCACTGTCACTTGGTCCAGTTTCTCATACTCTCAACTGAAGGAATAAACAAGCCCCTGCTGTGAGATGAAGAATACAAGAGGGACTTGGAAATCTATAGGCCAATTTACATACAGAAAGAGACTTCATTTCACACATTTCTTGTCCCTGGCTTTATTGTCCTTCATGTTACTGTGGGGTAATATTAAGGTAAATATTGCTTTATGTCCTGTAAAATAGATGTGGGCCACACCTTTGACTCTCAGCAACAGAAAAGTTTCCTATCTGTAAGAGGTCAATCTGCAGACAAAATAATCTTCATTCTAAACTGGAGCCTTTGTTACTTGTGAGTTATATGTGACTCTCCCTTCCTCACAGGGACAACTCTTTGTCATCAACCATTTTTCTGCAGATGCTGCTGGCTGACTGGAGCCCAGGGCAATCAGTCATCAGCTGCTCCTCTGCCTCCAGACAGGATATTCAGTCTACAACAGGCAAATCTCACGCTGCTCCATCCCTGCCAGACTATTTCTTGGGGTTTTGTTGAGCTTAGAGGGATTTTTTATTGTTTGGAGGTTTTTATTGTTTGAAGGTCTTCCCTAAAGACAGGGAATGCTTTTGCTACAATGGTCTAATACATTTTGACTCACTGACTGGCCACTCAAGCTTTTTGCATATGAGGGTTAATGCTCAAGAACTTTCATAAAGACATATTTCTTGTATGTGTAAGGAGTGTAAATGGATATAGTACAGTAAAGAGGGTGATCATACCGGATTTATTTGCTGAACAGTAGATAAAATACCACTAGTTCTCCTCTCCTTAAAGGAAACTACTAGATACAGACACAGATGTTCACAGGGAGAGAAATGGTTCCACATTCAGGAGCATGTTTACATAATATTTTTCTACATGCAGGGAAAAAAGAGTAATTTTATATTCATGTAAAAAGATGGATGCCTGTGCTGTGTGAGGCTACTATGGAAGCATATTTGATTTTTGTACCTAATATCTTCTGAGCAGGTTTTACCTGCAGTAATCATCAGACTCCGTGTTTGTTCTTTTTTAAATGAGCATCCTGCAGGTGACTAAGCAAAAGGAACCTATGGAAACCTCCTCTCACAGCATGTAAATCAGTCCTGCAACATTCGCTTTTCCCTTGCTGACGGTATTAATGTGTTGCTTGCACAGATAAATTAGGGACTCAGGAGCAACACCTCCAGCAGCCCTCGGTGCCCCCACCCACTTGTGCCCCGCTTTGGCGCAGGGAGGGTTGCTCTGCGCCAGCAGGGTTTGCTGTGATGACTCACTTGTGAAATATGGCTGTGATCACACAGGCACCACCACGGTGCAGTCTGCAGTGCCAGGATCAATGCCATACCTACAGCTGCACCTCAGTATGCCCAGGAAATTCAATACAGTCCCAAAAGGCAGTGCACTGCTGTCCCTGGCTCAGTACAGGTCTGCACTTTTCCTTGACTCTGTAACCCTACCTGTTTATTTTCACAGAATTTCTTAAGCTTTCATGGGAAGTGAGCTGGACTACATTTTTCTTTTCCAAAGTAGAAGCTAAGTGTGGCTGGAGAACAGCAGCAGGAGGGGCGAGCTGCTGTCTCTCAAAAAGGCCAGAACCTGCCAATCACCCTCTTGTCTCTGTGCTGGGCAGAAACTCGTGGAGCCCCAGGCCCAAAGAAGCGAAGGAGGAGCACACATTAAGTTTCTGCTCAAAGATCCACAGCACCAGGGAGCAGCAAAGCCAGATTTAGGAGCCAGGATCCACGTGTCATCCTCAGCATGTGAAAAGCAAGGTACCTTGCCCTGGAGCAGCAGCGAAGTGACAGAATCTGACTGTGAGTGCAACAAGTTCTGCTGCACAGAAAGGGCCTGATTACAAGAGATGTGAAAGAACAGACTTAAGGAGTTGCTCTAGAACCTTAACACAGATCTGCCTCAAGGAGAAAACCAGTTATCCGAATAGTTAATTCACCCTAGTCTGAGTTCACCAAAGATTCTTCAATAGAGAATCACTATGAGACCCCTGGATCAAAACAAAAGTAAAAATATACAGGGAGAAGAGATAGAGAAAAATTTAATCATGCAAGCAAGAGAAAATCATAAAATAACATGGCTAAAGAAACAAATTACATTTTCAATATTAACCAGAAAACAAATGCTGCCACCACATATTTTACAGATCTAAAAATCTATTTATAATGTCAATAGAATAGGGTCAAGCCTTTTTTTGCATTCCTTCAGACAGGTTCCTGACAGTATCAGTAATACCTAGTCATACTTATGTCATTTCTGACTCAAAAGAACACAAGTTACCATGCCTTCTAATTTTGGTCTCAGAAAAGTCTAAAGTGCCCCTTGCATGTAAAGAACAACTTTACTTCTGCCACAGGAAATCTACTTGTCTACTTGTTTTTCTGGCCCTGTGATAAAAATTCCCTGGGTATATCATCTTTTCAGTGGTATTATTTCTCTTCAGTTAGCTCTTCATGTAAAGCTTCTCAAATGACTGATGCTAATGCAGCTGTCAAAAGGTTGGAAAATATTTGACTTTCTTTTTCACAAGCCCAGATCCATAGTTTTACACGTTCTGGATCTATATTTTCAACTCAAATGGTGCAATGAATAACATTTCTACTAGGTTAATCGATATATACCTCACCTCTAGCAATAGAAATCTACAGTACAGTTAATGAGTCCATTTATAGGACTAAATTAGACAAACTATTTATGAAGATTCTGACCATTTCTTGACAGCTTTCCATGTTTTAGACACAAGAAGAGAAAGCAGTTTGGCCTAGCAGCATTATTGATATTTTACTTAAACCTCAATATTGCAAACTTGTTCAGTATATCCAATTTAATTAAAGAAGGGAAGTTCTTCCAGAATTTTAAGTTCACACAGAGAACAGTCTTGACTGCCCTCATACATGTGTAGATTTGTAATATCTGGTTATTACTTCCTTTCACTCCCAAAAATGGAGAGAGATAGTTAGATTCTCAGACCCAGCTAACCACACTTCACTGTCCTTACTTGCATCCTGACTTGGTCTAATACAAATTTTATGATGCAATTTTGACTTAATTCCCCACATTGCTCGATCTATAAAACAGTATTTTTCTTCATAATTTGAAGTTTTTCAAAGCAACCAGATCAGAAGCAAATGCCAACACAGTGGTCTTAATTGGACCAGCAGTACTCCATTCCTAACTTTATTCTAGTTTAGAAACAAAGAAAGTTAATGTGAAGGTAAGATAGAAGCAAAGCCTATGTTCTTTCACTCTGTTTGATATAAATCCATATATTTTTTAGTTCAAGGCACAATTTCGTATAACTTTCCCATGAAGTTATAAAAAAAGCAAAAGCCTTTGTACTGATCATCTTTTCTTGCCTTCCTATTTACCAACTGTAGAAACTTCTAATTTACTCAGCATCCTGGTGATTTGATAAAAGTTCATCTCATGTCAAGAACACAAACTTTTGCAAATCTGGCTATAAAATATATGGTAAAAAAAAGTCATAAAATTCAACTTCAGTTAGTGGGCCTTCAGTATCCAAACTTTCTCCACAGGTAATTCAAACTTTTTTTTTTTTCCCCCCAGAATTTGCCCTTTTATTAGCCATTAAATATATTAATCCAAATACCTCTTTGGGGTTCAGCCTGTTAAATTCCCCAGTTCATCACTATTGTCTGGACTGATTTGAGTGTCACCTCAAAAATTAGCTTTCCCTAGATTTATTTGCTGTCTTTCACTACTGACTTCTTTGGTGGTCTCATGTAAAACTTAGGAATTATCAAGTTATTAATATTCCTTTGATCCTGATATTCCCTCTCCTGTTGAAGAGCAGGGTTTCTAACTGACAACCAGTAACTTATATGTGTTCCTCTACCTGAATTTATCATACCCAGCAAACTCAGACACTTAAAGTTTTTATGGACCACCTCTTTGTTGCAAAAGTTTAATTTCATATTAAAACCAGTCTTATATTTTCCATACACATTCATTCACTCTTGTTATATCCCTTAGCATTCTGGGAAAAAAAATACAATCCTATGTCTACTTTTATTGGTTGAACACACATAAAGAGCATCAAGGAAAATATTTTCATATAAAATATAATTTATCTAGAAGACAGAACTGAGATGTTCGCTGTGTTGAGCCCACTGGACAGGATGCATTTGTGTTTGGAAGCATCATAATAAAAGAGGCAAGACTGGACAGATATTGTTCATTATTAATCTCTGGCTGCTCTCAAATTCTTTACATCATCAGGCTAAAGGAAGCATTATCACCTAACAACGCTGGCTTTGCTTTTGAAAACATCTCATCTCTGTTCTATTACAGTGTACCATCAGGACTTGATTGGAAATGTCAAACTGCCCAGTTCTGCAGGAACTGTATAAAAATACAATAGCAAGATCCATAGTTCTATCACATTTATTTTGGAGGAATGACAACCAACCTTGGCAATGGACACTAAATTAATAATATGTTCCGCTGGGAAGTTTCACTTTGAAGTGTTGCTGAGTGGCTGCCAGCTCTGGAGTGGAAAGTAAATGTAGCAGACTTAGTAAAATGAACTGCCAGGGCTGAACCCACAACTCAGAACAGACACAATTCCAGGCAGAACCATGTGTGGCAGATGCTCTGGCTTCATGATCACTGGGGCTGGTCTTACAGCTCTATCTCCCCAAGTTCTATATCTTTGGGGATGGAGAGGAAACAGCTTCACAGGCTTTCTATTCTGAATTTCTGACACTATCAACAGGCTACACTTCCTCTTCTCAGCTCCTCACTGTATACATATTAAACTAAAACTTGTGATTTGCTTCCAGATAAATATATCTTCTTGATAGAAGAGTCATGTATGAAGGGCAAGTTGCAGACTCAGAGCTGAGGCTGGTGCACTCAGAAGCAATCAGGACAAGCCACAGTCTTTTTGTATGTTTGACTGACAGACACTCTCAGCCCTCAAAACTGCTGCTGAAAAGGAGCGCTCAAAACTGCTTTTGAAAGTCAAGGCCATAGCCTGCACAGCACATAAACAAACAGGTTTTAGATGTTGCATTAGCTTGAATTCCCAGGAAAAATGAAACTCTGAAATTTAATGTACACTCGTATGGTTCCTTGGTTGTACGATGTCCTACTTACTAAAAATGTCTGAATACCTTTAAAAGGTTTTAAAAGGTGAAATGATGTTGTAATGCATGCAAGGCTGAGACAAAATATCAACTCTAAAAATACAAAATAAATCCAACCCCCTCAATCCTGAACTAAATTAAAACTGGTTTTAAGGTTAAAATTCAGCTACCAATGCTTTTCTACTTTTCTTCATTCTCTGTTTCCTACTACATGTCCCACAAACTCCACAGTAGATTGACTTTGTCATTGTTCTGTTACTTTAACTGTTTAGGATGAGGAAGGAACAGTCACACAACATAAAAACTAGTGGCTGCAGAAAAGATCCCTCAAGTGTGTTGTCTGTCTTCAGTAGGGTCTTATGAGGTACTAAGGGAAGAGCTGAGAACATGAGATTCACAATACACATCCAAAGGAAAAACAAACAAATTCCAGATTCTAGTATTATTCTGTTGTATTTTGGCAAAAAGTTTCAGTTATGTTTTAGAATTGATTTTGTGCACTTCAGAGAGAAGCCCCCAAGAACTGTTTATCTCACACCAGTGGGCTGTGTTGTCCCTCCACATCAGGGGCTCTGCAGGAGCCTGTTGCTAATTTTGTGGCAAGTTGAACATTCACAGTATGAGCTTCTCAAACACTGACTTTTTAACATCTGAGAGACGGGTTTTTTTTCAACTGAGTCAAAGCCACTTTTCCTCTACTGAGGAGCAAGCTCATGGCAAGAGAGAAGTTCTAAGAGAATCTATTTCTGAGTTATCTGAGTGCATACATAGCTCCTGAAGATTTTTTAAAAGAATGGAAAAAACTTCTTAAAAGAAATAAAAAAGAGGATTTTTATGCTTTGGATCAATGAAAACTGGACAAACAGAATTTCACAAAATGTAGCAAAAAAAAAAAATAACTAAAACAAGACCTTTTCTTTGAAGAAAAAGTAGTAGACTTCAGATAAAGTACTTTAGAAACTGTTAGAAGGCTACTAAAATAATGCATTTGAAGGGAAAGTTCCTACTCAAGCTCCAGTAGTAGAAATTACTATAGGATTTCAATTTTTTACTAAAAACCCTGGGTTTTGGCACAAGAAGCTTAGCCTGTACTTTCATTTAACTTATCAGCAAGGAAAGTCATCCATTGATAAAGGCTCTGGACTCTCTAAAGGAGCTCAGATTCAAGGGCCACCTTTATATCACAGCAATTTCTGCAAGTTTTTTCTCAACCTGGTAACTGATGCTACACCATAAAATATCAATAAATATCCAGTCACTTGGCTATCCATCCTTACATACAGCATATTTTTAGTGATAAAGATAGCTCAAGTAGAATACTGAATAAGAAAACATTATTCAGTTGCAGTGTATTACTGAAAGCCTGTTTTTCTTTTTCATGTAA
Source organism: Platyrinchus mystaceus (assembly GCA_035041135.1). Lineage (NCBI taxonomy): Eukaryota > Metazoa > Chordata > Aves > Passeriformes > Tyrannidae > Platyrinchus > Platyrinchus mystaceus. The sequence goes on along the minus strand of JAWWLV010000180.1, from coordinate 6,952,986 downwards.
TGCTCAGAGTACCTTGAAAAGAAAAACAAAATGCTAAAAAAAATCCTTATTCCAGATATGCAACAAAACTCTCAAACAGGATCCCTCTAACTCCCTCTCTGGTGCATGTTTTCCCCAGTTGCTCTTATCAGGACACATCCCCAAAAGTTATTTGGAATTATTTTGAAGAGGGCATAGCAGCTGCAAGTCTGTCATAACAAGGGCAACACCTGTGCTTCCCTGGCTATCTGGAATCCCAAATCCAGTCTATATCTCGTTGTGGTTTAGGAGAGAGATCAAGGATTTCAGTTGTGACTTGACAATGAAACACGACAGGATATGATTATCTGAATATTGAATCAGATTTCTGGGGAAGCTGCCTGTCTGAAATCATTGCATTTTTATTAAATTGGACACGACATGTGAAGATAAAAATAGTCATTTCATTACTGTGGTAAAAAAAAGACTGCTTTAATATAAAGCTTCCAGACTGTCTAAAGGTCTGTATTGCATTAACAAAACCTACTGCACTGCTTTGCGCCTTGGATAAGCTCTCTGGAATGAATGCATGTGGGCAAAGAGATACCACTCAGCATAGGCTGTAGTAGCACTGTCTGTCAGAGAGCAATTCAGCAAATTCAGGTGTTATTTGGAGTGACTAGACAAAGCACAGTTTAGTCTTAGAGTAGCATGGGAATGGTACATGAGCCAGGCTATGGATGATGCACGTTGGTGGGGTTTGTGTCACATATTCCATGGTATTTATTCTTGGGGGCAGAGACTCACACACCAATCCTCAGTATTACATTCATCGAAGGAATTAAAGTTCACTGGCCCTGCCAGATATAGGATGCACAGACAGGTTGTACATATCACAAAACACAAGATACTTCACTTTCTATAGCCCCAATAGCAAAGTTCTAGTAAACCATGCCAGACAGTTCTCATCTGGAGAGGCAGCTCAGGTGGTTATTTATTTCCAGCATTATTGCTAGCAGATAGTTTCCAGGCATTATTAAATTCCTACTCCCTAACAACCAATTTCCTATTATTAACATGCATTGACAGCCCACTCACTACCTGTAAATGTACAACGTATTTGGCACAAATCAAGCTTCATTTGCTGCCTGAGAGTATGGATTTAGTGTGATGGACACTATCACAAACAAACCACAGAACTGCTTGGGGCCAGACAACGCAGATAAGGCACTGCAAACTGAAACTTCATCTAACAGCTGGAGAAGTCAACTGGATTGCACAGTCTTGCACAGTATAAAAGAAGGAATTCTTTGCATTTCGAGCAAATGTGTGTTTTCCAGGCTCACAAAAATTTTCCACTCCGTTATCAAACAAAAAAAAATGAAAATTGAGAAACACACCTGTATTATTTGTAAGGATATAAAAAATACACCTGTTGATTATTGATGCATTGGCAGTTAATGTAATTGAACATTAAACTGAAAGAACTTTTCAGCTACCCAGGAATAAATACATCAGTTTTTGTAATCGAGCCACCAAATTTCTAAATTGACTCCTCTTACAGTACCACTCACTCCCCACTGGGGTCATTTGCTCCAATATGGGGCTAGGAGAGCTGTCTTAGTTTGTAATATGGTGGATCTCCCTCTGCCACTCTGGGAAACCATGTTTTGAGCACTTAAGGTGCAGTTGTGAGAACAGAGAGGCCAAAATAATGTTTGGAAAAAAAAGTTTATCCTAAGGTAGTCATCAAGGATCTAGGTCTAAGTCAGAGAATAGTTAAGCCTACCTAAATTTCTGAGGAAAACACAAAATTCATAAAGCCTGTATTGCATTAATGATTTTCCCTCTTCTTGGTGGAGTCTACATGGTACCCTGTTAGAGAGAACGAGCTCTCTCTTACTGACTTCCCATATTACTTTGCCATCCATGAAGAGAGTTTATATCAGGAAGCAAAACTGGCTAGTGCTGATTAGGTAGAAAAAGTAATTAACAGGAAACAGTCTGATCAGGAAGCATGATCTAAAAACTCAAGGAACGGTCAAGTTCCTTGACCAAGAGAGCACAGGTAATAAACTCCACACTTAAAAATGTTTGGATTGGTAGTGGGGGGACATGTTTTGGAAAGGGGGAACTGAGAGAGAAAAATTAATGTTGGTACTGAGATTACTATGATAGTAATAAAGGGAGTGGTTGTAAATGGAGCTCTTAAAGCCTCTTGAGAAAAATCCATTATTCTTTATTTTTTAATTTTGTTTGTAGAGTACAGAAAATTGTCCCAACTTTTCAGCCATGGAAAAAGCCCAAAACATTTTGCTCAAATTTCCAGTAATGTGAACAATCAGTAAGTGACCAATTTTAATGAGACCTCCAAGAGTCATTAGAAAGCTAATGGTTTCTCAGATTATATCACTTTGTCAGTTGATTACCTTGCTTCGTGTTGGGAGTGCATGTGATTACTGCCTTGCAGGGATCAGCAGCAACAAATCTTATATGGAAAACATCAGCAAGTAGTGAAGAATTGGACTTACTCTTCCTGCTTGCCCTGGGCTTTGCCCTCAGCTCCTTCCCAGGTATCTGGCAGAACTGATGCTCCACTTGGCTCTGCTGTTCCAATCTCAGGGCAACAGCAGCCAGAAAGCTGTCTCACACTTGTCCTGACTTACTGCAAAAATGCCTGGGTGGCTGCTGTGGCTGCTCAGAGACCCCATTTCACACAGCACTTGAGCCCCAAGAGGAGAATAAACCCTTACAGTAATAGAGTTGAATTTATTTCAAGTAATATATTTCCATGCACTGATCACCATCTCTTGTGGTGTTTAACCCATAAAATACAGGACTGGTATGTAATCAGTATGAGAATTAATTATTTGGAGTTTGTACAACCAATTATTTTTGCTAAAATTCCATTCCCCATAAAAGTTAAAATAGAGAGGAAAAAATCTCGGAAGTCACACCGATACCATTTCCAAGGGAGAATCCCTGGACATGGCAGTCCTTAGGCAATACCATTTATTGTTCAAAAGGTGAAGACAGACCTTTGCCAAAGAGAAAACAAGATAGTTTTGAAGATGATTATGGTCCAGTTACAGTAAATCCCTCTGGAAATAACTGCATTGTCCTGAAGGCTTTCCAAGTTAAATATTTTCCAATTTATCATGGCAAATGCAGAGTATCATCAAAATATCTGCTTGCAGATCTTGGCTAATAGCTAAAAACTGAATCAGCTCCATTATTGCCTTTATTGCTGACATCTGTTTCTCCCTAAAGATGTGTAAATAACTGCGGCCAACACAGCTGACAGGGAGGGAAGAGATTCAAACCAAAAATGAAAAGTGCCTCTGGGATATTTTTCAGGCCCACTGATGATGAGTTTCAAAGACTGCTGCTTTTTTATGGCATGTACTTAGACCCTAGGCTAAGAATACAGTACTGTAGTATAGATGCCTCTTTTTCTAAGACACAAACCTTGTTTTTATACTACAGTAAGCTCAAATTCGCAGTGTTTCCCATACTAAGGAAGTGAAAGAATACATATTTATCCATGAAAGCTGTAATGATGTCATATTAAGGGTAAGAATTTGAGGAAATTTAAAAGCAGGAGACCTGGTAAAAAGAATTATTCTTCCAATGACTTTTACTTGAGACATTAAGGACAGACCTGTACTGGCTGTACTGCTACTAACTTGAAAGAGTCCCAGTGAAGTCTCCTTTGAACATAATTTATTGTGTACATTTGGAATATCCCATCTGCTTTTTTGTTTGTTTTTTGGGGTTTTTTTTAAGAGAATAAGTTAAAGGTAGTAAAGAATACGTTCTTCACTCAGACCTATCTTCACACATTATAAGTGGAGAAGTGACAGTGAAAAGGAAGGTTCAGCCAAGTGGAAGAAAGTGGCTAAGTTATTTTGTTTATTATATTCATTACAGTCATGCCCAGAGACATGGCAATTCTAGGGCCCAGTGATGCAAAAATCACTGTGCAACACAGAGTAAGAGCTGGTTTGAGTTCAGAAAGGCTTGCAGCCAAATAGACACGACAAAAGCCACTGCAGAAAAAAAAAGCACACAAGAGGACTGAGAACACAGCTGTCCTGGTAAACATATTTTCAGGATCATAAGAATAGCTTTATTGTTTTCTTTAATGTCATGATTAATTTGGGGTGGGTGAAGGCATCAACTTCTGGTGGGAAGGGACTAGCAAAGTGGAAAACCAAAGGGACGAGATGATGAGGAGAGGAAGGAGGAGAAAGACAGCAGGAGTCCCAGAAGACACTGAGCTGCACAGGGTCCTGCAAGGTAGCACTTGGACTATGGACTAGGGATAGCAACAGGCACGAAGACACTTGCCAAAATATTTACAAAAACTGAAAGAGAACAAATATCATATTTCAGATATTGTAGCAATGTTGTTCACTGATTAAAATGACGAATATCAATTCTACACTGAAACCAGATGCTGACAAAAGGCACTGCCCTCTTTTTGCTGTGTGTATAATGTTCCTGTTCACTAATACACTCCAAAAATGTGAATTAAAAAAAAAAGAAAGAAAAAAAAGTAGCTTTGGCTTAGCAATTTCATTTCTGAAACAGAAGAGTTTCCTGCAGTTTCAGCCAATGCTGTAGTATAGAGCACAGACAGGTACTTCACCTAAAAGAAAACCATCAGGGCTTACAGGTGAACTACAAAATTACTGTTCCCAAAAAAATGCTTTCTAAGAGCGTATCTTGATCATTGAACTAGACACTTTGGAGAAAATATTACTGAAAAACCATTGGACAACATAAAATATCCTCATTAAACACTGGCAAGTTGATATCATTAAGTTATGAAGATTGATCAAAGGTCCTTGACAGAACCATAAGAGCAGCAGAACTCCCAGTCATTGCAGGCTAAAGATGGAGCTGCTGTAGTGCTGTTTTGCTGTAGTGGGGATATTATGACTGTTTAAGTGGTTTCAGAGCTGTTTTTGAACTGTGCACAGGAATAATTCTAGAACAATTGACAATAAAATGGTGAGCCTATAATTGTTTAGGTCTTGGGGGAAACAAGAATCAGTTTTGCACAAGTTTCTGGTAATTTTCCAATTCTTCAAGACAAATTACAATAGCTTAGCAGGAAACAAACAAGTATTGTTTGCTTGTTTATGCCAAAACCAAAAAGAGTAGAAAGATAAATGTACAGAAAATAATCTTCATTGCCATCCCCAAACCCACAACATAAGCAGTTTCTGTTGAAGGTACAGCCCTTCAGCTTTAATAAGGAGGGCGTTTGAACACTTTCTTCCCTATCTCACACCAGGGCCTGATCTCTGCTCACATTCACTGGGGGCATCGCTGTGAGCAGAGCAGCTGCCTACACTCTTACAAACACCACTAGGACCAGTTCCTCCATCACCCTCATCTTAGTGCAGCTCTATCTTGAGACCTAAGTGAGAACTGTAGTCTGTTCTCCAAAAAAAATCTCAATGAAATTGAAGTTGCATTAATTTTTGTGCTTAGCTTTCTTACATACTTTCAACTTTTCAAGTTTGACGTTTCGCTTTTTCTTTCTTTCTCATTCATGTGTATTTAACCTTGATTAAAGTAAAAACTCCTGAGGGACAGGCTGGAAGATGAAAACGAGAAAAGATGGGGTTTCAGGTTTGGGAATTTCCTAATAAATCAGCCTTTGACAAATCACAGAAAATGATTATATTGTTAAATATATTTTTGTTTTCCCAGGAAGAATCTTTAGTTGAGGAAAAAGTAAAATAAGTCAGAGAAGAGAAATTTTGGTTACTTCGCCTCCTTTCATCATAGTAATTAAGATAATCAGAGCAAAACTCAGTGTCTTGCATCATCTGGAGCGAGGCAGTTTCTTGTTTTTGTTTTTGTTTTTGTTTTTCTTTTAATCCAGCCATAAATCTTGTTGTCAGTGACCCTGGAGGTCTCATCAGTATTCTCTTTATCCAGAAATATTTACCTTAGCTTTCAAACTGTTTGAATCTAGGAAGAAAAGAGCTCATCATTTCGTGTGTAATTTCAGTGAAAATAATTCCAAAAAGCTTCGGTGATACATACTGAACATTCAACCTGTACAGTACAGCAAAACCTCTTAAACTGCTGCTAAAGGTACTGACAGGAATTGATTACTCCATGCAGGTAGTCTGTCGATAGCAGTGAAGCAGATCCATACTCAGTGAGATGCTTTGGGAAATACCGGGAGGTGAGCCCGGTAATGTGGAGCAGCTTGTTATGGTAGTCTCGAATAAGTTTCAGTATTTGTATGATATAACATATTCCTTAAGTAGGCAGTAAGAACAAACCAGTTTTGCTAGACATTACTAGATAAGACTTCAAAGTATTAATTAAACAGTTATTTACAAAAGACACGGAAATTCCATAAAAGAGTGTCTTTTAGCTCAAGTTCACTAAGCAAAGTGGTTTTGCCACAAGGCCAAAATATGGCCACTGTATCCCCAAATCCACAGGAGATGGGAAATCCTGACTAACTTTTAATTTTGCTTAGATTTTTATTTTCTGCCACTCAAACATGCAGCTCAAATTAATAAAAAAACCTGTTTGCTTTCTCTTGCCTTTCAGTAGCCTGAAACGGGCTCTGCCTGCTCAGATGTCTCTTGAGCCGGTTGCAACACCGGTAAAACAGTAGTGACAGAGTAAGAGGAGTGGGAGTTAAAGGTTTTTTCCCCAAAAAATAACCAAAGATAGCACTGTTTGATCAAAACATCACTAGGGAAGAGAGAGGGCTGCAGACATACTGCAGTTTCAGCAATAATATCAGAAAGGAGACTTGCCCCTGCATAACTGAAAGGTCCCAACATGAAGCAGAGGGCCTGGCCCCAGTGGCCATCGACCAGCTGCACAAAGGCAAAGTCACTCCCTGTCATGGTAGCCTGGCTGCTGGCAGGTTGCAGGAACCTCTGCCCAGACATCTACTTTTCTGTAGAACAACACAGACCATGATTAGCTCTGCAGGCAACAGCCAGAGTTTAGGCCAGAAAGCACAGAGCAGCAAGGAGGGATTATTAAAGCAGTAGGTAGAGGAAAGGGCCTGTCTGAAGCTGTGTTTGACTTGCACATGAAAGCTCTGTGCTAGTTCACTAAGTGAGGCTGGGCACCTGCCTTGCCCAGAGCACACACCTCCACAGGAAGAAGTGAAAGACACTGTGAAAAGAACAGCTCGAATATCAGGGGTTGTGAATATTTCCATTTTTGCCAGGAGAGCCAGCAGCATCCATGTCAGCTCAGAGGCCAGATGATGATCTGCATCTGACAGCATCTGTGGGCAGCCCACAGCACCACACTCTTTCCTCGTTCCCAGCCTGCCCCCCCTGTTCTGCCTGCCTGTCCTCCTGCTCTGTCTTCCTGTGACATGTAAGCCACTCCCTCAGAGTAGTATATGGGGTTAATTGGGATGAGAAAATTTCATTTAAGATGGGCTAGTGAAGTGGGTTGCGCTGTGCACATCATCCCTGTGCTGTGTGGGCTGTGCTGTGTGGGCTCAGGAGCCTGACTCCACATTGAGCTCGTCTTGTTCCAGCAAGCACACACACTCACTTCTGCCTTTTGTTACTCCTGATGAATTTTAATCACTAATGCCTTGTTTTCAAGTAATGGTCTGCTGCATGAATCACCCAGAAGAATGTTATAATTCAAGACACACCACTGAAAACCAGCACAACATAACCTCAATTGTCTCCCTTTCATATATTTCTTTCAGGTTATAATATGTCTAATTTCACTTCCCCAAAGTTGCAGAGATAGGAGCAGCGTTCCTCCCTGCAGCCACAGCCGGTAACTATGGTGACCAACAGCAGTGTGATGAACACACCTTCTGTTCCAACAGGAGCCCAGAAGCACTGAAGTTAAGAAATGATGTAAATAAAAATAGGGCTGAAAACAAAACCAAAGCACTGGGAAAACTTTGCCTGAGTTTTAAATACAACATTATGGAATAGAAACAAAGTGTTATTCATTAATGCCTGTATATGTGTATCTCTCACATCCCTTCACCTTTTAAAAACACCGGGTAAAGCCAGCAAAGTATATTTTTTTAATATTTAGATGGAAAGAACAGAACAGATTTATTGCTGCCCCTGCCACACATACGAACACACTTCAGAACAGCTAGTGCCTGATTCCTCCCTTGCAGAGTATTATTACAAGAAGTTCTAGATCCAGTCATGTCTGGTATGTGGCACAAATGCGATAATAAGTAGATGCAGGCCTGGAGGACTTAATAAATCAGCTGCAAAGTCGAGCGTGCAATGTCCTGATCTGCAGCAGGCATGTTCTGCTGGGGAAGGAAACACAAGATTTGCATAATGGACAAAATGCTGCCCAGCCTTATTCCCTAAGTGTGCTTTCAGCTGCTCCCATCTGCTAAGGACTTGCAAGCTTCCCTTGCAAGCGAAAGCAGTGTCTTACAGGTGAAACATGATGGTCCTGACCTCAGCATCTCTGAGACTGCTTTATATGGCACAGGAGAGGTGCTGCCCGTGCACACACCCCCACACTGTCTGTGTGCACAGCACACAGAGCCCTACTCTCTCTCTTAACACTAAAACCAAGCGTGACTTGACGGTGACTTCTGTCTGGGAGAGAGGTGTGTGTTGGATTGTTGTCTCCTATGGTCATGGAGTGGTCTGGTTGGCAGGCAGCTGAAAGATCAACTAGTTCCAACCTCCCTGGCATGGGGCTGTGCCTCGATCTGAATTCTGTCTCTGCTGCTCCCCGTTGACACTAAGGGGTAAAGTGAAAGGGAGTGATTTACCAAAACCCTGTATAATAAAGGGCTTTGCCAGAATTAGAAGCCAAGGTTTTTTTGTCTCCAGTTAAGCAATGAGCTATCATACATAATTCAAAAGCTTTATTTCAGAATATTTCACACATTAATTAGTAGTAGTACTATGAATATTCTTCTAATTGTGCCACTGATAATTTTTTTGCTGCTTCCTAATTGTACAAGAACTTTTTTAATCTCTGGAATTTACACAATACATTACATTGTTTCTGCCTTTTCCTTTATCCACTTTTTTTAAAAATGTGTTTCTACTTATCCTATCTGAAAGAAATTTTCTATGTAGCTGGCAGTTGGTTTCCTGTGCCATAGAGTTTTACTGGTTGTAATCTAGCCAGAATCAGGGATAGGGGACAGAGGGGGGCTGATTAGAGTGATATTTCAAAGAACAATGTGCTGGTTTATTCCCAATGAAATGGTGGAAAGAAAAAAGCTATGAGGTTTAAAGAAATTATACCGGAAAGAAATCTTAATTTAGTTTAATGTCTCTGCTCACAGTCAGCAGGTTTCAGGGCACTTGCATATCCAAACTAATCAAATGCTAGTTTCTGTGTGATAGTCTCTCCTCCCCTCTTAACACCCCTCAAGGCTGCTTTCAACTTGCTGAAAGTCCTCAGACACAAAGTCCAAACAACCTGAGCCAGGCATGCATTTTTGTTGGTGACAAGGTACAGCAAGCCCTAGGGCACATTTCATGTTCCTTCTCATGTGCTATCTCAAGGCCTCCTCTTCCCCCGGCCCAGCCCCCCCTCATCCCCCTCCCTTCCGTCCCTTCCAAGTAAACACACCAACAAAATGAAAAGCCCTCCTTTCCTCTCTGAAAAAAAAAATAGACAAAACCACAGCAACTTTGCCTGAACAGTCCCAGTACTTCTGAGTCCTCAACTCTGCCAACATCTGTTTCCCCTGTCTGTAGTTAAAATGCAAATGCCATCTTCTTTTCTCTCCCTTCTTCCTTCTCTAGACAACTGTGAGACCTGCTACCTGTTTTTAGGCAAAGTAAAAGAGCTTTTCCTTGTTGGCTCTCTCCAAAAACCACAGGGAACAAAGCATTTGTTATTTTTAGATCCCACAGTTCCACTCAGTGCAGGAGGCTCTCTGTCCTGGAAAGATGAGGATTATTATATGGAGCCTGAAAAATATTTATTGCACTGCTGGTTTAACCACTTGTTTTCAGACTGCTGCATTGAAAAACTGCTAATGGAAGTAGCCAAAAGCTATTAGAACTTCTTGCTTGTCCAAGCACTGAAAGCTGAAATGTATATCCAAGCCTTTTCTGCCTGCAGCATCAAACTGATCTTTTCTTATCCTTGTAACCCCATTATTTCCAGCCTGACAGTTTTCCCCTCTGTGCCCTGGAGCCTCCTCCCATCCCCTGAGCCATACTATTTAAGTTCCTTAAGGTTAAACCTTTTCTTTTATTCTTTTGTTGTCTCTAAAGGATTCCACTTCAGGACTAAGCAGCTCTCTGTGATTCTCACTCCCCCATATGCTCTGTAAAGGTATTTTCCACCTTGTGTCACCATGTAATAAGCAAGTGAAGGTGTAATAAGGTAGTGAAGGTGGGCTGTAGGATGCAATCCAGCAACAAATGAAAGATAGATTGGAAAACACAACGTCCATGGCAAACTCAGCTCCTTAAAGAGGGCTGAGAAACTCAGAAAGTGAGTGAGATGCAGCCTGAAAATCTGGAGAGTGGAGAGGAATGGCAGACTTTAATATCTTTGAGAAGAAGAGGAAGTAGAGAAACACTGCAGTGCACCTAAATGCATGCCACACTTGAGCATACATATGAGCACTAAGACCTCTTTGGGGTCCTCTTTAGGACCACCCTCTCTTAGGGGAAAGCGATGCTCCCAAGACCACACAACCTGTCAGTGTGTATCTCTTTTCTCCCTGCCAATACCGTGAGACATCTCAAAGATAAGCAAACAACCAAAAATACTTTCAGACTTATTAATTGGGGTTGAAGAGAGAAACCCAAATTAGCAGTTGCTGGAAGATATTTTTGGAATAGGCCTTAAAACAAGAAATCAGAGAAGTATTTGACGTACATTACACTTGTGACTAAGGGTGCTGAGGTCGTAGGGATCACTTGTGGGCTGGAAGGTATAAGCACTTACAATTGCACTGTTGGATCAGAAACAGCATCTCTGCAATGTGGTGCCTCTTCCAAAAGAGCACCAAGCACATTTAATTCCCTGTGTGGGTAATTTGTAGTTGACACCAACTATATTACATATGGGATAGTATATATGACATGAGGTTTTTCGAGGAGTTTGCACTTTAGATCATAGACACATGAAAATACATTATTCAAGTAATTAAGATCTATATTTTTACAAATTTTCACCTTTTTTCAGATATCATGTAATATGCTTACATATGCCTCCAGCCCAGAAAATGTCATATTTTTAAGAGAATCTGACTTCTTTATAGCCCAATATTTTTAATCACTATTACATATACCTATTAGGTATAAAGCAATTTACAAATATCAGAAAATTATATATTAAAAGAAAAAAAAAGATATTTTTCTCTCATGTTACTTCTCCCTCCTAAGAGCAGTAATCATCATTAGTAGAAAGTTGATTATTTAAGGAAGAAACCTTCAGCACTCTCCCACCACAATAGCTGCTAAACCACTCAGGGATCTCTGGTTAATATATGGGTATTTTAACAAGAGACTTAATTTTGTAGAAGGATCCTGTATTATCTACATTCTGTTGGTCTACAAGCACAATGAAATTACTCTTCTATGTTATATTTCAGCATTAGCATTTTGAAACACCAATAAAATGGAGACATATTACAAAGGAACTTTTTCTTAATTACTCTTTTAGATATCAAAACATGTTTAGTTTGAGTTGAGAGTATATGCTGGAGGCAAGTGCGGCCTATTCAGAATGGTTTCCATTTTACAAAAATAATAAGCTTTTGATACTAACACAGATGTAAGGAGGAACCACATCAAAGTAATGAAGCTACACTAGTACGGCATGAGAGTAGAATCCAGCTGCATTTTTAAAGATATTTTCTCTGCAGTCATAATTTGAAAGGGAAATAGAAAAAAAAACAACTGCAACAAAAAAATATTAGTAATCTCAGTTCCTGCATGGCATTTCTGTCACATCTGAAACTCAGATTGATTTGACCAAGAAATGAACACCAGCATTTGGGGATGCTAAATAGCAGCTTTGTCAGGATGGCTAAGGAAGAGTCTTGGAACATCCTTACTTGACTCGATGTGTTGTCACAGCAATTTGAACTGATGGCAGTTTTGAAATCTGAACAAAACTTTGTACCTTGACACTACCTGGAAAGTCAACATGCAGTCAGAACAGCTTCATCCAACACTCACAACTGCTCAGATTAAATTAGTTCCCATCCATTACCTTCTATCCTCTAGGTCTAACATTATGTTCAAAAAATAAGGTCAGTGGTGAGGTGGGGTATTTCTTAAAGAAAGCTGATGTCCCAGAACAACTCTCAAATGGCACCATCGAGATAGTGTTAGTGATCTAGAACAGATAGGCAGTATGCTGGTGCATCCATTAACCTCATGGTCTGCATGCTTGTAGACCTTAAGATCTTTCTCTTCCCTTTCCTTTCTTTCCCGCCCCTCTCTTTTTTGTTTCCATGTGTTTCCAGGTTCTAAAAATAACATATGCTCAAAAAAAAAAAAAAAGAGAGAGAGAGGCAAAAAACAAAAAACCCCAAGAAACACTCTGAAGTCTTTGCTTTTGAGAAAGGAGCGAAAAATCTACTTAAGATTCACTGTTTCCCAAAGATTCAATTCTGCCCCTAAATTTTATAAAACATATTATTCCAAAGTATGAGGCTATGGAGAAAAATTTAATCCAAAGAATAATATAACCTGATGGAGTTCACAAGTTGACAATTCAACCTCCATGACAGGCCTGAGAACCTCCTTTCCTTTTAAGGGAGAATGAAGGAGCAAAGAAGGAAATGGTGCTATGGTTGTATAGACCAGGCTGGCCATTGTATTCAAGAGAAAATATGTTAGGATTGAATTCAATATTTGACTCTCCATTGCACAAAGCAGACTACATAGAAAGAGCTGAAACAGTTACTGCAATTAAGAACTCCCCCAAAGGTAAAGAACTGCATTCCCCAGTGATGACAAGGTAATTTCCAGTGTCAGAGGGAGGATGCACCTGATGGGAGCTGGGCACGGCTCTCCTGGCATGACATGTAGGCATTTCCAGAGGAGTGTAGACACAGGACTGCACAGTCACCCCTTTCAGACTGGGGCTGCATTGACTCCCAGTGCTGAGAAACAAGCATGACTCTTTTTTTTCTCTGGTGATCCCAGGCCCTGTTCATTGCAGTGCCTTGGAGTTTTTTCCTCCGTGGCACCAATTTGTTGTATATCTCCTACTTGCTGGTATTAGAAGAAGGTCACCTAGTTCTCCACAGGATACACCTGAGTGATGTGACACACACTTATTCAAGGCTACATGTTTTGACACCTGTGCTGTTTGCAGCCAGGGTTTCCCATCACAGATGTGCACAGCTTCATTTTCGTGAAGCATTTGGAGCTTCTGGGACCTAAAATCATACTGGGTAGTTTTGTTTTGCTTTAACTATGGCTCTGCATGTCTACAAGGACCCACTGACTGACATACACTTCTAGCAGCCCAGACAACCCTGTTTTCAGTTTTCTGTTGAACAAGATGTCAGTATATGACAATCCATACTCCACTGATGTCATTCTGTAATTTAACAACATTAAATATGGGTCAGAGTCTGACCTCCATCACCATTTCAGCAGACACTTTATTATTTTGTTTTCACTCAACAAGGTAGACTGAGAATAATGGGAATATGCTGTGCCATAATTCATTGCAACAGCTTAAGCATATGCTCATGAAATGGTGGTTTGTTGTCTGACATAATTGTGTCAGACTACCATGGCCAGCAAAAGCAGATTTTGTTCAGCTGCTGAACTCTAAAATCTTCTAATACAACCATTTTAAGAGATAGTCAAATCCTAGTCAAATAAACTGCTGATGTTTGCTTCCCCGTGCCTGCATGAATAAATCTTTATTATTTTGCCCATAGAACACAGTTGCTGCCACACAGGAGGATGAGAAGCAATAGGAGAACTACTGTACCTTAAACACAGCACGGTTGGTACTTAAACAGAGCACTATCAATGACTGCAAGTATTATATATATATAGCAAATAACTGACCATCTTAGATTCTCCATACCACATTTGTAAAAGGCTATGAAAAAAAAACTAGTCCTAAAACATATAGAACAGAGAAATATGACAGTTTGGGAAGCTTGCAGCAGCATGTGGGGGCTGGTGCATCCACTCACCCTTACAGAGCTGTCTGAACGTGCTGGGTCTCTCATGCCAATAACAGTGGCAGATACTGCTGCAGATGCTGCCATGCTGGTGTTGTGCCCATAATCTGCTCTCATTTCATGTCTTATTTCCTTTGAATTAAAAGTTGAGTGGTGTGTGAGGCACCATCCTTCAGTAGTCTTTCTGCAGTCTCCAAGGACTCCTCCTTAGCCGAGTACTTCAGAGGCTGTAAATACAGCTGTTAATTTCTCTGATAAATAACAGAGGGACACAGGAAGAGAGAAGGAATTGGCACCGCTGTGGCAGTTTCATTACTTAGGAAAATTATCCTTTTACTCTTCAGAACACTGAATAGATATTTGCATCCTAAACCCAGCAGGTTTAATTTGTAGCCTCCCTTCCTGCACTGTGATTCAGACCTAGAGCTACCAAACCACTAACAAACAAAACATTTGGAAATAGCAGTGCTGTTTTTTTTTTTACTTGTCATTTTCTGACTGCTGCTTTGAAGGAGAAGTATGTTATGAATTTACACTTTATTATCACTATCACTAATCTTGTTTGAGATCCTGTATTAAATGGTTCACACACAAAAGTAAAGATCTGTAGATGCATTTTTGTCCTTACCTCAGCCCTATATCTATGAGAACTCTTTCTGGTATTTTATTTTCTTTCAACTTATTTTGTAATTTCAGTTTCTCTCCATTAGTACACCTTGATTTTAAAGCAGGAGAAGCATTTTTTCTTCTGATTGTATCCATTTGAAAAAACCAACTTACATTTTCAGAATGAGTTAACGTGAACACCTCTTTTTTGATCTGACAACACCTTCATTACATGTACCCTATTGCTGAAAAGCTGTTTATTTGTATGCCAAAAGAAATTATACCAGTGCCAGGGCTGCAAGAAATATTTTTTTACTGTAGCAATTGCAGAGCTCTTCAAGACAATAGTTCTACAGTCTTTAACAATAGTGTTGTAAGTCTGTCTGTGTGTTTATTATTCCACTCTGAAAAAATTAGTGAGAGATGGTTTCTCCTTCCCAACCAGGTATTGGAGGAGAAAAAGAAAATAAGTTGATCGCTTTTTTGACAATATTTAAAAAAACACTTCCTTTACTGTTTCAGTTACAATAAAATTTTATTTCTTTGAGCATAACATAACCTGGGATACGCCATAAACCCAGAGCATCAAATTAAATTCTACCAGGGTTTCTCTAATATACTACCACACAAATCAAGTAACTGGCAGCACAATCATTTTTCTACCATCCTTGGAAGGGTTTGTAGAACAGAATATATTTAAGTTTTGCTTCTTAAACATAATTTGCACTAATGACTAGATCACCCAGTGTGAATTACCGAATGCTGCAAATTAACAAAGAAGAGTGGATACCCAATTACTTTTAAAGAGCTAATGGATTCCAAAATGTACTGGTAATATACTTTAAAGATGATGTGTTGTTTTAATTATTCATAATCATAGCATAAAAGCAAAGTTTAGCTTGGTATATCTGTACAGATAATGATCATCCCCCTAATAACTATGTTTGTCCTGGTGATCCTAGTGAAGGGGAGGGTGGGATGGGAGGGTTCTCTGGAATGTCACCTGCCATGGTAACAAATGAGCAAAGGTCAGAAAAAGTGGGTTTCTGTTTCATGACAAGGACAACGGAAAGAGACTCACAGCTACTGCTTAGAAAGTGCCTGTGCCATAGACAAAGAAATCACAGTTTCCAGAGCTGTCATTCAAGCTTCTTTTCCTATCACTGACTCGTGTAGCACCAGACACCCTCTGTGTAGAAAAAATGTATTAATACTTTACATTGTGCTCCCAACGGACTCAACAATATCTCCAAGATGCCAGCTCACCTTCCCTGCAACCACCACAGTGTGATTTTCTGCCAGCTATGACTCTAATACTTCACAGAATACCATCAACCATCAACACAATCCCAGCACTTTGCTGCCATTGGCTTGCCAGTGTTGTCACAGGAGCACGACTGCAAACATTATTTATTCAAATGTAGAATGACAGAGCTGGATGGAAATGGCAAAGATACACATATGAGTTGACATGAATGAATCTTTGAAGTCCTATTTATTAAAAATTAATGTTTAGAAAAGACAAATGCACCCTAGAGTCTCCTTACTCAGACTTTACACCCTACTGCTGAGCTTTCCACCTCTGCACCAACTGCTCAGACCCTTCAAAGCTTTGCTCATGCTGATGTGCTTGAGCTCTGTTAATCCAATCCTATCTTTCAATTTGGCTATTGCTAGCTCTCCTCATTTTCAACAAACACCAACACCTTTAATGCATTTCCAGCTGTGTTGGAGTATGTTCCTAAAATGACTCCAGTTTCTCAAATTGCTCCTTTTAAGGTAAAAACTGTCATTTTTTTTTTCTCCTTTGGCAAGCACTGCATCTTATTGTGAAAATAGCTGTTTTTACTAGCAAAGAAAAAAGCCTGATATTATTGGGCCCACACATCATGAGGAGCTGTGGGTCTATTTCAGATCAGACATGGCTATTACAGCAGCTGGGAAGCGGCGACTGTCTCCTTGTAGAACTTGAGCCCTGAGTTGAATCCTCTCCAGGAAGATGCGTGCTGGCTTCACATTCTCAGCTGTGCAGGACTGTACTCCTCAAGGTTTCCTAACAGCTTATCTGATTCTGTATAAAATCTGAGTCTTTGCCACAAACAAGGAATTGCAGTTTGACTACATGGTTTAGAAATCATGTTGATCTCATTGGAAGTGCTGCAACCTATTTAGCCTAAGAATTGGTTTGCATATTTACATTTTTTTCTTAAACCACATTTTGCTGGACAAGTCTTTTTGCTGTCAGAAATCACAAATAGAAGTTATTGAAGATTTTCCCACAGTTCAATTGAGGATATGTAGAAAACATGACATAGCTAGTCTAGATGTTGTTTTGATGAAAAAAACTACTTCAGGCTTCTCAGCATGTTATTCCTTTGGTGTGAAGAAATTTACTAAATTATTTGGTTTTTTTTTTATTTTTTTACAAGTAAGGTTCATAATTTTCCCAATTCATTTTTGTCTTGGCTTCCTAAAGAGACAATGGTTGTGCAAATCAGCTGGCAGACACCCAGCCCCTAAGCCTGGAAACCAATTTAGATCATGTTTGAAAGAAAAGCAGAACTCTCAAACATGCCACTGTTGTTGTGAAAAATGGTGTTTGGCTAGAGGAGAGGGACCAAGGCCCAGAGAACTTGGCTCCTACACAGATACTGCTTAGTAGTAACCAGTCAGCCAAACTCAATCTCTAGCCTAGCAAGAGCACTTCTCTTTTCAGTGAGGATGTCTGCATACATCACGGAGCAAGAAGGAGGCAGAGGTGCCATAGTAAGGAAAGAGAGTCAAGCAGAAGACCCACATCCTCTATTAATTTTCAGAGATGTCTCCCAGATCATTACACTCAGATTTCCTTTGATAAGGTCTTTCCTGAGAGTTTGATGAAAATCCTCATATGCTGCCACATCAACCCTACAGGTTCTTCATCTCAGTCCTTCCCTGCTCTGGGCTGGCTGCTGTTCCTGCAACTGAGATCTGCTTCTACTCTGTGAGGATGCCAGCCCTGTATTCAGTTTTTGTGTTCTAGCAACTAATTTTGGGTCTCAGCTATTCCAGCTTGCTTTCAGCATGTCCATGCCAGTCATCTTTAACCCTGGGTCTTATTTATACTTGGTTCATTTTTACCTTGTTTGTTCTTTTGCTTCAATGTCCAGTCCCTTCAAAACTCCTCATAGAGCTACTTCCTACTATTGTTCTGTTTGCCCTTGTCTTTCATCAGAGTAGTCACTGTTTTCCTTCCAGTCCAACCCCTCAGAACAACTTCTAGGATATTTTTGGTTTGGTTTAGCATTTTGTACAATTCTATCACCAAAATTACCTTAGAAATGCAATTTATTAACCATTTTAAAAACTTTTCTTTGTGAGGACCTTTTCATTTATTCTGTTTTTCTCATTCCTTCCTTTCTCAGAACTCATTTTGTGATCACTGTCACCCAGATGATTTCTCACCATTGGAACTAATCAGACAGTTACGTTCTGCTGATGAGATTGAAGCCTAAATGAGTTACTGGTCTGGAATCCCATCTCCTGACATGGAGAGTTGTTCTGACACAATACAAGAACGTGGTAAGCCATCAGTAACCTGTCATACTTTATTTCTAACTGCTACCCTGTTAATTAACCTCATTATGTGGGGTTAATTAACCCCAGAATCCCATTAGCATCATGTTCTGCCTCTGGGAAGCTCTTATCAGCTGCTCAGAAACCCCCAGCCTCATCCACTCCAAGGCACTATCACCTCAGAAGCATCACTTAGCAGAAGTGTTGAGTTAAACTCTGACATATTATTTCAGCACATGTCATAAGCTTTGCATCAGAGCCACTTCTACAAGGTTGTTGTGACTCTACTTGGGGACGGCCACATGAGATGTAAAAGCTTTTCTTTAGGAGTAGGATGTAACTGTCTGGCACTGAGGGATTAGAGCAGGGGTCCTCAAACTACGGCCCATGGGCCAGATACGGCCCCCCAGGATCCTCAATCCATCCCGCTGGTATTTACAGAACCCCCCCCGGCCCCCCCCCCGCCAACTCGGGCGAATCGCCAGAGCCCCAGCGCGGCAAGGTTCCTTCAGTCCCTTCTGGCCCCCACTCCGGACCGCGTGGCCGGGCTGAGGAGGGGGGCGGCGGCATCAGCGAGGTGGGCGGCTCCCCTGTCTCTCCATCCCTCCCTCCAGCTCCCAGGCAGGACAAACAAGCCAGCACCAGTGGGGAGCATGTGCACCATCATGTCAAAAAAAAAGAAAAATTGACTCTGAGTGCAGGGTATTCCAAGAAAAGTGGACTTCTGATTATTTTTTCACGGAGTACAAAGAAAGAGCTGTTTGTCTGATATGCCAGAATTCAGTGTCTGTGTTAAAGGAATAAAATTAATTTTTTTCCAAACTATAGTCTGGCCCCCAACAGTGTCTAAGGGACAGTGAACCGACCCCCTGTTTAAAAAGTTTGAGGGCCCCTGGATTAGAGGAAAGGGGGAGGATTACAGAAAAAATAAGGAAGAGAAAACTAATAAGAGAGAGCAAACTAACTTATTCTTTCCAATGATCTATTTGTGCTGAGGGATGTCAGAGTGTATCTCTTCTTTCAATCCACTTGCTTCTCACACACTTCTCCCCATTTTCATTTCAGTGATCCTAACTTCTGCATTTCTGAAAACAAGGCCAGCCTGAAGAATTTCAAAGCTTAGCAGGTGCACAAACCAAATATACAGTTGATGCCTGTAGTGTGTTATAATAAGATCCCAGTTTTACAATCCTGCCCTTTAATGAGTACAAAATTGTTCTGTATTTTTATATAACATCAATTTTGCTCTATTCCATTCTATGATGGAATAATAATTTAATAACCTAATTGTATATGATAAATACTTTTTAAAAATAATTGTAGGCAGCCTAACATTTAATTGGAAATGTTATTTTAAAGTGATCTCAGTAGTATTTTTAAAAAGTCCTGCAGAGATTGGTGATTAGGATTTATATGTGCAACCTGTCTGGAGAATCCTAGTGAGAAAGATAAATGGTATTAAAACACTGCAATGCTGATACTTGAGACTGAGCTGATGCTCAGGGGGATTTTGAACAAAATGAACTGGAAATATTTCCACAAACTATACCCCCACCCCACCCAAGTTATGATATTGAGGGGTTTTTCTGTAGGTTAAATTTCAAGTGCTAAGAAATTAAGTATTTCCATATTTCTTAATAATTTTTAGTAGTTTCTTCTAAGTCAATGTAATCCTTCTTTAAACTTTGAGAGACAGTCTGAAATACTGGCATTTTCTGGCAGGAAATCTGCCCCAATTCTTTGGGGCAGGGACCTCATGGGTCATCACCCTCTGTCTGTGTAAACCAGTACACAAACCTTCCAAACCTTCCAAAGCCCCTACAATAACAGCATCTATTTGGCACAGATTTTGTGTAGTGACGTTAATGGGAGCTTTGAGTTGACTTCACCTGACACTGTGGCAGCTTTTACATCAGGCCAGAGCTCAGTAACAGCAGTTTAATGATAGACATATAATCCTGTGCTGTTTCACTATAATTAATGAGCACAGCTCACAGACAATGTAACAACAGAAGATTAACTCAACCTATTATGACTCTATTATGCTATTAGAGAATTATGCCCATTAGCACATTTATACAGAAATTTCTTCATCCATAACAAAATTACAGTCTATTGTTGGGAGAAAAATTATTAACTGCAATAGATTCAGACAGAAAGTAAAGAATATCTTCCATAATGAGGCTTCTAAGTTTACTTCTTATAACCTCTCTAAAAGACTACAAAAATGAACTTCTGCGTTGCAAATATTATGACATGTTTAACAATAATCGTGTTACAGCTCTGTCTCAGCATGTGAAAAAATGTTAGTGTCACTGCAGTTTTCCCTTCTTTCAGAATTCTTACCTCAGTTGCACAGGGGTAAAGCTAAGCTTTTGCACTGGACACTGTGCTACTTCACTGCTTCACAAAGAACAAAATTATGATATACTTGAAGAATTTCCATTTTAATGCAATCAAAATTGATCAGCTGAAAAACTTTTTTGGCTGAATTTCTCTCTGTGCATGCGTTATGTTCATGATTAGGCTCTGCTGTTAGTTCTAGAGTATATCCTAAGATGATACAAGGAAAAAAAAATTGAAAATATCCAGATATAGATTTGACCTATTTTACTCAAAAAAAAAAAAAAATTGGATTGTTGGTTGAACAGTAGAAAGTGAATTATTCTCTATTACACTTTTAAGAATGAATAACTGTTTCTACCAAATACCTTCACCTAATTCTCATGAAAATGTCTTGTGATGCCACTTCCTGACTATAAAAACTGCTATATGCTATTAGGAAAATTATTTGGTCAAAGTAATACAGTAAAGCAAAAACCTACTCATGTAAATATTCTATCAGACTTTCTGCTGCCTTTGCAGATGGTGACAGTTTCTTCCCAGAAGACTGACAAGGCCAAAATTGAACCACTCTTGAGAGTTGCCCCAAAAGATTAAGACATTCAGAAATGCAACATGCAGGTTTTTTTGTTTAACAATAGTTTCTTCCCACTTCTGATTCTAGTCCTTCCGTCATGGAAGAGTACATGGGTACGTCTTTACAGGAGACAGAAAATTTTCACATATAGGCATCAAAGAAAAAAAATTAGCAATTTTTCCCTAATCTTATGGGTAGATTAACATTGTGATTTTATCCTAGCAATTGTGATTTTATCCATAGACCACTCTACTGCCTTTTGTGGAGCTACTAGAGGATGAAATTATATGTGATCTCCATGAACTATCCTTACATATTTATTAAAGGACTGTTTCCAGTGATAATTCAACACCAGCATTTGTGAACACACACACACACACACACAAGCTTATTCTCAAACATTTATCAGTTTCTTCTTATCCATAAATAACATTTTCAACACTCAGTGCATACAGCATTATTTACTGAGGAAAACTTGTATGTATTTAGTATAACTCTAAATCTAAACACATTAGGTACACACTGCATGAACACAGGGACAGCCCTCCCACATAACAACTCCAGATTGTGCACTTAACCTTGAAATGACAACACTTTCTGGATCAATGGGCTCGGTGTGTGGTAACAGGTTAGGTCTGGGCTGCTGAAATGCCCTTTCCAGCTGCTGCTGAGCAGCTCCCCTTCTGCTTATGCCAACAGCTGAGTTGGTGTCGTGCCACAGAAACCTGTTTCAAACACATCAAGACAGAGTAGAGCCTACAGGTAGTCGAGATGGGAGTAGATAGTACTTGTAGCTGCAATGAATTTTGCTAAGGCCTTCCAAGAGAATTTTTCTGCCATGAAGAAAATGTTTCCACAAAAAATACAGCCTCTGCCTGATCATTAGCTGATTGCCAGCCAATACTACCCAGCATTTTAAAGCCTGTCATTCCAGTGATTTCCTGGAGCTTTTCCTGTATTAGATCCAAAGACCAGCTAAGTTAATGCTAATTGCCTCTGTACCTTGCAGCAGAGCCATAGTTACAGGAACAATTTTGAGGATGTTATTTAGTCTGAGTGGAACAGTACCAGAGTTCCACAGGAAATAGTCCTGCCTAAATAAACAGAACAATAACTGCTGAGGTAATTTACCTTCAGCCACACATGTTGAATCCAAGTTTAACCAGGAAGACCTCAGTGCAATATCTTACATTATATAATAACATAATACATTATATAATAACAGCCCAGGCTTCTGTAATTTGGTGATATCTCATTGAATATTTGTCCTAACTTACACAGTATCTTCTTTCCCAATAGGCACCTGGGTATTGAAATTAATGGTGCAACGGGCAACTCTCTGGTACCTGAAATCCTCTGGAAAATTGCAAACACTGTACTTGAATAACTGCTCTTCAGGGGCACACACCCCCTTTCATTTATCATACCAGGATATTTAAAAAAAATGAAAAAAATCCCCACATATTGTGAGATTTACAACCAATGGTCTAACTGGGATTTCATTCATTGTGTGGGCCTAGAAATGCCCAGCTCTGATTCATTGTTCTTTCACCCATGGTCCTCACAAAGCCACACTGTTATGGGCTGCAACAAAATTTACACCAAATTGAGGCATGACAGACAACACTTAGAATGGAAAATTTTCCTGCCCACTATTTCAGGAGACCCAAATCCTGAACTGTTCACAACATGTAAGGAAATTCTTCACTACTGCAGTTTGGAGCAGACTAGATTTTAATAAAGGAAACAACATATAAAAGTTTATCTTCTGTGGCTTAGTCAATCACAAGAAACCCGACCAGATCTCAAGAGCCTGGGTTCATGTTCATTCATTAAGTGTAAATATCAGGACAGAAATCTGAAGAGAAATATGCAGCAAAGACTAGGAACCGTGCATTCTTTGAAATGTCAAAGTTCTTACAGATTAATTATACAACTATGGAAAACAAGAAAGCTTTGTTTGCTTGAACCAAAGAATAGGTGCTTAAATGACTGAAATAATAAAAAAGCAGAATTAGTTACAGGTTATTTTTCTGCACCCCAAAACATTTAGTGCGAAAGGAATTTAAAAATATCTGATCTTGTCCAACAGTTTTCTGTGAAATGAGAAAAATCACAGAGTGGGGGAACCTAAACCCTGATCTGTACCCAGAATAAGGAAACTTCCCTGCTCTAAACATTTGTGAAAGTTGGGATAGCACCCAGCAAACACAGAAATCCACATGATTTCATTAATTGACCATGTTGCATCATTATGCAGATTTTGTCAGGGTTTTTATTTTTGTTTTCTTGGTTTATTTGGAGACCTGTTTGCATACTTGTTTACATGGTGAGAAAGGGAAAGTCATTTCCACTCATTGCTAGGATGAGTCTTAGTAAATGAGAGTACGTGGAACAATACCGGATGGCTCTTGTGCACATGACAAGAGCAAATATCTGTCCCCCAATGAGTTCTGCCAACTTTCATGATTTTCAGAGCAAAAACAGACTTGTGTCACCCTGGCACTCTGCCATAAATTCACAAGGCTTATCATCATTTATACTCAACATACATACTATCTTTAGCACAGAGATTATATCTTCTTACATACAGCCAGTTTTTGCTTTAAGAAAGTAAGAGCTACCATTTCAGGACCAGGGATTAACTCAGGCTGATCTCATCTCTCCTTGCAGTTAACCTACTTTTGGAATAAAATCAGGCAGACAACTGCTGACTGTTTACAGTGCCAGTCAGCCCCAGGGCGCGGAGCATGGAATATTCCACATCCTGTCATGGAATACACTCCAAGCACTTGGGACAAGTGAGATATGAATCATATCTCACTTTCAGAAGCTCTGTATTCATTGTTTTTCATTTGGTTTACTGCAAAGGAATACAGTGCATATGCCCAGACTACAAGGCATATGCATACTTTCCCAGTTCCAGCCTGTTAGATCAGTTTCTACCAGCAGACTCAAAAGGAAGGTGACATTTGATAGCTAGATTTTTAGGTTAATATGCCATAGGCAAGTTGAACAAAAAGCCTTGATGTATTGGTCAGCAGCAGAAATATGGTATTGAATAAGTACTGAATACTGATGGTCTTAAGGAGAAAAGTTGAGGCAGACCATTCTGGTCCATGGGAAAATTCCAAGCTCAGGAGAAGACTTTGAAAATTAGGTGAAACAGAGGGATGAATAGGGTGCATGAGTTGGAGAGAAAAGCACCTTGCTTAGAAAGCAAAAGTGAAGGGCAAGAGACAAATAGGAGCAAAGGTGATGTCTTTGAGAAGAGCA
This sequence comes from Platyrinchus mystaceus, assembly GCA_035041135.1. Classification (NCBI taxonomy): domain Eukaryota; kingdom Metazoa; phylum Chordata; class Aves; order Passeriformes; family Tyrannidae; genus Platyrinchus; species Platyrinchus mystaceus. The sequence continues at coordinate 6,928,531 of JAWWLV010000180.1, read as the reverse complement.
CCTATCCCTACATATATTTTTTAAGCATCAGTCATGCAAGTATTCCACTTCCAGAAGGAGTATTTAAAGAGGAAAATAGCAGTCTGGACACCAGCACAAGTATTTAAGGATGTGGGATTACATCACTGAGGCAGTAAGTGAGGTGAATTATTTCATCTTTGTCATAGATTTCAGGGGATTCTGGTAAGCATCACGCAATTCAGAAAGAGGGAAGATTATAGTTTTCCAGACATTGAAAGCACAAAACTTTGGCTGAAAAGGAAAGGGGCAAATTCTGCCTTCTATTGCACTGATTTATACCTAGAACAACTCAGCTAAAGTCTGTTTTGTCAATGGAAATTGAACAAGAGATATGAGACCAAAAAACTGTGCAACTAGCATTTAATGGACAAGTGACTTTCTGGAAATTGGATCTCCAGCAATAAAAACACCTAAAGGCAAGTATTTAACAAAAATTTGTTACAGAGAACAGTAGCTGTGTGAAGATGATAGATCCCCAAATATACTGAAAGGCTGTCTGCAGCCTAATACTCTAACAGCTCAGTGTCTCTGGGAAGTGTGCTCTGTGCAATTTTGAATGAGGTTCCAATTACACATAGACACAACAATTCATTTTCAGCAGATAGAAGAGAAAAACAAAAAAGTATTATGCAAGACAGCAGTATGTCAGAAAACAGCACTGCATCCTCAGCAACAGAGCTGGAAGTAACCAATGCATTCAACACTTGCTGTTTTTCTTGCTACTCTTGCAGTTATTCATGTCAGGAATTTCTGAAAAGGCAACATTTCAGCACATGAATTCAGGCAGAAGTAGGAGCTCCACCACACAGACATAAGTGATGGCAGTGATCCAGGAAGCAAGACATATGTCATGTGCAGACTTCATAGGCAGTGTTGCAAAGAACTGTAACAGATGCATGATGTGGTGGCACCACACAGCATCTAAAATGAGCTCGAGAAAGGTTCATAGGGGTTTCCATCACACCAAGCCCTTCTAAGGTGGTAATCACAGCAGTCACTGGTGGCCTACTGACAAGAACTCTTGTCTGAATGTGCAGCAGCAAAAGCCACTGCTCAATCCTCATCCAAGATACAACTAGTTTGCAGTGGCACAAGTCTTGTGCCTTGCCAGCTGGATTCCTGAAATACCCAGGGTGTCCCCATTAGTTTCATCCAGGACTGTCTAATGCTCTCTCAGCTGTACATGAAGCTGACCAGCCAGGCAGACCTGGAGTTCTGCACTGTTTGTCTGTCTATCCTGAGGTAAATGACACCTGCTGCCTCCACAGACAGCTATTATTTAACATATTACATAACTGACAGGGCAATAATCTACAGGTTTCTACAGTAATGAGGGGACCCCTGGTGGTCTAG
>JAWWLV010000180.1:6892110-6912545 GCA_035041135.1 Platyrinchus mystaceus | reverse complement strand
TGTCACTCAACTCAGCAAGACAAGCAATCAGTGCTGAGTGTTTGAGTGTGGTTATCTGTGTGTAGTATCAGGTTCTGAGTTGCACCAGCATTGAGACCTGCAGGCAAAAATTGCCCATGGTCTTACTTTTCTCTCCCTTTACACTGAGTACACATAATGAGGACATGAAAGAGGAGTAAGCAGGGTTTTCCTTGGCCCCATTTCAGTGTAGGTACCACACAGCCATCAGGACAGGCTTGAGACCCTAATCCAATCCTTTCATCCTCTCTTGTAGCCTTTAGTACCCCGCTTGCACAGCTCAATGCTGGTGGCACTCATGGTGTACATCTGTAACAAGAGGAAGAAAACTAAGCTCCATTAATCAGATCCAGTCCTATACTCCAAATGTGTTTTTTTCAGGTGTTACTTCCCAGAGGAAGTCTGAGTTGCTTTTATAATGCTCTTTCATCAAAATATTCTTAAAAAGTAAAGATGGTTCATCCATCTAGTTTTATGCCTTTCTTTTTATATATTACACAGCAAGAGTTCTAAGAAACTCCTGTAGTAAGAGAACCAGAGGAGAAATATTATTGTCAGTCTCTTAACATTTACCTTCAGAAGTCAACTTTAGCTTCGTTCAAATGTCTGCTAAAAGTCGGATAGAGAGAAGTCTGCCAAAAAATTCCAGTTCTCTGCCTTCTTCTCCTTCACTTGGCCCGTTTTTTAAATCAGGCTACACACTGGATCATACATCATACATAAGAAGCTTCCAGTGAGTGCTTTTACCTCAGCCTATTTGTGTAGAGACATTTCTGCAGTAACATATGTATGAGTCATATCTTACTTCTATCATGAGGGACCTGCATCAGCATAAAAAGGGAAGACCTTACTTGACATTGCTGATTTCTACAAGAGAAAAGAAGGAAAACTAAAAGATTTCTTTCCTTGAAAAAAAAAAATAAGCACAACAACACTTTTGACATATGTCAAAAGGAGCAAATAAAATGAAAGCATGTTCTTTTCTCCTAGAATATCTAAGACAAGATTGATTATGTGTTAGAACTTACAGCACAAAGGAAAAAAATTGGAAGGGTTGCTAATGTTAGAACAAGCTACAGCAATTCAGAGTCCCTGAATACATGGAAAAAAACCCAGCAGTGACATCATTCAAACGTGTTGCAAGTTATTTAGGAAAGTTAACTCAGCCTTTCATCTACGGATGAAAACCTACAGCTACAGCTAAAACCTACAGACTGAGTGGGCCATACATCCTGTGCATGTGTGCAGACCCAGATACCCTATCTTCATTTCAGGGGATAAAGTCAATGAGACAGAGCCACTCTCACTTCAGAGACATAAAGTGAATGAGCAAGATGTTCCAGGTCATGACATATTGCAGACCCCAAAGGAATACCTGCGGACATCAGAAAGTTCCAACGAAGGAGGCAAACTCAAACTCTGGAATCTGAAAGTCATTTCTGCAGTTTGAGAACTCTTAACTTCTACAAACTGTTACTAAATGCCTGTTCTCCTGATGCAAAACAGGGTAGGTCATATAATGGAAATCACCTGACTCTTTTCCAAGCACTTTGGAAACGAGCTTATCTTTGGACACCACTCAAGTAAATCATAAGGTTTTTAGCAAGGACTCAGTTGCTAGAAATTATGGTTAAAGGAACGGAAAAGATGTTGAAAATTGAGTGTTGGTTCAGAAGGTACAGACTGGCAGTGATAAATACAGATGGAAAATTTCCGTATTACCTGCATATCTCACTCTTTGGAAGCAGAAAGAACACCCCATATATTCTCCTCTGAATAAGCATCTATTCTAGAGCTACTGTCAATGGCTACATTACAAAAGGTCACCATTAATTCCCAGAAATATTATGCACCTGGTTCATGTGACACGTCTTCCTACATAGTAAAAATAATGATGTCTGTGCCCTGAAGCTAAGAACCCAACTGATAAAGGATGTTGTATGGCCACTGTACAAGATACATTGGGCTCAGTGTGCAAACCTGACAGTCTCCAGGCCAGCAATGTATAATTCAGAGCTCCTCTCTCTCCTCTTTGCTCATTTATTAAGTTAAAGAGAGCTTAAAGTGACAAAGGAGACAGGGAAAGAGCTGCTTGTGTCTCTGTATAGAGAAACACGTGCCTTTAGCCATCCTGTGCAGTCTCCCACAGCTCAGCTACAATGGATTTTATAGACTATAGAGGAGCATTTCCAAGGCCACTGCCAGAGCCCACCATCAGGTAGAAGAGCTCACGCTGTGGCCCTCGTGTCATCTGCTGCAGTTGTAAGCTAAATAGATCCACTTTGTCTCGACCCTTTTAGTGACAGTAATTCCAAAAGGGAAGTGTGTTAATGGATACTTAACATACTGCCAAGTCCTTCAAACATATACTTGGAATACTGGCCAAGAGAGGTGGAAAATGCTTCTTTTCCACTCATTTCAGACACATTGCTTTTCATTTTGAGCCTCTAGTTTGAGATATCTGACCCTCTCTGACCTCTATTTTCTCCAAAATTTCAAAATCATACATTCAAAAAAATCCAGCTCTAAAAGATCCAAGGTAGTTTATGCAAGGACTTCACAGATGAAACTACTGCTACCTCTACAAAGTGTGTAAGATGCAGACAGGCACTCACTGGGAGAGACTGGCTTCCCAGTCTTCCCTGTCACTTCACATCTTAAAAAACTATCATGATGTGACATAGAGAACTTAAAATAACAACTAATTCCATTTAGAAATAGTTCTATTATTCATCACACATTTTCTGGGGTTTGTCCTTTTGTTTTTAATACTGAGGATAGTTTCATAAATATTGTAATGTTTGTTTCTTAATTAATATTTTCTTGGCAGTTTATACCTAATATATTGGTATAACTAAAGCTGTCAATTAATTTATTGGCTTAATTTAGACTTTTTCCTGAAAAAAAGAAATGCATTTTGTGGGTTATGATTGCTATTCAGGAGGATTTGCTAATATTTTCTTTTTGCAATTTTCTGCACACAGCTTAAAATAAGTTTTTAGGTTTAAAAAGGAAATGATACTAACATATTTTATCAAAAAGTAGAGGGTAACCAGACAATTTTTTTTCTTTCTATCCAGTAGGATGGAAGCAAATCAGTTCTCAAATTGTTGATTTTTAAGTGAAGAACTACGGAATTGGAGCAAAAAAATTTTCAAAAAAAAAAATTTGAAAAGTCCTACTGTTAAAAGAACAAAGGAGAGAGAAAAAATAAGAAGAACAGCATTATGTGCAAGAGAATATCTAGAAATAAACTTTTCTTCACATTTCTTTAATGCCCGAGTCTTGGCTCCCACTGATTTTAGTCAGCAGGCTTTGAGTCACTCTAAAACTTTCTGAAATAGCTGCACTTGTCATCCTTCCTATTTGCCCTGTAAAGTTTACTTTGACCTTTGTATTACAGATCATCTTAGCGTTGGTTTAGCACATCCAGCATCCTTGTCACAAATTTGCTGCCAGGGTCTGTTGCAGGGGAGTTTACTTTCTCAGGGTGGAATAGATGACATTTGCAGCCAAACAAACTAAAAGAAACTCAAAGGTAAATAAAAATATTCCCTCCAAGTTTTGATCCATCCTGTTAAATATTTTTTGCATTTCCAAACAGAGACTAAAACACCACACTCTGGTTGCAAGGGGAAGGAGGAAAGACACTACTAATGAAAACACCTTATTACAGCATTGCCACAATTTCATTACCAAAATCTCCCCCAGCTCTCTTGATCTTTCATTGAGTGTTACTTCTGTTAAAACTGACTTTTTCATGATGCGTATTATTTCTCAAATATACCACTTCCATATCAGTAGCTTCATTAGTCTTAGAAAAGTTGATATGTTCTTTTACAGTGTCACAATAATAGATTTCACTCTAAACTTGTGATCTAGAAAGTGGGATGCTACTTTGCTGTAAAGACAATAGATTTTTACAGAGTTAATATTTGTGAAAGACTCCACATTCTCTTAAATATTAACTCCAGAAAGTAGGTATAGCTCCTTGTATTTTCAGTGTTAGCAGCAAAGCATAAAATACGACACTGAAATAGCAACAGTTGTTTGTTTCTATGTCAATCACTTTAAGCAGAAAAAACGATGAGGGAGTTGTGATAGGTAGCTCTTGGAAAATTCATCTCTAATGAAGTCAACTAAAAAATTCATGTTTGTCTTCAATAAGGTCTAGATTTGACTCTAAACACCTGAACACCTCCAATGCTTAATACTGCACTTTATACATCTTGCTGTAACAGTCACCTGCTGTGTAGACAACAGCTGCCTCACCACGTTTTTTTAAAAAGCATAAGCATTACAAAATAAATCTAATCTAATTTGCTGTTTTAAAGACCATCCATTTATATAGAGAGTTCAATAAATTTGACTGTGGATTTTTTTTTTTAATTAATTCATGTGGTGACTTAAAAAGTAAGAAGTAGAAATTGTAACCCATTTGCAGAAGAGTAACTAGTGACTTTCCCTTAAAAGTTAAAGCTCCACCCATTCTCTGTCTACTGAATCCATAATGTTAAGTAAATTCCACTCCATAGGCACAAAAATGCATGGATGTGCACGTGGATGAAACTTCCATCGACGCAAATGAAATTCCAGGCATCTTAGGCAGGGTTTAGCCCAGAGTACTCAGTGTGTGACGACTCATTTATTCTAACGGCAAAGAACTGATGAAGGAGAAAGGCTCTTAACGTGACACAGAGAGCTCAAAAAGCCAAAATGGGAATTCAGGAAGTCATTCCACTGTTTTTTTTTAAAGATAATTCTGCATGTTAAGTCTGTGCTCAGCATGGTGGACCCTGCTCCCTCCAGTGTCCAGGAAGATCTTATTTGTCCTTCAACTACAATTGTAGAGTGGCTACAAATTTCTCTATTTCTTTTTCTTCTTAGCAACAAGTAAATACAATGCTCTGATAGAGTGCCATGTACTTTGAAATAAATTGACACAGGATACTGAAGGAAGTAAGAAAGAGTTGTATTACCAAAAAAAAAAAAAAAAAAATCACGGTTTTCATACCAAAAAGATGAACAATTTTCATTACTAAAGCGTTGATACCTTCCATTTACTTCTTATTACTCAGAAGTTCAATTTTTTGTCCAAAAGGAAAAAAAAAAAAAAAAGGAAAAAAAAGACTTAATCAAACAGAATGTACCATGAAATAGTTTTCATGCAAGTCAGTAAAACTGAGTGGAGAAAGTGAGCTACTACTAAAAGAAAACTTTAAGGAAACTATGAAATTACCTAAAGAAGTAGTTTCAAAAATGCAATCACAGTTGACAGAAATTCTCACCTTTACTTAGAATCTCACCGGAGACTAAGGACTGAGAAACCACAGGAAATCTCTTCCAATTTAGAACAAACAGAAATGCTGAATTTATGTGAGGATACTTTCACTGATGCTGCTCAATATTTTCTGTGGTGTTCTGTGGGGAGCTAGAAGGTTTCAGTCTCTCTTGCTCCCAGACTACCATTTTTCACCAGGAAAAAGAAAAAAAAAAAGAAGTCACAGACAATAAAATCAATCCACTAAAGCATTTCCTGACAATGCTCAAATATCTGCATCAACTCAGTGTTCCTCTCAAAAACATGCACAGCAAAGAGGGAATTTTTATTAGACAGCTGACCAGCAAATGTTCAAATTAATGGTAAATACAACTCAAGAGCAGAGTTGTTGGGGCACATTTGCAGACACATAATATAGACTGCAATGTGCAGCCTGAAATACTGAAAGCCTCCAGAGAAAGGGGAGTGAAAAGGTTTATCAGGAAGTAAGGAAAATAAAGAATGTACCAAAGTGTTGGGTAAAGGCAATAGGCTGGAGAACATCAGAAATACGGCATAAACTAGTGCTATCAGGATGATACGGGGAGCCAAAGACACAGTGTCACTCTCTAAGGATCTCAGGTGTTTATAATGTGATGCTACAAAACCAAATGGTATCTCCTGAATGCTGAGCACCATAGAGATATTTCATTGAAGTCCAGCTCTAGCAGAAGTGCTGAAAAATACCCCCATATGGAGGAATTTTAGACTAATATTCAAGAATCCAAATTCAAGGACATCCCTAGGTCTTCTTCAGTGGCACCTTAAGAAGCCAAACAACACAAGGGCAGAAAAAGAACAAAGCAGCAAAAAGTTAACTGCTTTGGTTTGATTTCAGTAAAGACTTCAGAATCCTGCTCACACTGCCAGTTATACCTACACAGCTTATGACAGTTCTGCATCAGGCCTGGTGCCCTCTCCTTGTCCTTCTCTTCCATTCTAAATATTTATTTTTTTTTAAATTGAATGATGTTCTGGACTTGACACCAAGCATTTCATGCATCAGGAAAACATGGGTTAGGGATTTGGAGTTCTGCCCAGTATGAATAATACAGCAGAGCACTATGGCAGCATGAACTGTTAGAGAAATCACAGCTGCTGGTCTTCACTGCTCATCTAGACAAAAATTAGGTCTTAGTATGTTCTTGATGCCAGTCAGAGGCTTCAGGACAGGTAATGAAATATGGATTTCACATGCCATGTTAATTCTGTCAGCATATGTCAAATAATCCTGTGTCCCCCCTTCCTGTCCTCCCCAATCTATTTATCTATCCTTCATATGCTGAAACTTTACTCTGTTGGCATTTTCTCCCTAGAACTTTTGCTCTGGAAAGCTGAAACTACAACATGGAAAATCAGTAGATATTGTAGATAGCAAGCTATTTTGACAACAAAGCTAGAATCCCATGTATCAAATACTTGTCTACTAATATTCACTGCATTTTTTTGCCTGCTTAGCCTTCCAATACTATTGTCCATGGATAGCGCCCTTAGACCTGAGTCATTTTTTCTGATTTTCAAGCAAACCTCAAGCTCTAGGTGTATATAAGACTTAATTTTATTTTTCCTTCACTTGCTGTCTTTGCTTTTGGAAGCAATGCTTAGCTGATACTCCAGCAAAAGCATCCTCCAGCTCCCAAGCACAGCACCAGCATTCTCTCTGTTGAGGCCACAGGCCATGCTTACATCCTGATTTCTGCTCTCTGAAACAGTCAAGCCCATTCTCCTGCTAAAGAGGGAAATTAAAGAAGATGGGGCTACTGTGTTACAAAGGGCCTACAAGTAAAGGGTTGAAGTATTAGGTGCAGTGCCAGGTGAGTTCCTCTAATTCAGTTTCCCACCTGAACTACACTTCAGTGGTTCAGTTCTCACCCTAACAGAGGAGGAACTCATCCCACAGTTCTTAGATACACTCAAATCTGACCTTAGGGATAAAGAGCAAAGAACAATATGCTGAAATTTAGAGAGCCGCCAGGAGGGTAAGAAGATGCTCTCGTTTCTATCCTATCATTTCTGTATCAATTACAGCAGGTACATCCCAAATAAAATCACATAGTCAGCTAAGCCTTATCTTAGAGAATGGGTCATCACCAGAAAGGACCAGCAATTCTGTGTTGACTCAATCCTGAGTCATTTTTCATTGGGTTTCAACTGCTGTTGACTTTACATCCTATTCATCTGAACAAGGAACCTCTGCCCTTTCCACTAATCCTCATCATAACAGAGAAGAAAATCACAGGGAAAGAGGGAGGTGAAGATACTGTGGCTGAAATTTACCTTGCAATAGAATAATGTTAAGCTTCTGATGGGGCACATTTTCTTACTTTATGAAGGAGTTTAATAATGTCTTTTAAGAGCAATAAATAAATTGACTGCTTGAAAGCATTCTAAGGCTAGTATTGCTTTTCTCCTGCTAAGCCTGCTAATTATGCCATTTTTCCATTAACTGAGAACATAAACTGCTTAAAACCAGCTTTGAATCAGTTTTCTGAACTGTAGAAGTGCACCACTATCAGAGCATCCTCACTTTGCACTGAATACACTCGCAAAGGGCAAGATTTCTGCGCCTGAAAGTAAATTCCTTCCCTGACAGTTTTCTTTCAGAAGTGACCAAGCCTCCATCACCAACTTTGTGCTAAAAAAAGATCAACCTGGGCATTTCAATTTCCACAAGAGCAAAGCTAATAGCATGTAAAAGAATGGATCCTTAGTTAGGTTTCCAGCTACCAGACAGTACACCTTATTCTAGGTTTCATTTTATGAATATTTGAAGCAATAAAATTCAGAAATAACTTATTTAAAGAAGCTATATAGGCAAAGTAAACTAATTTATCTGTGTTAATCCCTCATGAGAAAAACTGCCCCATACTATCACATTAAATATTTAAAGCTATGATGATGATGATAAATTTGCATCAAGTCCAAGTATTACATGTCACTCCTGAGAATTTGTCAGCAAAATCCAACAATCAGGTTTGCACTTTCTCATCTATTCTTAGCCTTCTTGTTTATTTATTCTTACATGTACAAAGATGTCTACAAATCTGGACCCACTCTGTCAACCAGGCTTGTATCTACAGGACACATGCAAAGCCAACTTCAAAATGAATTTTTAATCATTTCTTTTTAAGGCTGAGAACAGAATGGATCAAACATTGAATATGTTGTAATTTGCAGAGTTCTTCTTGTAGGTTTTTTGACTCTGAAGTGAAAAAAAGATATTTCTCAGTCCTTAGTTTTTCATCTTCAAAAATATGAAATTCTCCTTGAGACAAGAGTTGTTTTGGTACTGGATTTAATATACATATATATATATACATGTATATCCCCAAAAAAACTCAACCCAAGTGCAGTCATTTTCTCTTTTTTTCTCTTTTCAGAAATATGAAATATGAAACACTATAAGCATTACTTTTAGCTGATCTTAAAACAGCATATGGGCTGCTGTTTTCACTTCAGGAATGGGGAAAAGAGACAGACAAATTTCTTCTGATTTAGTTTGTATCATTCCTTTAGAAAGCATAGTGATCACCAGAAGACATATTTTAGACTCCTGGTGGCCTCTTCAAACTTTGAACTTGAGAACATGGTTATCTTACTTTTCATCGGGTTATGGACAATAATGTAGAACAAGTAAATATATCCTGGCAAGTCGTCTTTTCCTGCCAGCCTGGACCATGGCACAGAGTGCAAGCAAGACTTTGCAAGCAAAATGTTTCCAAAACTTGTTGCTCTGAGGTAACATTCAGATTATAAGAATATGCACTAAAAAGAAATTTTTTTCATCTCCTTAGAGATACAGCACACCTCTGAAAGTACACACACAGTGTCAGCCAGTTATGAATGTTTAAATAGCCCATTACTTTGCTCATTTATTTTATATTTTAATGTTAAATAATATGCCTAGAAACTCCTAATATAACTTAAAAATACACATCTTTTAAAATAAATCAAAGCAAAGTTAAATTATGCTTATGATAAATTTATTTCAGCTTACTTTCTCTTCAGGTTACTCAAGCTGTCTTGTTTAAATAAATCTAATTTTCATTTTCAACATATTTAAATTATTTGCAATAGGATTCCCTATTAAATAAATTGTTTTGAGTTTGAGGGGAGAAGAGACTCTATTCTGGTATTGTATTTCTAAACAAATAGACAAATAACAACAAAAAGAATAAGAGAAATATCAGGTTTTTCAGCCTCCAGAGATTTCTGATAGGTTATTTCACTTGTGGGGTTTTTTTTTTCCTCCCTAACAAATACACAGAAACACAGAAAAATATCCTACAGGGAAAAGTTGATTGAACTGGCCAGTCACTGATGGTAAATATGAGTCTAGCAACAGGAAATTGATGAATTTGAAAATGAGGGATTACCAAGCTAGTAATTATGATTTCAAGCAGAAGAGACAAAGAAAAATTTCCTAGTGTCTTGGAACCCAGAAGTAAAATATTTTGATCATATAAATTCAAATAAATATCTCCAGTTTTATTGTCATTGTAAAAATACTGCCTTTTCAGAAGTCTGAAAATAACTCAGAGGAAGTTGAATGCAATGAAAAATGAGAAATCAAGGATTTTTTTAAGGTCCTCAAAGGGGAAACCTTGATTTTGCTTAAGGAAGGAAACTCAGAGGTGAGATGGAAATCACAAAGAAACACTGAGTCGGTACTGAAGTTAGAGAAGGACAGAGAAATAGTGTAACGAGATGAGTAGCTCTGTCTATGCAAATTCTGACATCCAAGTTCTTTAATGCTGGAATTTCTTTTTCCAGCTCCCCATGATGGATAGCAGATGTTCATAGTAGGATTTCATGATGGAAAATGAAGCCCAGAGAGGTCAGGGTGGGAGGAACCTGAAAGAGCTGCTGATATTTAGGGGTTCTAGACTTCAAAATGAAGGTATCTCATTGTTCTCCAAAAGGTAGAAGAAAAACAGTGTACAAGCTCCACAGCACTGCTCTGTATCCACTACTGCAACTTTCTAAGATAGCACAAACAACATCTGTTTGATATTAGCGGGGTAATATCCAGTGATATTTTTCATAGATTGATATTTTACAATTTTGGTACAAGATCCCAAACAGTTTCAGTGACAAAAAGTCAATTGAGTCAATGCTCAATGGTGAGTCAAGCTGTGTTGCAGCCTGTTCTCTCTTCAGAAAGACTTAACCACCTTCATGGGACCAGGCACAGAAAGGCCCTTGAACAGAGCAACAAATTTTCCTTTCTAAACATAGCTGAAGTATTTAAGTAAATGCCTGGGACTGCTGTCCTTCCAACTATCCCAGATTGGGATTTATGACCTTTAAAGGATGTCAAATCCTAAAAGGACTTGCAGGAACTTTCCTGAGCTCCCACATCCAGTGATGCCTGTGGCAATGTTTTATTGCTGAGGAGCCTTTGAGATGGGGTTTGTAATACTGTACTGAGACATATGAGAGTCAAAAGAAAACTACAGGAATTCCTAGTATTAAAACCAGGGGAAAATCCTGAATCATCCAGGACAATGCTTTTGCAACCATTTAGTGGTAAAGACCTTACCCTTCTGGCCAAGACTTTCCATGGCATTTGGCAGTAAACAAGTCTGTAATGTGAAGATGCTGAATCATATATTCCCCACACATGCCTTTTCCCATTGAGCTGAGCTCTGAACAAAACATCTGTGAGAGAATTTTTATTTCAAGGAATGTGAAAGAACATAAAAAATCAGTGGGGTTTTTTATTGAAAATGTGTGAAGGAAACAGATCTCAAGCTCCTCTCCTTTTTTGATAAAATACTGCTATTCAGTGGTCTGAAATAATATGGGTACATCACCCAACTAAGAACTTAAGCTTTGAGAGATCTGATGACACATCTGGCTGACACATTCATCCAAGACCCTTCTCCCCCCTCCAGTGTTTGCTACTATATGAGGAAATAAGAGGACTTGAAAGAAAAATGATGGCATTCTTGTCTGAAATCTCTTTATAACAAGGCAGCAGAGGATGTGAGAAAATTTAAGACTTTTGCCACTCTAATCACTTATTTAAAATCAGTGGTGGCAGCCCCAGTGTGCTATGGAAAAAAGCACCAATTAAATATTACTCATTTGTTCTTATTTGAGTTTTAAATGCTAAAGTTTCATAAAGTTTGAACATCCACTCATACAAATATGTAATAAAATCCTAGAGATCCTAGTCTATTGACCTGGTCTATTTGGTCCTACCAAAATAACTATTTTGTTTTATTTGCAAAACTAATATTTTTGCAAAACTAAATGTTTTTGTGGGTGTGACACAAAGTCTGATATCCTGGGTCTGTAATGAGTCTTGTAAGGTGTAATAATGCCTGTGAAATCACTGACCTTTTTTGTTGTTGTTGTTTACCCAAAAGTGAAAAGATTTTAGCAGGTGGATTGTCAGATAAAATTGCTTCATGAGAAGAGCAGAAATTAGGATGTCTTCTGCATAGGTTAACTCCCTGACCTCTCCTGGAAACAGAAGGAAAAGGAGTGGCCCTGCTGTGCTGTTAAAAACTTCCAAACCACCAGTTTGCATTCATACACATTCCTTCATCCACTCCTCAAGAACAGTTCCTTTATTCCATGTGAGCTGGAAGGCTTGGGAGAATGGCTAGAATACATTTTTAACAGATGTTTGTCTACGTTTGCCATGACAATTCAGAGTCTGTACGCTGTTTGGTATGAGGAATTCTGTGCATCTCTCCTTCCAAATGAGATATGAATATTCATTCATTCACCTTCCATTGGCTGGTGTCTCCAACTTGGTGCAAAACACAGTGAAAACATCCTGGTACCTGTCTCAGGACTAAATAAACCACAGATCACTCAGAGTGTAATAACTGCCCATTTAAACACAGACTCTTGGTATCTAAAGATGGAGCTCACAGCTGTTTCCTCTAGTCTGAACTCCAAGAAGAACAGAACTTGAAAAGTGATCTGCAGAATACTGATCACTTTCGAAGGCTGATTAGAAATGTAGCTGACAAAGTTACTTGGAAAGTACAAGAAGTAACAATTGCCTCCTGGCTATTTTGGAGATTCAGGCAAGGCATAAACAGCACAACTGCAGGATCGGTGACAGACTTTGTGATTCATAACTTGTTGCATACATTAGGTGGGAAAAGGGTCCAGCTGGTTCTGTTAGCTACAGTGTTTTTTAGATCCATCACAGAAACAATACCTGTATTTACTTTACTGTTGTTTCTCCCTGACAGACCTCTGGGAAATGCTGTTTTTATTGTATTCCAGGCTGATCAATTGGGAAAATTGGATATGCCTAATTCGGCTTCAGTTGGGAACCCCAAGGCTGGACTGACACAAAGAATTGGAAACTAAGAGCCCATACAGAGCCCAGTGAGGCCAAGCAGGAGTCCAACAGCACATGGTTCTAGCAAATATCTACTTTAGGTCCTTCTATGAAGGCTTTACTAAGCCTGCCTTTGGCTGAAATAGAACCATGCCTAAAGTTATATCTTCAAATGGAAAAACTGTTTATAAAGAATCACATCTAAGATTTTTAATGAAATGTTTCTCTCAAAAAGACCCTCACTACTGAAATTTCATAAAATTGAAACCAGGGGAATAAATATGCTTTCTTCTACCTAATTCAAAAAAACCCAAAATAAACAAACAGAACTCTAAATGGGATACCGGTAAAAAAACCTGTTACCTTGCTTCAGGAAGAACATTTAGGCTAATGACTGGCACAGGGGAAGTAGTGCATCCTGTTGTCTCAGGCTTCTCAGAGGTCCAGAGGAGATAAGATTGAATGGTTTCCTATGCGGATTTCTGGTGAGCACATGGAAAAACAGATCCCACCCTTCTCAAAGCACTCCTTGAGGGCAGGCAGTGGAGGGCAGATTCTATAAGCTATTAGGCACTGGTATCACCCTCTGCTCTAGTCCACAAGATACTTCATTCACTGAATATGTTACTGAAAAACTTCAGGACAAAGAATTCAACTGACTTCAAGAAGCCTATAAAAAACATACATGAAGTGCTCTTGGATGTTCAAGAGTGAGAGAGAAGGGATACAGAAGACAATGGGAAAATCAGACAGGCCTGCAAGAATAAAGCAATCACAATATTCATAGAAGAAATTAGAAAAGAAAAAGGCACCACCAATCAACCAAAAAGACCCAAACAAGCAAACAAAAACAAAAAACAAATCCAGCAAACAAATAACCACCAAACTGAAAACTTGATTAAAATAAATAATGACACTAGTCATTATGCAATAAGTACCAGAAGTGAAGCAAACTTTTCTGGTACACCGTCATCAGCTGTGGATTAGTCATAAGGTCATGCATTTGCAAAGGAGGTTATTTTGAAACACTGGATTACTGCAGAAACATAGCCTTATCTAAATTAGTTCTGCCCACACTCTCAGACAATAAATTTCTCCACCTGTTTGCATATTGATTTTTTTCCCCATCTTTTATTTATTTCAGCTTTGAAAAGAAAAAGTCTCTTAAGCAGCTAACAGGAGGTATTAGTTCAGAAATATTATTTTTTTTTGCTGTCAAATGTCTTCTGGCCAGATTACTTGACAAATGCAAATTAAAAGGCTTAAAAAGTTGTGATCCAGTGTAGAATTCTAATTCAGCTTAGATAACACAATTTCTCATTCAAAACAATATTTTTGTGTTTAACACTCTGCTGATCTGGATCAGAACCCATTAGCTCTCAGCTCTTTTCTGGTATGTAGAAAACGGATTGCCTAAAGGACTTTTATTTTATTTTTCTAGTTCATTTAGTCCATTTTGCTTCCCTTTTTCTGCAACAAATAAAGCAATGCAATATATACTTGTCATTCCCACAGACCACAGCAAGCATAAGAGTTAAAACAATAATCAAGAGTAGCTTGTGAAATTTCACAGATGGACAATTAAGCAGCCCATGAACATGCCATTTTCTCTCTGGTTTAAAATGTCCTTTGGACAGATTTGCATTCCTGTGACACTCACAGCCAGGGCACTTAACCTTTAATACCACTATATAACAGTACTGCTTCTTGATGCTTCTCAGGTGCTAACAAATTATCTCTACTGATTTAACCTTGAGCATTTGATCTCTTCCAAGGGTATCACTTCTCTGAGAGATCAACGGTGTTATACAATCAAATGAATACCTAGGTAATACTCATTTGGTCATTTGTCAGCTCATTTATAGCACCCTTTGTGATTAAGTTTATTTGTTTTTATTTCTGATGAAGCTGTTGTCTTAGAAAAGTCATCAGTACAAAAAGTATTAGAGAGTTTATTGTTCCTTGGAGACCCAGCTCTCCTGAATCATCTCTGGAAAACCAGTTGGCAGATCTTTATCTGCCTAAAAGAGGAAGGCAGATAATTCTTAGCTAGAAATCAATGCACGTTCAGCAAACTTCTGTTTAGAAGCAAGTGCTTAGAGAATTATGCATTAACAGGAGTGTAGCTGACCCCTCTGGTTCCTGAGCAAAAGCAACAACCTTTACCATAGCCTTCTACGCTGTCCTACTATGGTCTTACTTTTGAGTGCAAAAATTCAGATAACAGTTTCCAATGCCAGTACAGTATGGTCCTCAGCTGAGTCAGAACAACTTTAGTAGATAAGTACATAAAAAGAATCAATTCCTAAAATAAACGCATGGATAAATAAATAAATAAATAAAGGACAAAACTTACCTGGGGGTAGACGCCTTTCTGAGATAAGAAAAGACAGAGATACTATTCCAAGAAAGTATCCCACCCTGAATTTCACATCATGGCTGCCCTACAGCACGTGTGCTGGTTTTGCCGGACTTACTCAACACCAGGGTTTTGTCCAAACAGTCTTATCTTTGAGGATTCCCTCCCACCACAAGTGACACAGGTGGGACATATTCAGAGAAATGGATTAGCATAGAGACCTGTATTCAATTTAACTCATTGTTCTACCGTTTAGGCTCTAAGGCAAATTATATGGTTTTGTTTTCTCATATTCAATAAACAGTTTTCCACAGCATGTGTGGTTTTATTACTTTGCTGCAACTGCATTAATCATAAGTGTTCTGAGAGGCATATGAAAAACTCTTCCAGTTGTCTTCCACTACCTTGCGTGCAAATATTGGGAGAACCTGGACTAACTTTATAGCCTGCAGATGTCTTTTGGAAGCACAAACACCTGGAACTGATTTTACATTGTATCACTGATTGCCAGGCTCTGGCTAACAAGTTCTGCTACAGCTTTAATTCATTGACCTGATAAGGCTCATAGGTTGTCACAGAGCTCTGAAGTGCTGCTTCGAGGTGTTTTCTGGGTAGAGATTTAATTTTAGACAGGACAGGTTCAAGGATCAAGAAACTTAGGTCAAAGATTATAAACCAGTGAATAATGAGGCAAGAGGAGTATCATTTTACACCTGCAATGAATATTGTTATCGGCTACAACAGAAAAATATTCTTCAAAGAGCTCACTGAGCTGAGTTCCCTGTTGTATTAGGCAATTGTATCAGGCAATTGTATCATACATGCCTTTTAGTCTGACTGAACTATCTAGCAGCAAGCTTATTGGTTTTGGTTTTGTGCCCACTGCTCCTGCAGGAAACATCATCCTTCTGCTCTGAGGGTTGAGTTTTCACTGTGCTTTGAGACAACAGCTCTTACTTCAAACTAGAGCAGGCTGCAGATACACACCCAGACTCCTGAGATATCCCAGCTGACATACTGGAACTCACTTGCACATCTGAGCTCAGTGCTCTCCTTCAGAGCTGGTTTCTAACGCAGGACTAAATAATTGCAGTAATTCCCTGCCTTCTTTACTGTGATTTGTTTCAGGTTTTCTTCTACCTTGAATGTGTTTCCACCTCATCAGCTATCCTATTTTGTTCTCAGGTTGAATAAACTCTCCCTTGCTGAAAACAAACATTTTATTTTGGGGCCACGAGTAACACCTTTTTCCATAGATATCACTGACAAGCTTTTTTCTCTTCTTTAGCCATTCAAGTGTCCAGTTCAATACGATGTCACCTTGTTCTGACATTCCGTGATGCAGCTTAATTTCCTGACTAGATTCTTCTGTATTTAACTTTAACTCATAACTCCTGATTTCTATTTCAGTAATTTCATAACCCTTTCGAACACACAGCCCTTTGCCTTGAAGGCTTTTTCTGTTGTTCCTAAAATAAACTCCAGATGACTTTTCTACCTGTAACTTGAGGACACTGCTAGCATTTAAATGCTTTAGAGTAGCTGACATTTTTGCTAAGCTTTTTTGAACTCAAGAGCCTAAATACAATGGGCACTTCCCTAGATCTTTTGATCATTCCTCTGTTCCCCAACAGCGGTGCCACAGAGCCTCAGCTACTTAGCACTACAATAACAGAGAAATCCCAAAGAGTCCTCAGCTATCTTTCTTAATCCTCTTAATTTGTTGTTCTTAATCCACGACTAAGGGAGGCACTTGTCTGTGTCCAGGCACATCCACACCTGCACAGGCTGAGGTGTTTCTGCAACATGCAATTCCCTCCTCAGCTCCTTGAAACTTTGTCTGGCATTTCCCTGCTGCCATCCCAGCTCCCCTCCCTTCCCTGCTACCAGTCAACTGGCCCCTTTTTCTCCTTTGTCACCTTTTACAATGGCCCCTAAAATATTTTTCTCTTGTCCTAAAAAACTTTGCTCCTGCACCTAGTGCAGAATCTCCAATTGAGCCATACTTATTTACAGACCTATTTTTATCCTTCTGTTTAATTAACTTATATATTTCATAACAATTTAAGTGTAGTTTGTATCTTAGAACTACTTCACGATCCTCTCCTTAAGCAGTTTGAGTCAAGAAATGTCTTTTTCAACTGTGCTTTGCCATCTTACTTCCATCCCATTATAAGCATACAGTGCTTTTTTGAGTGTCATTTTCTGCTTCTCCTGATTTGCACAGGTCCTTCAAATTTGACATTGCAATTAAACCCTTTATTCCAGCATGTTTTTGCCATCCTAGATATCCACCCTCAGGTTCTGCATCAGAAGTTCATGTTTCTCCCCTTTTGCCCACGCTCCTTTCATTAACAAGATTGGCATCACAGCACTGGCTCATTAATCACACCTCTTTTCTTTTCAGTTTGTGGTACCAGCTGCATCACTTATGCTACTACAGATCTCAGTAGTTTTGTTACCTCATTCTTCCTTGCTGTCTACCATACTGTCCTTTATTTCTGCTTTTTTTTTTTTTGTTCCCATTTTCTTTTATATTAAAAAAACCCTGAAAGATATTGGTGTTTCAGGCCCAACTAATATTGAAAACACATCTTACATCACCTATCCTGATTGCTGTACTCATGAGGTTAAATATTGTGTTCAGGTGGTAATAAAAGTAGCATATGAATACAAAAATTCAGAAGTGCTTTAACACTATTTTACATGCTCCTATTTCTCTAAAACAGGTAACTTAATTAGAATTGTCTCCTAATTTTTTTTTATATAATAAAGTGTATTTTTGGACAGTAATAGTAAAATTACGTTACATTTTTTCTGTTACTTATTTTAAACATAAATATTACAGCCACTGCCAGGGCCAGAGTTAATTGTGCCTTGCACTATATCACACTTGAACTCTCCCTGAAGAAGTGAAAGTGTTTAAGGAGGCTACATTTTCTTTTCAACTTGCCTTCTAGCTTCAAGAAAATTTAATAAGAGACAAAGAGGTGTGTGGAACTTTTTTTCTCTCATGCTTTTTCAAAGAGATGACTTAATCTGCTTTCCTTCCTACTGTCTCTTTCATCACAAACTACATGCAAGCATTATATCTCTTTTCTACCTTGTCTCAGCAATAGAAGCTGTTAAAAATCAACACAGAAGCACAAGTAACATGAGATAGACACACAGGCCAAAATCCAAGAGGCCATGTAGGCTGGGTAACAGTAGTAGAGAGCCTAATGACTTGCAATTCAAATCATGATCAAATTAACTGTTCATAGAAAAACCCAAGTGGTGACCATTTTGTAGGAAATGGCTATCTGTGGATCAAAGAAAGCTATAAAACACAGTTCCAAAAATTATACTGTGCTAAGACAAAAACTGCTAAGGAAATTCCCTCTGATTTTTGAAGCTCTTGATGAGATCTCTACACTCTCATGAAAGTTGAAAGAAAAACTTGAACATTAAATATTTATTCTGGAAAGTCTTCAGAGACTACAGCTGGAAAGGTTTGTTTGTGCCTATTACTACTATATTTAGAGAAAAGCAGTGAACACACAAAAAAATAATCAAAAACCTTACCTTTCACCAATTTTGAGATTTCTGGATCCATCTGTTGAGATGACATTTCCTTCCTTTGAGGGCCACAGTCAGAACTAACAAAAACAAAATAGAAAAGAAGTCAGCTTTCTGAAAACACATTTTTCTTTATAAATTCTCCCACTTTTCCAGGCGTGTTTCCTTTTAGCTGATGCAGGTGATCTGCTGGCACCCCTTGCTCTTCATGTTCCTGGAAATTGCTAGTTGATAAAATCACAAAGTGAAGAAGATGGAGTAAAGACCCCTTTTGCATGAGCATGTACTCTTTTACCTAACAAAGCCAGCAGAATCATTATTTCCTCACAATGCCAGATTTTGTCACTAATCCAAGTCATTTGCAGAAAGGTACAGATCAGTGGAAAAGCAAGCAACAGTCTGTTGGAATAAGAAATATTCCAAAGGTCACAGTTCCATTACTTGGAAAGCACCTAGGTCAGGTTAGAATTTTTTCATCTAAATTATTTTTCAAAGATAAACTGAGTTTTGACTGAAGTCAATGAGCAAACACACAGAACTGCAGAAATGTCTGTTATCAGTTTGAAATTCATCAGTGGTTTAATTATTTGGTAAAAATAAAGGAGGGCTTCTTGATTTGTTCAGAAAATAATACTGTCTGCAGGGATGAAACAAAAAAAAATTCTTTTTCCAGTCTAGCAACTGGTAAAACCTGTGAAATGTTAGAGATATTTCATCTTCATTTTGTATATATCCAAGCAAGCTGAATGAAATTAATTTACATAGTAGATAAACTGTTTTGGTCCTAGAATGGTATCCCAAAAGACATTTTAATATAAAAGGAATACATTTGGTGTATAAACTACTTTTTTTTAAAATGATGTGGGTATTACCAGGAGCCTATACTCTATTAAAAAATAGCAGCAAAGCATTGGTGATTGTCAGTATATAACAACATTTTACCATATCAGCCTTTTCCAGAATTTCAAACAAGTATTTATGTAATTGTCTTTTTGCCCTTGTGTCAGAAATAGTAAAAATTTTGCCTTTCCCAGCTCTTATTTTAATGCATTATACAGCTTCACAATGAGTAGCTCAACTCTGACAGTACGAGTTCACACTGCAGGAAGGCTTCTGTGCTAGGGCTGCTTCAGCCCCAGTGCAGTATTTTCCTCCCTGAACATCTCATATCTGTGAATGCAAGTTGGATTGATAAACTCCTTACCATGGCCATGGCAAAACTTACAATGCCTCTGCCACAACACACAAATTCCAGACTGGCATAGCTGGTTTGTTACTTGCCAAGTCTTTGGCATAGGGAACAGTTTGCATCTTAGAGTTCCCCAGGAAAGACATACCTGTTTTGGTTCTATCCAGGTTTTACCTATGAAGCAGGAATAAGTGATTTAGACCACAAAATGCTCTGAAAGTGACCACAATATAAGAGAAGCAGCTTTCATTGGTACAATGCTAAGACAGAGTGGAAGCCATAGGCTGCTTTCTACCATCGACAGGAGATATCTGGAAGGAAAAGCAAATGAACATAGATTCTTCAGCAAGACAGACAATTCCATTCAGGATCCATGGGTTATCTATTTACATGAGAGCATGTATTCCATAAAGCAGGTCGTTGATTTGTGACCAATTACTCTGTGATTTATGATAGTTCTGTTTTATAAGTTTTGCAGAAGGAAAATATTTTAGAATGGAGCTATACCTCAATTCGTTCAGGAAATGCTTTTATTTAGAAATATATCTTAGCCTTTTGTCGTGGGTTTGCCAGTCAGCCCCCCCCTGGGGCTGAAAATAGTTTTGCCAGGTGGATTTCCGGAGCAAAACCCCCAATCAAAAGTTTTGGTAATGCCTCTGCCAATTACATTTTTAAGAAAACA
>JAWWLV010000180.1:6845461-6856078 GCA_035041135.1 Platyrinchus mystaceus | reverse complement strand
CAGCAGGAACGGGGCCTGTGCAGTGCAGCTACTTCAAAGAGAATTAAGTGGCACATTACAGCATTCAGCAGCCCTTTACACAGGACATTTTTATGTCACTTCAGTCTGAGTGACCACTGCAAGCACAGAAGGTTAGAACTCCTCCCAGAGCACTTCTCTCCACTGTGGGTTCAGGGCAAGCACAGTCCCAGCTGCTCCCCTGCTGGGAGCCAGGGTAGGACACTAAATTTATTCTTTTCATTGCTTTGCTGTCTTTCCTGTGTTCCTTTTGATAGGTTGGGAGAGGGTATTGCACTTCCCCACACACACTTTTTCTGAACAAAGGTATTATTTGTGGTGAGTGGAAGATAACAGAGTTTTCTCTCTGTGCGGGTACGACATACCAACTGCAGTGACTTTCCTTTTCATTCCTATGCTCTGTAGGTTCCCTCCTAATCCTGCAAGACCATAAAACACATCTGTATTGATAGATACAGATATATCTAGATTTTTGACAGACCTGGATGTTGCTGGCCTGTATAAGATTACATTCATCCCTATTTATCAGAGTAGTAGTTACACATGCGTAGTGAGAAACTCTATTATCCTGCCTTTAATTTACTCTCGAGGAGTTCAGCTCTCAAAAAATCCATAACAGAGCCCCCTTTCTCAATTATTTTAGCCAGAGAGGGGAGAGGTCTCTATCTGATCTGATAATGGAGCTATTTGGCTCAGCCCAGCCATTAATCCATCTGACAGCTTTCCTATGAAAAAGCAGAATTTCCATCCTCCACTCCAATTTATTTCATCATCTGCACTTTCCTTCTTCTATCCCTGGTCATCGGTAATAATGAGAACTGTCCAGAAAAATATATAAATATGGCACATGTGTATAAATACAGCTAAAGCAGGTGGCACAGGTGTGACAAGGAGAGAATTCTGCCTCTACAAGAACTTTTACCTAAAGCATTTACTTGCTCTATGGAAACTTAAACCAGTTACCATCCTTTTGAAAATATCCCAAATTTCCATTTTTTCTCAATAAACAAGCTCTTTGTTTTGTTCTATGTGGAGGGTTGTTTCCTTGGGGTTTTTGTTTTAGTTTTGTTCTGGTTTTGTGTAAGTCCCTATCACAACAGTTTTCTGGTCTAAATGAAAAATACTATATTGCAATTCCAAAGTGAGATTTACTGATTGTGATGATACTCCAGGTATTATGGAGTGAATCTGGAAAAGAGACAGGCATGTAATATGGATGTTGGGCTCTCCTGTCTGACCTGCTGCTCTGCAATTATCCTCAGCTGACAGCATTTGACAAGGCTTAGTTGGACAAGCAGAAATCTCAGTGGAGAAGGAGTTTTCTTAGTTCTTTTTCTTTTTAAGTAAGAAAAGCTGATACATAGGGCAGCTGACAAAATCTATATTTTAGCCAGTATTAATAATTTTCACAAAGTATTTTTAATCAAAAATGCCAAACTTGTTAAACATTTGGCTAAAATATATTTTTTAATAGAAATAATGTTTCTTTTTAAAACTTTGGAAGTAGAAGACAATGTCTTTCAGGTTCAAATAATTTCCAAAGTTAGGGTAATTCTACCAATACAAATAGCTTAATTTTAGAAAATATATTCATGATACTTAGTGGACATACTATGGATCAGCTATAAGACATCCCAATCCAAGTGCAGGCAACACTCAGTTAAATGCTCAGGCACTCTGCTCAGCTGCAGCTTGGTTCCTTGTTTTTACAGGCAGGTCAGGAAGATTTCAAATGCAGTCACGAGAGGAGAAAAAGGATTTTTCCCATGATGACATGCTGAGCAGAAGACAAGATGGAGTTTGTACTTTTCCTGCTTATATATTTACATGTTAGCTCCAAAGTCACTTAAAAATAATTTTTATGCACGCAACCAATACCTTGCATTTTCATCAAGCTACTTCAGTTTCTTTATTGAAAATGGAAATGTGAAAATGGAAAACAGCTATGCTGGCTGGGAAGTCTCCTCTAGGGTTTTGAGAATCCTGTATTTTGTGGTTAGTTTTTTGATCCTTCTGTAAGTCCAGATGATAAGACCCCACTGTGCAGTAGAAGGGTAAATGGCAATGCCCAGAGAAAATCCTACCCTTCCTCACGCTCATTGTGGCCCTTTTATGATTTTCCTGCATCACTGTGAGTCAGGGTAGTAGGCCAGGCCTTGAAATTAATCTCATACCTGGAAACTGCATGAAATGGTACAAAGATATTGGACAAATTTCTCTCTTTAGAAGGGCACAGCACTTCCAGATGCACAGAACAAGGTCTTCTGCCATGCCTGGGGCAGAACCCTGCCAGGGTATATGCACTGCATCAACTGATGTTCTTTGTTGCTATTAAAATCTTTTGTCTTAGCAAGATGTGATTTAGTATGTTCAGGTTTAAACCCCTACATTAAACCCTAGTTGAATAGGTTAAAAGACTCATTTGGGTTATGAGATTTAGACAAATTGGAATAGTTGAGGTGGAAAGGGTCTGAAACTCCCTGCACTCCCCTGGAGACTTGATAAAAGGATTCTGGCTTCTTCATTAGTAAGTTCCATTTCTGGCTTCACTAAGACAAAATTCAAAGCAGAATCACTTTAAAGAAGGGCATAAAGCAACAATACTTTGAGGCACCTCAGTGGCTGTGTCTGAATATTTAAGTAAACCACTTTCTTTCTACCTCCTGCCAACGCATCACTGCAACCACTGGTACGTTCCCATATCTAATGTCAATACAGTTCCCAAGAGGAGAAGTGGCTCATGGTATAAGCTCAGAAACAGCAATGCAATTGTAAACTATAAAGCTTCCCAAACAACCTGAGTGTTCTGTCACTGCTGACTTTTGGTCTTTTTCACTTATTTTACATTTTCTAAGCCTTTTTGGGGCTAAGATGTGAGGCATTCTTTTCTGCTTCATGCCAGCTCTGTTACAAAAAAAAAAAAATAAAATCTACCATGGATTGCTTGCTTTTTTTTTAATGATCTTCAACAACAACAAAGTCTGTCTGTTCCCCATCACACTCTCAGCTGTTTGAACTGACAGTCTCAAGTCCTGCTGTGACTGAGATGTCCTGAAAGTTTACCACAGGAGTTATACTGTTTCCCACAAAGAACTTGAAGTCTTTATAGGTCTTGAAATGAGGATGAACTTGTGTTTTATAAGAGAGGTTATATGCCAATTTATCAGCAATTTCAGAAGGGCAAACATTTATGAAGAAGATGAAAAATAAAGATACATTTTCAATGATGTCTCCCAGGCCCAGGAAACACTCACAGCAAATTCTGGTCCCTTTCAGGTTCATTTGCCCTTGTCTCTCTCCTATGTATTTTTTTCTCAGTACCTCTTTATGGGAGAAAACAAGAACAATTGATGACGTACAAAAAAGAAGGACTTTCACTTATTTCTACAAACACACTGCCTGAATGCATTTCAAACTGAAGGCAGTTCACAGAAATCATTGGTGCTAAACAAACGGAACTAAAAGGATTTACATGGCCTGCCTAAAATTTAAACTACTTTAAACATTTCCCTGAAGTAAATTTTCTTCCTTCCATAGAGCAGTATTGAAAGAGGGAGACAAGAAAAAACAATTTAATTAAGTGTTCCAAGGAATTTTCAGGACAAATTCTTAACTAGCTCTGAGGTTTCCTTCTTGTAACCAATCCTCTGCCTGAATAAGCTTTTTTTGGTAAACATGTTTACTTTGATGTAAAGTCTGTTTAAACCAAATGATGAAAATAGGTGACTAGGAGCCCCACAGGACCAGGCAAAACAAAGAAAAAGAGATTCCTGAGAAAGTGTCAGTCTGGCAATGCCTGATGCAGTCAGAAAGGTGCTCATTGTATTCTTCATTTTGAGATGAAGTTTAAATTATTGATCACTGCTCACATCTTGAAAACTGAAATCAAATACGGTATCTGATTGACCACTTAAATCTTCCATTTGAGCTGCCATCTCCAAAAAACTTTTTTTTTCTTTTTAAAATATTTTAGAGCTTTGATTTATGAAAAATCATGGTAAACCTCTCAGTTTGAATTGGGGAAAAAATGTCAATGTTTCTCAATGTTCAAGCTATTTCTTGGTCAAGTCTGTTACATCAGGCTAATCTTTAACATACAGACAACCCTACTTCTGAAACCCCAGAATTCCTGAAAGCTCTTGGCATGACAAATAAAAAAACTAGCTTGTATTGCCTGTAATTATTTACATACTTGACAGACAACATATCTACTTTCCTAGGCACTCCATTAAAATTGCTTTATTCTCAGCCTTTTGAAAGGTAAATGAGCTAAAGAAATGATACATGCAATCTGTGGCATAAGCCATTTTATAAAATATGCTGAAGGCAGTAAGAGCTTTAATCCATTTTTGGTTTTAGGCCTCAAGACCATGCAGCTACCCTGATCTCTCTCAAGTTGTAAGGTACCAGGTCATGAAGAGAGAAACTCATGCGTTTAAGTTTTAAAGTGTTAACTTCCTTGATTGCTTGGTTGGCAGAGCAGCTCACTGATGGTTCCTTATCTGCAAAGTAGCTAATTTGGTGGTGGCATCATCCACTGGGATCTCCTGCTCAGTCTGCCCTCTCCAATGCCAAACCCCAGCACTCCTAGAGAGAAGCAGTGCCCATCATCACATGTGAATATCCTCAAACAGGTTACTCAAAACTAGCCCAAACAAAAGCACAAGCTTCACCTACAGAGAGATTCAAACTGGTTCTGTAACTACATGGTGCAATAATGCTAAAAGTAAACAGCTTAGATACATAGCAAACAATTTCCCCCTTGCCTGGCTGTTACCAAAACCAGGTCCTAAATGAACAGTGCCCATGCCCTTCCAGGTAATTGTGATTGATCTGGTTCAAATAATCAGAAAGAACAGATGGTACCCATTTCTTCAGAGTCTCATAGGAAGGACATTAGTAGGGCAGCACAGGATTTGTTTCTGCAACCATTAATCAGCTGTAAGTCCATATTCTACAATACACAGACAGAACAGACCAGAGTTGTGCCGTCCTTTGGAACCTGAATTGCCAGAACTAACAAATTCTTATTCAGAGAGCAAAACAAACAAGAAAACTGAAAAGAAAGCAAGGAGGAAGGCTCAAATGAGCTGTCTAGGGCGTAGAGATGATACAGGCAAAGGGAAGGGAAGCATAACTGTGAGGCGGCCATGAAACTGAAGCAGGGATAACCACTGTGTTTGCATCAGTCTAAGCAAATACTCTTACAGGTTTGAAGAGAAAGCCATCATCCCTCCAAAATGGCATTTTACCTACCAGCAGCATTAAATGCTTTTTTCATAGTTCCCCAACTGCTCCAGTCTTGAGGGAATAAAAACAAACAAGCCTAACTACATAAATCCCAAAGAATTTGCAAGGCAAAAATTTTAAAAGTGACTCAAACCTTCAGAAACGTAAGTCCATATGTAAATGAAAGAGTTATAAACATTAATGGACTTTAAATGTGTTAGTTATTTATAAAACACTTCCACTTGACACAGTTGCTGCTTTCTTTCAAGACTTTGTTCATCAGGAATCTATACCATGCTACAAATGTACTTTCTTCCTCCCAACACTTTGCTCTAATTAAAGATAGCACTACCTATTATATAAATAGATAGCATGACAAGCAGGGATGGTAACTTGCAATCCATAACAAGTTTTATCTGTAATCACTGAAGTGTATCCCTAGTTTACAGAAATAAAACAAACAAAGTGGATTGGATAAGTGACTTGATGAGGACTGTGCTGGTGCCAAAACTGGACTGCCATGCTGTGATGCCCCCCTGGGTTGCATCTCCTCCAAGGCTAAAACAACTGTGAGCTTTCAAAGCATATGACACACTCCATTTTCTCAGTGGCCTGGACCCTGCAGCACTAAACTCATACCTAACATAAATGCTGCAGCAACTACTACAACCGACTGCAAGTACTGTAAAATACAAAACCTAAAAGCAGGATTTTTTTTTTCTTTAGTTTAAATATTCTTTTTGCTTCCTGTAAATTATTTCCTTCCAAAAATCACAACAACCTCAAGGAGGCTTTCTAGCAGTTTCCACTTTTTTGAGCTGCTCTATTACTCATCCTTCCTTTTTGCCTCCCTCCTCCATATCACGCATCATCAAAATAACAGAATGGAAACCATTTAAGACACCAAATTATTGCTGAAGGTGAACAGGAGAGAAAGTCAAGTACCAAGCTCTGCCTGCCTTTTGGGATTCCTCACGTATCACATTCTGTATTTCACTCATCAAAATGTCATGCTCAAAAAAAAAATACACAGCCTGAAGAATAGAGGAAACAACAGAAAGGAGAGGGGAAGAAAAAATTTGACCCTCATGCTGTTGCTCATGTTCGTCTATAAAAAAAAATGGAAAAAGATTCTCAAGTGTGACAGCAATCACAGCCATCTAGACAGTGTCTAACGCATGAATAATGCGTTGTCAGCTCAAGAAAAAGACCAAATTTTCTTGCCCCCGAAGGCCATTTTACAGCTTCGGTATATATCTGACATTAGGGAAAGAGAGATTGCATCATCTCAAATATATGACACTTGCTGTGTATGCAGCTGCTTTCAGGATTGACTCTCATGATAAACATGTCACTTCTGGAGAAAACTGATGGGAGCCAGAATTGTCATTTCTCTAGTTCATTCTTCCCAGTCACTTTGTCCTCCTGGTTCCAACGTGCTTTGTAGACTGAGATTCAACACATCTATCGATTTTCTCGGTGCATAAACGTAAAAATATTTTTAAAGTTTCTGACTGAACTGGGTCCACGATGCCTTAGTACTTTGATTTTTTCCATTTCAGTAAAATGAATTAAAGTTGAGGAAATAAAGACAGAGACATGTAAATTTTAGAGACAAAAGCCTGGTTTTGATCAAATAAAACACCTTTGAGAATAGTAAGTCCTCCTGTCAGCATGCAGCTTAATGTTACTTGGCTATACCACCATTTTGTTTCTTCTTGCCTTTGAACAGAAACATAACCCTCTCTGTGCACACAGATTTGGTTTTGGATGCTTAGGAGTAGTTAAAGTGTTTCTAACAGTGCACTTAATACAACCCTCATAACTCATAATAATACTTAAATCTTTATAAAATGAAAGCATATGTTCACAGGGTCAGAGATAATTTGGCTAAGTATAGCCCATTCTGGGCTATCAACATGTCAGAATATCTCCTTTGATTGCTTTCATATGAAATGAGACCCCGTGCCTACTATTTGTTCACTTATTTCTGTCATTTCACTGGCCACCCCTGTAATTACCAAATATATTTGATTGATTTAAGGTTGGTATTTAAAAAAAGAACACATGTACACAATTTCCTCCTTTTTTGTGCTTCTCTTATCCACTAGTTCAGTGGAGTTTTGCTGCTTTGATTACAATATTGCTGTCAATTCTATGGCACAAAACAGATTCTGCAAAACCCCACTCATCTGTTTTCAGCTTCCCCGCAGGAGAAGGCAGTGGCACAGCGGGCCTAAGGAGAGCTGGACCTGCTGCCTGTCTCTGTGGCACCCTGTGCTTCAGGAGGGAGCAGGGACAGACTGCAGAGCTGCCACACATTTAGCTCTGTAACTCTCCACAGGCTGAGATGAAGCACAGAGTAATAACTCTGCCCATGGGGGTGCCTTGTCAAGTCAAATCAGTTCATAAGACCTCCTGGCCAATGCTACAGAACAAGAGCTGTATTCAGAGGGCTGACCACAGGTCCATTTCCTCCAGTACTGGGTGGGGGAGAAAGATGTAGTGCATCCCTCTGACCGCTCCCTAGCTTTCCCCAAGTTGTTGCCAGAATGAAACCCTCCTCTTTGCTGCATGCTAATAGGGAAGGCAGAAAGCACTGGGTGTAAGCTGCCAGTGTGATACAAAGGATGTCCTTTTCACTCTCTTCTTTCAATTTTTCTCCCTGTGCTTGCCCCAGAGTGCAAGTCCTGCTTTCCTTTCCATGACAGTTACATCTGTCAAATCTGTCACATTTTGCATTCCTTCGTGCCAGATGCAAATGCTAAAGCAGGTGTTACAGATGCTTGTTTGACTAGTGCAATGTGTTGATATTGTTTCGTGATATTTCACAAAGGAAAGAATGAAAGATAAAAAGAGAAAGGGAGGGCAGTGCTAGCATTCAGTGAGATAAATGGCTTTAAAGTATCTTGCTCTGCTGTGATGGCTTCCATCAGACATGCCCAGCAAGGTAAAAGAGGCATTTTTTCAAACAGATGGTCTCAAAGTCTTTACAGCATTACAGCTCAGAGTAGCAGCTACCTCACTGCCACATGCTGGGGAGGAACCGTGCCATGAAGGAGATGCACTCAATTTACCTGCCTGCCTTAATAACATCTGAATGTCTGGTCTGTTGAGTTGTTAAGGTACATCTTAGTAAAAGGCAGCTGCTAAAGGGACATAGCTGAGGATGTGGAGAAGAAATAAAGGGCTTTTGTTAAGGCAGTGAGTTTACATTCTGAGGACAGAGGAACTTCAGTACATCTTGAACAAACCACGTAATCTCTGTGACAAGGTTTACACAACAGCACAGCTTGAGGACAGTGAGCCATCAGGTCCAGCCACCTTTTCTTCATGAAAATACAGTGGAGGCAGTCAGCTTATCAGAGAACTTTCATGCAGGTTGCAGAAAGCTGTTTACCTCCAAAGTTCTGCAAATAGTATACTGGTTTATTGCAAATAGTATGTTGGTGTGCTGCTGCCATACTGAGCCACGTTGCCAGGCCTTTTTGTGTACATATATTGCATTCAGCAGGAGAGAAGACTTTAGTCAGCATAGGAGACTCATTTCCAGCTGTCCAGATAGACAGTAACTCTGGATTTGCAGGTTGCAGTAGGTCTGTCTGCCTCTCAAAAGATGGCATAAATACAGCCAGGGTTTCTGTTCCCTATCTGTAGAATAAGGATAATAAATTATAACATTATCTTTGCCTTTCTCTCTCATCTTCTAAATTTGTAAGTGTTTTAGGAAGAAATACAAAAATCTCATGAAAAAAAGGTGTTTACTATAACACTAATTAAACTGTTTGCTGCTCTAAAACAAACACCTTCTTACAACAAGAGAGATTCATCACAAAGTACTAGAAACTCATAGCATCCCATGACTTCATGACATGGGATGTCGTGAGTTTCTAGTACCTCTAGTGATGCTGCTACCAGGTGAGAACAGGCATAAGAAATTTTTTCACATAAATCTGCTAATGCACTTCCTTGCTGAGGCACAGATGAACTGAGATGCTGAGCACAGCCAAAAATCAGATGGCTAACTTATTTCCCACTGTTATCTTGGAGCAAATGGCTGGACTGCAACCCCTGCCTCCACAGCTAGTATATCAATTCTCCTGCACCAATCACTCTCTGATACCCTCAGCAGGCTTTGCTATCCAAGGGTTTATTTTGTTTAAAGAAGCTATGCCTCTGTTTCCCTACATCAGAAATGAGCCTTCAAATCTTGTTCACCCTGGGCCATGAGAACAGGAAAAAGATTTTCTCTGAAATTGGCCTAAATTGGCATGTTATTTTCCAACTGCTGTCCCCTATTTGAGTAGAGCTGCCAGATTTATGCATCCAGTATGTATTCACTTAAACTACTTCTACCTAATGATAAAGAAAAATGTTAATTCATAAATAACCCTGGGCAGTGACAGGCCTGAAATGTATACATTACTTACTTACATCTGTGTTCAGCAAGCTGAAAAATGACAGTGCCCCAGCAGTGCAACCAGGCAAAGTATAAAGTGTTCAGCTGAGCAAGATGGAGAGTCCATGCTGTGCTCCTCTTACAGCCTAAGCTGGCAGGTCGTAGTTATGTTCCTGGTGTGGGTTAAGCTGGCTCTATGAGCTGCCAGCACCTGAGTCAGCAAACCAGAAGGTGAAACAGAGCTTTCAACCACACCTGGGTGCCACAGAGAACCTGTCAGGTTGTGGCCTTCAGTTGAGACACTGGTGGGTGTAGCTTCCCTCCCACCCACATACCACCTCAACAGGAGACAGAGGATCTCATTTTCCATGGGGCAAGCAATCCAGACAATTTAATAGCTTGATTTTTGCCATGCTTGTTCTCCCCTGTGAAAGCAAATTCCAGAGCTGCTGGGCTGGGTCACTTCCACGTTTCACGGTCAGGGATTTTCACAAAAAAGAGCTGACAATGCAAATGGCTCCACAAAGGTTTTTTTTCCTGACCCTAGTGACCTTTTTATTTGAGCAGATAGCAGCTTTTATGTCTTTGCACGATTTGTTTATCATATTTTTTATCACTGAGTGAACCTCTAGTGATGCCTCTACCAGGCAAGAACAGGCATTAGAAATTCTTTCACATGGATCTACTAATGCACTTCCTTGCTGAGGCACAGCACCCCAGCTATCCCAGGCTCAGGCACTCACATTAAGCACTTCACTCTCCCACAGCAGTATCTCCTTTCAGTCCATTACTGAACAAGTGGAGCACCTATCCCAATAAAAAACCGCTATGCATCAGTTATGCTTCAATCATCACAGATTGATACATCTGCTAAACAAAACACAGTCATGCTTGCCTGTAGCAGGGGGATTTGAAGGTTAAAGTGAACATGTGGTTAAAATGGCTTTTTGCATTGTCTGTAAAAGTCCCTG
>JAWWLV010000180.1:6822212-6845361 GCA_035041135.1 Platyrinchus mystaceus | reverse complement strand
CGTCAGAAATGGCTCCAAAACACAGGTCAGGAGCCAGAAGCTGGTGCGCTCTCAAACCGTGGGAGCTGAGATCCAGACTTGCCTGTTTTCTTTTTCCTGAGTCCATCCCCATTTCAACTCCAGCCTGGCATAGGTGAGAATCTGAGAGAGAAAAGTTAGCAAGAATCCTTTCTCTTACTTCACTCCAAACTAACTCCTTGAAAGAGACCAACCTGGCAATTACTTGAGTTCATAACCTCTTCCTTAATTACCTACATAAAATCAAAGCTCTGCAAAAACATGTGAAGGCTATGAATAAACTTCCTCATGTTTTCCAGCAATGTTTTCCTAATTATTAGTAATTTTAATGTGATTACACATGAATAATGAGAAAATTCCTTTGCATTTTTTATTTCCTCAATACAGTACATATGCAAGCCTTCACTAATCAGAGATTCCCTTCAGCAAAAATACAACCCATTATTTCTGAACTTTTGATACCTTCATCCTGTAAACTCTGGAGCAGTGTGACCAAGGATACAATCAGCTTAAAGGTATTTGGATGCTAATGAACTACAGCTGTACTGTTCAAAAGGCTGAGAATGATAGTGCCTTTAACTCACTGTGGTGAATACCAGAGCTGGGAAAGGAGAGAGAAGAAAATGGAAACAAGACATAATGTACACTAATCTCTAGCATCAGTGGTTCTCATTTTTCTCTTCCAGGCAAACAAACAGAATGCCTAGGGTTTGAATCCTAAATGAAAGATTAATGATCTTGCTTTGGTATTTTGCTGAGGTAACAGCATCCAATCAGTACATCCAGTTTCTATACAGTAATGCTAAACATGTGTTCCCATGTACCCTAATCTCAGGATTACTCTGGTAGAGAGATGAATAAACAAAGGAGAGTGAATAGCATGCCCACAGGGTGTGTGGTGGCCAGAAACCAGCTCAGGCTGACACAGTATTGCTAAAAGGAACTGAGAAACAAGCTGTTAGTGCAAGGGGAGCCAGCGGTCCTGCAGGCTCCTGTGTGGACACACTCCCCAGGAAGGAGCCTATGGAAAGGCACAGTGAAGTAAACTTGTCAAGTGAGAGACATGTATGAAACAGTTGAGTAAAGAATATATCTTTATATTAAGCTTACTGTAAAAGTCAGACTCCACAACTGCAGGAACAACTCTCAGCTGTGAAAATTCTGCCAGAAGTCTTCCAAGACACATGTCCTGTAAGTCACAGAAGGGCAGTGCTTACCTCAAATTCGAGTAGAAGGAAAATGTTTAATAAAATAATGACAAAGTCCTATTCATTATTTCAGCTTGGATTTTGAGACATGCTGTCTTTTACCATTATTCATATATTTTTACTGACAGATCATGTCAGCACTGCAGTTATTTGTGATGGTGCCAGCATTCAGCTTCTGGGATGGCCCAACACCGTAAGAAGATTAAGAGTTTGGAACCTCTTATGCTTTCTGACTGACCCTTTACTAACAGGAAAGAGGCAGAGCCACACCACTTGATCAAGCTCTAAACTTTGCAAATTTATCTTCTGATTCACCTTGCCTGTCTGAGCATGCCAACTTGTATGCTGCTGCATGCAGCACTGTAAGCAAGCAAAATGTTTGCAATTCATCTCTGAAAAACACAAACATCATGTTATACCAGTGAAATCAGATTTCACATTCAGATACCTTTTAAAACAGCCACCTTATAATGTGCTTTGATGAGTTATTAACACTTTTGAGAAGACCAATCTTCTGTCAATAGCATCGATTTAACAGTAATGACCTTTTAAAATATCACCTCTTTCCAAACTAATGTGCAGGGAATTTGTTTAAGTTGCAGAAATCCAGGAAGGCAATGTGAACTGTACAGGATTCGTATCCTCTGTCATCTGCATTTACTAATTGATAAAGATTTGAGACCACACCAAAGTACTTGTCTCTCTCCAGTTCACCTAGCAGCTAATAAATGTTTCCAGGATTCCATCCTTTCATTACTGAGTCAATTGAGGGGAAAATAGGTTTGCTCCTTGTGTCAAAATATCCCCAGAGAATTTGAGGTGCCATTTGCATATCCTTAAACACTGCATCCCTGCTGCATTTTTAAAAGAGGACTGCAACTTCCTCTTAGAGAAACTTCCCAAGCTCTTCATTTGCCTAAAGATAACAACATGAGCTATGTAAAACAATTTGAGAGAAAACAGGAGGAAACCACAACTAGTAACCTGGGGGTCTTCCAAGGTGGTTGCAAGTCAGAGCCTTTCTCACAGCAAAACATAGTTTAAGGTTTCCCACCATTCCCTGGGCAGCCCCAGACACTGCCATCACCTTCCTCCACCTCTGGCTTGTATTGCCACAGAACCCCCAGTCCGAGGAACACAACCAGCCTGCACCAGTTCACTGAACTGCCCTACAGCGTGGTCCTACAGCGTATCTGCTCTGTGGAGCAGGCCATGGACTGAATGAGGTTTTCAAAAAGGCACAGAGCTTTTTGTCCTGCCCTGACAGGCGAGGAACATCATGTGCAACAGTACACTGAAATGGACAAAGGGAGGGAAAACGACCTGGGAGCTGTTCAAGAGTTTTCCAAGAAGCTAAAATCTCAATGGAATTAAATATTCAGAAAGCATGTTGAAAAAGGTCATGTATGATAAAACAACCCTATCCATCTACAAGAGAGTAACTGAGAGAAACTTGGGAGTCAAGTGCTGTTCCTGTCCCCACTAACAGATTCTGTAGATAGATCTGCTTTCAGCTACTTGTAGAGGTGGGAATACCCTTCTAAAATTCAAGGGAGAAACATCACTTATGTAAGCTTGCATTTCTAGTAAAGAATTCCAGAAAACTGTTTAAAAGCAAATAAAAAGGATTATCATTCTCTATGACCAATGTTTGTTACTTTTTCTTCCAGAGTCCCCAACTACTTTTATTTGTTTGTTTCTCTTTACACAAGTAGGTTTTTCCACAACTGTACAGACATAGCAACATTTCAAGGTAATTAACACTTGCCACAGATACCTGCTGATAGTAACCTTAATGATTTAGGGTTTTGCACTTCTGTCTTTGTTTCTGCTCTCACATATTACTGATCTGGAGACAATCAGGTGTCTTTTATTCACTGATCTGAGCACACTACCTACTTGGTGGATTCATTGAAAACTAAAGTAGCTATTTACTCTGCTCAGTAAAAAATACCCAGAATCTGGAGTTTCAAGTCCAGGGACTGCCAAGCTGTTACTCTTCAGAATTGAGACTGAATGCCATGTTACATCATTTGACCCAATTGTCTTTCCTCCTAAGACTTAGTGAGGAATTGTCACAGGTGGATATATATCCATAAAGAAAATTCACCAAAAAAAACCCAAAAGACAAGAGACTATTAAAGAAACTGTACAATGTTAGTTGATTGCTTTCATTCTTCTTTTTTTTCTGATTTTCAAAAGGATTTTAGGATTTCAAAGGTTCTAGGATTGCTGCTTTCTTTGTTGATATTTTAACTTCTTAGCAAGAGAAACATAAATAAGCAGGAGAAAGTCTACACATTGCAGAGCAAAACTTTTTTGTCCCTCTGGACTTCTGAAGGAGGAAAAACATGGCAGACAAGGATACTAATGCCTGAAAAAGGGAAGCCAGAAAAAAAGTAGGTGAATTTTGGTTTAACTGATCAGAACATGTACACAGGATTGAGAAGAAAGAAAAAAGACTCGAGAGAAATAGCAAGAGCCCTGGGAAACAGAAAGATGAAGCACGTAACTAGGATTATGTGATTTGACAGGCACCAGGAAGTAAATCAATGGGAAATTGCAAAAACAAGGGTGCTGCTGTGGAACCAGACTTTTGGACACTGACTGAGAGATTTCCTCTGGCATGAAGCAAGAGCAATGCTAGGCTCTTAATAAACTATTTTAGATATACAGAGAACAAATTTTTCCTATTCAAATAATTCCTTTGGGGCCTTTTGGAACTTCTTCTTTGAGAACTATTAAAGTTTGAGAACTCCGATCCTTTTTAAAAGTCCTTCTCCTATCCATAAGGGAGAGATGGAAAAGGTTTCTTAAAAAAAGAGGCAGGCAGAAACAGAGAGGTTTTCCCATGGGATATTATAGCCTTCATGCATTCCCATGAATAACTTTTTCTTGATTGTTTCTCCTGCTAGAAGTAACAGTGGAAAAAGATTTCACCAGAGCTTACAAATTAAACTCAGTGTAGAGCTTGAGAGAGTCTTTAATGTTCATGCAAGCTGTGACATTAACAATGATCTCAGTCAAGAGTAGCACAGGCAAGAGCTGGACTGTTTTCCTCCAGCTCTCTGAATCTATCTTTTCTGATCATCCTTGCCTCAGGCTGCTCCTCTTGGGTCAGATCCAAAGGCTGATCCAAATGGAAAAGTCCTCTAAATCTAATTAGGCTTTTGATGAAACTCAGGCAGTTCAGGCTTGCTTTCTGACACCACCCTCTCCTCCCAGCACCACAGTCAGAGATGCTTTGTTGCAACAATTCCTTTGCAATTAATGCCAGACTAGTTTGGTGATATACACTGATAGGAAATAAAGTGGAGCACTCAGCTCCTTTTCACTAGGGAATTCAGCCAGGACAACTTGTTTCCTAATGGATATATGCCAAGGGCTGAGAAAAGCTGTGGATCAGAGTCAAGCATAAATTATTTCCATTGTTTGTTTTGCTACCTCAGAGGGATGAGAAATCACCAAGAAATAGCACTCTATCAAGCAGCCTATCTGCAAAAGCCAGGACTGCACTTTAACAAGCCCTGCTCCCAGGAGCTCCCGCTCTCTACAGCTGCTGGCACAAAAATATTGACACCAGCTCACAAAAAGGTCCCTAAAACTTCTGCAAGAGAGGTGAAACACTAAGTAGGCATGCAGAGAGAATTAGTCTTTCATTTTCAGCACACAGTGAGCAGAAAGGAGCATATCAACCAGCCAGTTTGAGGAAGCTCCAGTTTCCTTTGCCCTTGGAAATAAAGAACCTTTTTTATAGGGGAGTGCTAGCCAGCAGCCACCTGACCCATTCTCCTGTACAGCTCGGAGTGCCCATAGAATTTAATTCACCTCCTCCAAAAAAGTTCTAAATACACCAACTATCC
This sequence comes from Platyrinchus mystaceus, assembly GCA_035041135.1. Lineage (NCBI taxonomy): Eukaryota > Metazoa > Chordata > Aves > Passeriformes > Tyrannidae > Platyrinchus > Platyrinchus mystaceus. Next base: position 6,840,272 of record JAWWLV010000180.1, on the reverse strand, counting down.
TGTTACATGCTTGTATACACAGGCAGAGGTAGCCCAGTTGCCACAGATATCAACTTATTTTACTACTCTTCTGCTGATACTTTCCAAAGCTTCCATGGACAAAGGGCAGTTTTCTGTTCCCAGCTAGATTTTCTAACTTTCCAATCAAACTTTCTCTCCCAAACATTTCAATTGTATTTACTGTTGGTTTCCAAAATCCTATACTAGATTGCTCTCTTCTTCTCAACCTCTTCATTTAAGGTTTCCAACACAGCAAGGAATTTCAGGAGAGGCAGAAAAATTAGTCTTATCTTTACATCAAAATAAAACAGGTGAATAGTCCATCTGTGCTACTTTCCTACAGGGAAGCAACTCTAAAGCTATTTAAGTCCTAAATTCTGGGAAGACAAGAATTGCCTTTGTTTCCTACAAAGCTGTTCAATGGAACAATCAGCTCTGCAGCCTTCAGAGACCAAGGAGCCAGAAGGCATGGCTGCAATATTTCAGTCTGGAAAGCTTTCTGGTGGAGAAGAGGTTTTTTCCCCTAGTTAACCTTCACAGAGAGAGTCAAACTACCAAAAAAAACAAACCAAAAATCCAGGCCTGAGGGCTCCCGTTGTTATTAGTCATATCCATCTCCTGCTGCTTTTCTATTCCCTTTCTCTAATAAAGCGGTACAATGCCTTCTGGCTTGCCAGAGACCTCATGACTGTAGGGAAATCTATTTTCTTACTTCTTTCTGACAGAAAAGCCCTTTGTCCTGAGCAAAGATCCCTTCTAAAGCAGCAAGGTTCCAAGACCCAGCTTTCTCCAGCCCCTCTAGCTGCCATAAAGCTGTAATGAGCACCCACTTGCACTAGCAGGAAGTAATCACACCCTGAAGCAAGAAGGGTGAAGGATCTCGGCAGTGCTCTCGGACATGCCAATTACTGTAGTCCATGTCCCCCCCAAAAAACGTCTTTTCACATGAATATTGTTTTGTTTCAGCTTTTGCACTGCTCAGCACTTCATCTGGCAAATGAAACTCTTGTGTGAACTAGCAAGTAATTAGCAGAGGCTGAGTTATTAGCAAGTATTCTTGGCAGGGGGTTTTTTTCACGTAGTATATGTTTCACTCCTAAGCTAACCAGGCATCTGGCAGCAATTACACCCAAAGCCAGGCAACCCATCTAGTGTATACAGAAAATGGAAAAAAAAAAAAAAGTAACTAAAATGTTTTCAAGGGTGTCTAAGAGGCAAATCTCCATGAGGAGAGAGATCTGAACTGACAGGATGAAAAGTGTTAATTGTGGGAACAGCCACCATAGGGTTTTGATAACAGCCATGGTAACTTATTTTTACATACTTTCTCTCCAGTTTTACTTTCTTTTTTTTCGTACTCGGATCTTGCATCCATCCTCATCTGTCCTTCCCACTTGGCAGTTGCACTTTCCACCTGCAGGCATCCCTCTGCCCTGCTCTCACAGACCAGGGGAGCAGCCCCCACGCAGGTGGGTTGAGTCACAATCCAGGGGGAGAACTGCCACTCTGAGCCAAGGTGGTGCTCCTCGGTGCCACGGGCAGCACGGACACCAAAATAGCAGTGATAGTTGTAAGTCCATGAAATGAGGCTGTTGGCACAGTCATAAAAGGATCTCTGCTGACACAGAGCTTCACCTTGCTAAAGGGATCTCATTTACTTTTTATAAGGTACACCTCTTTTCCTCTCTCCCTTTTCTCTCAACAGGGAAGGACATGAAAACCATAAAAATGTGGCTTTCCCTGCTCTTCCAGGTAGTATGAAAGAGTTTTACAGTACAGTGAAGGACCCTTCAAAACAGGAGAAGCCAAGAGCTCCCACTGAAATCAAAGAGCAAGTCTGGGAGTTCCCAGGGCCAAATATGGAGACAGAGTGGAGAAAATTCACTGACAGCTGTAATCTATGTGTGTACTTCACTGATAGCAATTGGAGAGTCAGTTCTTTAGTACATTTTTCCAAATATATCTGGATTGTTTGTATCTCTAGACTATACACCAAGCTCACACTTGACCTCAGATTTTCTGTTTTATACAGTCTGAACAGTGTCCATACAGTAAGGAAAGAATATTTAAAGGTGTTACGTTTCCACAGATTCACTGGTGAGTGAAGGAGCTGGCATCAGGTGGAATGCTGATGACAGAAATACAGTGATGTCTCCAATAGTTCAGAAGTGGTTTATGCCAACAAAAACAACTGCTAATTCTCTCTAATAGAGAATTATAGAAACAAAATAACAGTCCATGTGCACAGAAGTCTCTTATTCTACAAGGCAGTTTATGTCCTGCTGGTCTATGCTGGCTCCAAAGCTCTAGTTAGCTAAAGCAAACCCTACACTGATGTCACGTGCCTGGATAATATTTTCACAAACACAGGGAAACCTAACCACATATCTATGTGTTTGAGCACACATACAAGAATACATTTCAAACACAAAACAAGTTTTGAAAAGATATCAGGTTCCCATTGTGCAGGAAACAGACGTGCCATTACTTACATATCTGTGCATTCTGTCCTACCTAGTCCTGCAGTACCCCTTCCCCTGTTAGTGATGGCTACTAAAATGAGGGGAGGAACAAAAGTACCAGGCCATGTGGGCAGCCTTTGTGCAGTTCCAGTTGCCAGGGAGATGCCGTCCACCCTGGGTCCAAATCAGAACAGCTGTCTCATTTGGAAACTGACCTGCAGGCAACAATGAGCATGCTGTGCCCATTGGTGAAAAAATGAGCAAAAAGAGGGAAAAATAATTATAGGCACCAATAAAAATGCAAAAATAACTCCTGCCCCCCACCTTCTTGCTGAAAGAAAATATTGGAGCTAGCAAGTTACATCTAATGTAAGCTAATGAAGGATATGGTTCTTTCCCATGCCTGTTGAAAAAGTGTGGTTGCCATAATTTCCATTTCCATTTTGTGCTAAAAAATGCCCGTCCAAAGGCTGCTACAGTTGGTGGGAGATTTCACATTCAGTGAACTTTTGAAGGACACTTATTAAAATTAAGGCAGTGTTTGACAGTGGTGGTGTGCAACAAGCTGCTGAGAGCTGTGCAGATACACAGGACTCATACACAATTCCTGCCCAGGGTTCCTCTTTGACAAAATGAGGCAAGCCCACCACTCCTATGCTATTCACACAGGTGATGGTTCTTCCTGCCTCCATTCTCTTAAGATCAAAATTGTAAAGTCTAAAATGGACCATTGCTGACCATTTTTGCTGATGTTTAAGGTAAAAATTGATGCCCACTGGAAAGAGTCTGCCACAGTTGATCTGTGTTCAGTATTATAACTACCAAAGTGATAAAGTGATTTGAGAAACTGAACAAATGACTGTACATGTGAAAGGCAGACGCTGATGGTTATGTATTAAAATTAGTTGTCACTTTAAGATGGAAACACCCCCTTGCAATGTTTACAAATGCTTCTAACAAGTGGTTTTAAAACTCATACTCCTTCAGTTTTCTATCTTTCAGTCAAATAAGTCAATGCAGTTGCCCTTAAACCTTCTGCAACCTTTGCCTGACAGACGTGTAAGCTTGCCATGGTACAGCCTGGACTTCCTTTCTTCTTTGCCACCAATCAAAATAAAGCTCTTCTACCATTTAATCTAAAAGTATCCATATGCACTGGGCAAGATTTCAAATTAATATATTTTTTTCTGAAATTATGATAACTACGCTTGCACAAAAAAACAGAGCAAAAGTTATCTTGAAAATAGTATTGCACCCTTCTATGTGTGCTGGTGATGTCTAAGTTAAACAACATTTTTCATGTTGCATCCTTAAAACTACATTCAAAACTAGTCAGTTTGACTTTTTTTTTCCCACAGCAGGTAAAGCGTTCTGCCTGCAGTGAAGGAGTTTGGGAGGGAACCTGCCAATTTCAGTGAAGCAGACAGAGAATTTTCCAATACAAAAAAGGACATTTTGTTCCAACATTCTCAGGTTCTATTATGTGGATTACTTTATGTGAACACAAACACACAAACTGTGCAGCTACACACAATGCATACTAGCAGCACGTGGATGACTAATTTCAGCATTACCAGAAAGAAATATTTTGATGAATTCACTTATGTGTTTGCATACTCAAACAAACCAGAATTTATATAATTTCTATATTATATATGTAATAGATGTATTTTTTCCAATTTTCCAGCAAGCATTCTTAAATGGGATTTCACATTCTTTATTTCTCCAGGTTTTCCTTTCAAACATATTCTTCAGAATTCCTCTGTCATATATCAACTAAAGCAAGAGTGATGTTTTTTCTGTTGCCCTACAATAAACTAATTGTCTACATTTAACAGAGAAAAGTAACTATTAAAAAAAAATTAAAAAGACAAACAAAGCCAAAACAGATTTTAATTTTAAGCTCCTTAGTGTCTTGTTATATAAGGAACAGCCCAAGGGGAGATATCTTAGAGGGGATGGGAAAGTATCTTGACAGGTTCCTTTAAACTGAGATCCTGTTTTAAATTTACCTCTATCCTTATTATGTAACAATCTGAATTTTAAGGGTCAAAAGCCAGGCAATTTCCTAGCAAGAATTTCACCTTTGCTATGCTTGTTTGCACTCTGAAACTGTATTCTTAATGGATTTAAATGCTATAAAATATCACAAATGTACTGAAGAGGTTGATTTTTTTTTTGATTTTTTTTTTTTTTTGGTAGAAGGGTTTCTTTCCTTCACAAGGTCACTGCTTCACTAGACTGAAAAAACAAAGTGGATTATTAATACTATGTAATCCCAAAGAGTCTAAAACTCTCTTGACCCATGCAACTCACTGGTTTGTGGATCTGCAATTTGGATACATTTGAAACAAAAGGTTTAGGAGAGGGGAAAGGAAGCTCTTATGAAACTAAGTATGCCTTTTCTGAGCACTACAGATGCCTACTACCATAGGCACTACATGCCTACAGATATTTCACTAATTTCAGAGCTAATAACTTCTCACCTCACACTCACAAATACAAACTAAGCTTGGTATCACACCACATGAAGTGCATCTGTCTGCATTACTATATTTAGACTGTTTCTTTCTGGCCAAATACAACATTATAAACAAACATACCTGAATAGCCTATGATTTTAATTTATATTTACCCTGAAGAACCAGGTAGGTAAGTAATTTCTGCTATTAAAGAACAACTGCAAAACCAAATAAGGGGGAGTGGGGGAGGAACTCTGGAAAGGTAGCAGTACAGGATAACATGCTTACATGTATTGCTGAAAGTCTCACCAGAAATCAGGTTCAAATTGTTTCTCATGTGTGCAGTTCTGCACCCCTGTGAACAAGGAGAAAAAAACAACAAAAAAAATGGACCTGGATAAGCAGGAATCAACTATGCTGTAACTTTGAATTATGGATGGATTTCACAAACAGTGTGAGGCCCCTCTCTCTCGCTTCCCAAAAAATTGTTTTCAGTGTCTAGCACAAAGAAACCTGATCATGAGCTGTAGATTCAAATAATAAATACCATTCCTTGTGTGGCAATTACTGCACCACATGATATGGCACTATAGGAAGTTTTGTAGCATATTTGACTGTGTGCTGGCTGGACAATGGACAATTGAGCTGATGGGCAAGATGGAAACCTTGTTGTTCAATGCCCTCCAGCATATTTGACTAATGGCAGCAGCAGTTCTTTTTGTAGTTGTTCCTCTCTGGTGAACAGAACAGGGGCTACTACACATTGGGTCCCGGTGTATTAACAAGACTACAAAAGTGCAGCCGTTCATGTGGCGGTCACTAAAGTGCAGAGTGACAAGAGCAGGTACATGTCCCGTTCAGCGGTGCTTTCTGCAGCACCAGTAACATCCAGCAGAGCAGACAGCTCAGAGAAGAATCCGTTTCAGTTGTCTTACAGTCAAATACATGTTGGCATCTGTGGTCTTCAAGAAAGCTGTGCCTTTAATCTAAGCTTAGAAGAAAATCCAGAAAAGTCTGGATAGCAGACCGTTTCTTTGAAAAGAAGAAAATCTGAAAAAAAACTAATACTTTGTATTCAGAAACTCCTATGGAAAAAAATCTCAATAAATAGAAGAAACCTGATTTTGCACGTTTTTGAGTTCTGTAACTGCAGATGAAAGACACAGTAATTGTGTAGAGTTCATCAACTAATGACACCTCAAGGCTGAAACTGACTGCCAGCCTTATCCTTTTAACTCACTTTAAAGCTACTTCACACTTGCAAGTCTTTTGACCACCATTAGATAGTCAGCTGTTCCTGGCATGTCACACCTCTCTATTTAGAGTTGACAACACAAAGCAGGGAAAGTGCTTTTAAGACAGTGAATTACAGACATTGGAAATTTCACATTTACAACTAGCAAGATGTCACGGCAGAAAGCAAGAAAAGGTTTTTTGCTTTTTGCCGATGTAGAGGTGGCAAATGACAACATCTTCTCTGGTGATATTTCAAATGCTATTTGATGAAGTTGTCAGATTGCACCAAGTAACCATTCTCTTCAGAGGCATGTTCTGGGGATTTCATCTGCTGCCTGTCACTCGGCAGGACAGTGTGTTCCCATGTGTTTAGGCTTCTGTACAAATCACTGGCTTATCTCAAAATGAATGCTCGGCTTGGCAGATTTAGGAAACAGAGGAAGCAAGAGGGCATCACCCATGGTATTCCATCCATCTCTACCACCCATGATGGGGAATATGATGATTTTTTTTTTTTATTTGCTGTGGATCAGAACTACTTCTTGCTAAACCAATTGCATCCTTAGCAAGTCCAGTGTTTCAAAAAACAAGGCACAGAGCTGTAGCATGAGGGGAAGCAATTTTTCTCTCATTTACTGTCAAATGCACTCAGTGCATATGTTTGCTGGATTAACTGTTCCTCAATGAACTGCTCTCCTACTATGCTTAATGGCCTATAGGTTTCTGAGTGTGCTTTTATTCTTACGTTTTTTTAGACCTTAATTTGAGAAACTCTGCTTATCTCTGTATATAGATCTAGGCTCTCTGACTTATTGAGCTCTTTGGTACTCCAGCCCTCCCACTGTCTCCTTGGGCAGAGAAAAATAGATCAACATACTGACCACTGCTTCTGTGACTTTTTTGTGTTACACTTGATTTTTTTAAGAAGCAGTCCAAGATAGTCTTTGAGACAATCAGATGGAGTGAGACATCAGATGAAAAGGTATCACGCATCCCTGGTTACAAAGCTAAACCCTCCCATTTAAAGATGTCGGCAAATGCTATAAATAAGGAAAACCAGGCACAACTTCATTGCAAATATCTACTGGAAACACACCTTTTTTTTCAGGTGATTTGCTAATTTTCCCTAGCCTTTGACCTTGTGACCAGAATGGGTCAAAATCCTGAGATACCTGTTATGATGATGGTGGGAAGCTGCTGACACACATAGTGAGTTCAGTTGACAAAACCTGTTAAATACATGTGTGTGTTTTTCCCTCTGAGGACATTTTCATACCACCATCACAATTTTACTCCCATTTAAATCTCTTTGGAGCTATCATCACCCTATCTACATTATGTCAGACATCAAGAAGGTTCATTAACAGTAGTCTCCAGACATATTTGCTGTTTCTCTAGAGTCCAACTACAAAAACTTCACCCATACCATCTCAGTGAAGACCTCAACATTCTTTCAACAACACCTTCTACAGATACACGTTCATCTCCAGGAGGAAGGCAAGGTGACATTTTGGCTCTCCTGCTACGTGACTAAATAACTACTTTAATCCTGCAAAGCCACTTATATACTTAATACATCAAATAATAGCACTTGCCCTTCACAAGCAATGAAGCATGCCCACAGTCCTAGAGTGAATCAGCACCAGCAATGGATTGAGCACTCCTGCCCTCCACCTCTACACCCATTGTGACCCATCTGTCTTTGTAAGTATTCCTGGTATCGCTTGTAAAGGACACTTTCTTATCAAGATAAAATAAAATTATGTTGTCACAGTAGCTGCAACAGTACAGTAAGCTCTGCTGGCTGGAGACACAAATCAGAGTTTATTAAACAGGAAAAAGGATACAACTTGGAGGAGAGAAAAGCAGTCTTTAAGCATCTTGTAACTCACAGCAGAAGGCCAATAAGAGCACTGTAAACATTATTCTATTCTGCTTTCTGAATAGCTCATCTTGTCTTAGCTGTGACAAATTTCATATGAATATGAATGTAAGTATTACAATCTATTTAGCATCTGAAGAACCCTCCTATTTTTTAGGAAAGGGCATAGAACATGGTCAATATATTTGGGGGTATTTAAGTTCCTTGTGCTGCTGCTTTCACCTCAACAGAATCTAGGCACACCCTCACTATGTAAACAAGATATCCTTCCTCCCTTAGATAATATTGGGGTTTCACATAAACTGTGCAAACAGCAACCACCCTGTGCTTACATATAATGGTACTACATTGCAATTCCCTTATAGTGGACTGCAAATTAGTGGGCTTAGAGACCAAACTCCTGTTCTGACCCTTTCACATACTCTGCTGACTTTTACTTACAAGAATAAGAAATTCTTATTCTTATAGCTTGATCTGGCTTTCTTTAGCTGTACTGTGTAGCAAAGGGCTTTTAGATAGACTGAGAGTAACAGTTTGGAGTGGTTCCCACAGATAAAACATAGCAAAGCTGGCTATGCTGGGAAGTAGTGTGAAGGATATACTTGTATACCATTACTGTTTTTTATATATAGGCTCTTCTTCCTTCTCCCTTTAAGATCAATGATGGCGACCACTGTTTAGACTCTCCATAAATCCTAGCAACAATAAAACATATTACAGTCATTTTAAAAGAAATTGTGGAGTGCAGATAAGTGCTTCTGCACCTCTTTTGATTTATCCTCTATCAGTTGAGCCTGATTTTCTCTTCAGAAACAAATCTTTGTGTCTTTCAAATTACTTGACATACAGTGGCACAAATTGTCCTCACTTATTTCATATTGATTAGTATCTGCCTGAAACACCACTTCCTGAGCTTACCTTTTGAGTGGCAGTTTTCTTTGTATCTATAGAAAACCCCTGCACAGCAGAGCTGTGCCAGCTACAGATATGAACAATATATGATATTAGCAACAATCCCCATTGAGAAACTCTGGCTGTACACATTACTGAAGCCAGGCCATCTTAAAACTGGCTATAATGAGAACAGATTCTGAAATGATGTGCAAGTTCAAAAAAGGTAACTAATGTGTGAAATTTTGTCTTTCTTCCCCCCCCACCTCCTTCCTGTGAGGAGCTGGTTTTAAGGGGATTTTGAAGCTTTGAATAATTGGAAAAAACTGTGAGCAAATTATTTTTGTAATACCGTACCAGAGGTGCGTGCCAAGAAAAAAAGGCTTTTTGTCTTACCACCTCCTCCTCACTCCCAATTTTAATTACCACAGTTTGGCACCTGATCCTGCAGAGAACCATACAAAAGCCACACGGGCCAGCTCTTTCCAGACGGAGATAAAAGAGAGGGAGGGAGGAATTAATTAAATCCATTTCAAATCTTTTCAGTGAGTTTCCTTCTAAAGTCACTGTTCTGGTTTCTGCATAGCTAGTACAATGACATATGGTCATAAATAACAAACAGTTCCCTGCCTCCTCCTGTTGTCTCTCCTTTTCCACCCTCTGCAGAATCAAACAAAACAGGCTTATGATTCTGGTATTATAAGCAAGCCAGTCAGAATCCAGAAAAAACAGGCAGCTGAGCATGTTTTTCAATTCCCAACATAGTGTAGGGTTTTCAAATGAGCTGGTTTATTCAAACTTGCAGGTCACTGCTACCAAGATCTGCTTATTGCTTACATTTTAGGCACAGAATAGTAAACACATAGTTACCAAACTAAATTAAACTGAAAACAACCAAACTAAAACTTGGTAACCATAGCTACCAAATCATCATTTTCCTTTTTTTTTTTTTAATGACTAATATTGTAAATTCATTCCCCTCTCAAAAGGAACGTGTCCACCAGCAACAAACTGTCACTGCAGAGAGCACTTGCAGACACAACCTGCCAGCAAGAAAATTCCAGCAGAAGGTTTCCTTTTCAGCTCATAATCCTTCCAGCATAGGCTTTTTTGCTATGCTTTGAACAGGTCTGACTCAACTGACTTTCCCTTCTTTCCGTACAAAGAAACATAAAAGGTAAATGCCTGATGTCTTTGGATCTGTTAACATTTAGCACTGTAAACGCAAGCAGGACCCTTGAGAGGACATGGTGTGGAAGCTGACCTTTTGCACTAAATGATTAATTCCTATACTAATGTCTTCTAATACAGCAAAGAAAGGTTCAGTTGCACCAGGCCAGCACCCTCCATGGTGACCTGGTACAGAGTTTCCCAGCCTAAACAGAAGTGATTCTGAGAAAAGCAGCAGATTACATTATCAACTCAACACTGGACCACGTATGAGAAATGCTACAGTATGCAACACAACATCTCAGGACACAGCTAAAAGACTTGTCAGCTTCCAAGATGTTTTTCATTTGGACAGATGAATACTGCACTTCTTCATCTCCATGTCCCATACTACCTGTGTCAGTGAGCCCATGCAGCCCACCCAGTTCAGGGAGCAAAAGGCACATTACAGCATGAAGGCCAAGAGATCAGATAGCTCTTACTGCATTTTTTGATTGCTTACTGCCCTATTGACTGATTTTTTATACACAGACTGCAGTATAGAGCACTGAATGTTGCAGGAGGTTTTTTTCCTCTGGAAAAAAATAATAAAAGGAGAATTCACAAATAAGGTTTCTTATGATGTTTCTTTTTTTGAGCATAATCCCAGAATGCAGGAGAATCTGCAATCCCATCAAAAATAAGTCTTTTCTTGCTTTTCTCCTTTGCTATTGATACTAGGAAGCTTCTGAGGGAAACTGTAAATTAATCCTTTTTTAGCTTGTCAAACTTCCATTACCTTTATTAAAAATTATGATGGACTGCTGTATGTAATTACTTCGGCTGAAAACAGCCTGGCTGCATTTGCAGGACAGAAGCTGCCTGAGCACTGACCGGAGCTACAAATGTTACAACTGTTACACAGAGTTGTCTCTCGGAATAATCCTGCAGCACCCCCAGATTACACTGAGACACAGATGGTCTCTGGTCTCTTCATTAGAACTAATTAAAATTCAGACCTTCAGTTCCCCAGAAAATGCTAACATTTTGAAATGTGTTTGGTTTTCAGAATAGAATGCAAACCCACAAACAAACTGTTATATACAATTTCCAAATTATTTGGTTTGAATCTGTTACAAACTGTCCAACTTCAAATACAGGATAACATTGAGCCAGTTTATATTGCAACACAAGAGAAAAAACTCCTGATTTTTCAGCTAGGATCACAGAAATGTTTTGCTTCAAAACAGAGGGGGGGAGGGGAGAAGCCTGAGTCAGCTACAAAGCTCTTGGCATCTGCCTTAGTCACCTGAACTAAAATGCTGCTCTTAGCATGGTGCTACACCCAACTGATTCCTCTAGCAGCAATACAGAACATTAAGCAAGGCTCCTGATGAGAGTCATATTATTGATGCATTGGAAAACCTATAACAAATGACTAATCCCTTCTTGAAGAGCCTTTTAATCGTTTACTAAGTCCTTCATAAAAATGTGTTGGTGAAACCCTCAATGTAAACAAGAGTTTCATAAGAATTAATCCGTTTTCAGCTGTCAATCACTCTGAATGCAAGAAGATTGAGGAACTAGGAGAGGCTTTTAAGGCTCCAGGAGAGGCAGAGGTAAGGCTTAGGTCCATCATTAACAACAGGAACCTACATTAGATCCCAAAGAAGAGCAGCAGAAAGGAATATGTGCCTTTCTCCAGGGTACCAGGTTCTCAGTGTGGAGGAACTCCAAGAAAGAGCTTCAAAAATTACTTTGACAATACCAAGAATTTCCTAGAAAGCATTAGGAAGGGAGGTCTACCTTGCAGCCACCCTAGAGGTATTTGCAAGAGAAGATAATTTGTCCCACCTACTCTTTTATCTCACTACACAGCCTTTCGGTAGTTGCAGTTGTCAATGAGGAATGAACCCCAAAGGAATAAAATACATGTTAAGCCCTGTTGTGTATTTTGGAAAGTCAGTCCAGATCAAGAAAAAAGAGCTGAGGTACTCTAAGACACTGAGAAAACAATTTTTATTCCACAAAAATACTCACAGTGCTTATTAGGAAGAGAATAAAAACTGTCTAAGCCTTTCAGATAAAGGAACAGGGGGTTCTGTAAGCCCTAAAAACTTTCCATCTCTTGTGTTCACATTTCACTCTGCTTCAGGCATCCTGGGTTCTGTAACATAGCCCAGCTAAGAAAAGAAGATCTTGCTTGACAGAGGTCTCGGTTTGTCAAATACCCACAACTAAACTAAGCAACATGGCTGATACATAAATCCCCATTGTGCTGGAGAGCGTTTTCTCTTTTTAGTCCATGTTTATGTGTGGTAATGCTTCCTAGAAAGTAGCTTTAGGTTGCTAGGAAGTATCTTAACAAGCTGAACTTCACTGTTCAAGTATTACATGGAAGGAGACTATGTGTGGCTCCAGGAAGACAGTAGAAAGAAATAAGCACTAATGTGCAATCTGGTTCTTCTTTTGATTAGAAGACTTTCAAAGTGATAAAAAAAATAAAAATCAATACACAGAGCGAGCCCTGGATCCTGGGAGAATGTGTTTTTTACTGTCAGAATTGTATTTCCATCAAGACCCTCGGCAGAAGAGTACATGGACTGTGTGCAGTCTGGCTAGAGCCCACAGCCAAATTTGGAGCCTCTGATGCAGAGTAAGCAGGCTCCAGTAAGGAAATACCACTGTTCAAGCTCTCTGTACATGCTTGAAGAATCCCATTCTTATTGCTACACTTAGCAAAAACAGCCTCTAAAGAAGGAAGACAGAAGAGAAAGAAACTGAGGAGCAATATGAAAGAGCTGCCTTGAAATAACCACATCTAGTAATGGTTTTCCAGAATTTCTGATTTGTTTGCAGCACAGACATCCTAAATATTCATGGATTTCTATGAGATATGCAAATATGCAACAGAACAAAGTTCCCAGGCTCCACTCTGATGGAGACTCGTGAAACCGAATGCTTGAAGTTCACTCAAAGTGGCAAATCAGGCAAAAGGGAAAGAGAAAGCTCCAGAAAGCCACAGCTTCCTCAAATGAACAGAAGGCAGACAGAAGGTGAAAGTTTTTACACCTTGTCCCTAATGCTCCCAACCAGTTAAAGTAACTACAAGCAGAAAAAAAAACCAATCAAAACAGAATGTCACCTTGAACCCCAAATAACCCTTTTAAAGTTGTCCCTGCAAGACAGCTAAATCCTGCTCAAAAAACTGCAAGGTAAAATGACAGGGTTGATTAATCACTGGACTCTGTAGCATTGGCAACATCAGAGCTCTGCCACCAAAAACACTAGGATTTTCTAACAAGCTTAGGAGAGCCAGGAAAGCAAAGAGAATTTGGAATCCTCCTTGCTTTATGGACCAGAGCAAAAATTTCTTTTTAATAAATCTCCCCTCGTTCCTTACTGTGTTGAATTAAATTTCTTGCCCAGCTTCCTTAGGGCTTTTTGAACGTTCTGGCTATATATATGGAAGGGAAAACTTTCCTTTTGTGAGACCAAAGAAATGAAACATTCTTGCAAGTGGACACACTTGTATTGCCTTCACTGGATCTTCACCAGTTTTTATCAGCACAACATTTGGTCCTCTCTATTGACTGTTATTATGGAGAGCATATACTGAGCACACAACCAACATAACAGAACATACTAATAAGTTTTAAATTGGCAATTATCTCAAATTTCTCTTTTAATTCACAGGGTTCCCAGTTCTAGAAAAGCTGTATATTTTAGGCTGTAATTATTCTGTCTAGTAAAATGTGGATGCATGCAATATAGTAAAGTGCCTTCTGGATTGATCACTGATCCATGGTCAGGGAAATGCTGTCTCCTTTGAAATTAAAATTATATTTCAGATGGAAAAAAAATTTATTATTGGAATGCACATGATAAAAATCAGAAACAACATCAATCTATTTGAGAGTGGGGGGTGCTGATCATTTGCCTCTAATTAGGTGCTCCTCTGTATCTTGCTGGAGTTGATTATTAACTGCATTTGGTAGTTTGTCCAATACATATATGTATACCCACAGATATATGCTCAACTACATTCCTACTAAGCTTTGATCAGGAGTTTCCTAAAAGGTATTGGTGAAGAAAACTACATGCAGCTTATCCAAAAAGTGTTCCCACCAATATCATGACATTTGATCTCAGTCAGCACAAATGAAATAGAAAAATTTGATCTAATATACAAAAGTTGTGGTTTACTTCATGCTGGCTCCTATGGTTGGAATTAATAAAGCCACTTCATTACCTTGGGAAGAGACAGCTTATTGATCATGCTTTACCCCAGCATAAACATAAGGCTACCGGAGTACTGAAACTGTAAACAAGCATCAGTCTAAATTTTCATGCATACATAATAGCTTGGGCACATTCACAGTGATAACTTAGAAAACCAACTGCCTAATGCACACAGCTGAATAAAAATGCAACTTGCAGCTAAAATAATTTTGTCTCTCTACTTGAATACTGACAGAATGGGAGAGAAAAGTGCTGAAGAGCTGAGGAAGCTGTTATATATCACACTAGTGAATTCATTTGGACAAACTTCCATTTTTTCCAGATGAAAGACTTCCTCCAGTGTTCTTGAGCTATCTTTAACATAAAGAGTTGTATGCCTAAAGCTTTATGATGGCAAAGACCTAACTTAAAACCTAGATTGGCCCATTATTACCAGCGAGTTGCCGTTAGCATCTGATTTCAATACAGGACAGTAGTTATGTTAACACAGCTAAGCACAAACACAAAATTGTTTTGAAGTGGCCCTTTGGCACCAACATTTCAGAGTTGGTTCAGATCCAATTAGAATTTTCCTGTAATTCAGACCAAATGACAACTACGTTAGAAACATGAAAAACCTGTCGGTACCACAGAGTACAGCTGACATTGCTTTAGCACATTTTTTTTCATCAGTTTCACTAGTGAACTTCTTGTAGAACTTCTGAAGTAATATGAGGAAGAAGTAACAAAGATATTGAAATGTCCTGGAAGATACTGATAGAAGAACAACAGAACAGCATTTTTTAAGTCAGGTATCAAAATGCTGAATCAAACCCTAAACTCTAGGGCCTCAACCGGTTATCACTGCTAGTCCACTGTAGGTATTCTCATTTTAAGAACAAAGAAGACTGTTGTGATCCTGCATTTTGTGTGCCACACATTTTGTTGGCTTGGAAAGAGAGAAGGCTCTGTCCAAAGACAACACCTCAGCATCCGAACTTAAGAGTGCAATGACTCCCACAGCTCAGTCACCATCTTCTTAAAGCAAGAAAAGAAGCATGCTCAATATTAGGTGCCTAGAATGAGGCATCTGTTCCTAATCTAAATGTTTTTTCTTTACACTATAATTAGATTTGTGAATGCCTAGTATGAGATTTGGGTACAGATTGAATACTTTAAATCTAACTTGTTTAGAAACAGAAGAAATTATTAAATATTAAAAGTCAAAGAGATGTCTGGTCAGTCCTTCTGCATTTGCACTGCAAACACATGGCTCTCTTCTGAGAAGACAGTACGACAAAAATCTGTTCTGGGTATAAAAGCATGTCCCAGGACTTCTGGCTTTGGGATCCCTATAAATCAGCCACAGGAGAAAGTCATGAAGGAGTGAGAGGTCCTTGAAACTCTTTGCCTATTTATTCTCTCCATGGAGAGGTACATGAGAAAAATTCTGGAAGCTGAACCTAAATGAAGGAAGCGTTTGCTTTGCTAAACCTTCCAGCACACTTCCAGTGAAACTGAGGAGGGCTAACTTCTGTCATCTGGGGCCAGGTGAGCAACTGGTCTTGAATTTAAATACTACCAGCATTTTAGAACAGGCTAAGCACTGAACTACTATTGTGCTGAAATGACAGCACTATTTCAGTGTGATATTTCTCTGTAATGATTATAATATACTTCATATACAATGACTACAACATTTTAAAAAAGTCTTTATGACTTGTTTCACCCCATCACAGCAAACACCTGAATTCCTCCTCTATTTCTCATTGAAGTGCTATAGATTATGGGGTCCTTTATTGAAAGCACTCAAAAGAATTACGGTTGCATGTAAATTACAGAAATTTCCATGTTTTCCTTATTAAAACTGCTTAGATTTCCTAAGCAATGTAGGTCAAGTGCCATTTTCTTTTGACAGGGGAAATAATCATATTTGGAAGATATAAGCATATATTCCTTGAGACAAACCTACAATATTTCAGCTTAGCCTCATGGACTGACATTTCTTTGAGTAATGACAGTGTGAAAAGCCAATTTACAATATGGATTAGCTCTCTCATTGCATCTGTTTATTCTCTGTGTTACTTTTCATTTATGAAGTTTCTGTAAGGATATTTCTCTTCTTTAAAAACCACTACCATTGCCCACAGCCTTGTGAGAGGCACTTCTATAAATAGCAACAAAATAAACCACAGTGCATACAGAATGGAAGACAATATATAAGAAAACAGATATGTGCCATCAGCTGCCAAATGGTTATTAAAAAAAAGCATGGGGATAGCATCACTTTAAAAATCATGATGCAAGAGAAATGCCTGACAGAATATTTTAACATAAGAATGCCTGAAAACAATACAGAAAAATTCCAGAGACTTAAATGATCTGGTTCTAGCTGGACATTGATAGCTGTATCCTGACTTCAGAGAGTATTTGAAAACAAATTCCCTTTCCAGTGTGAGAATAAGAATTGCAAACCAGAGGGACGTGGGGTGGTTTTTACCCTTTTGATGTTCATTGATGTTTAAATAATATTCCATTCAGTAGGCATGTTAGTGCACTGGTGGCAAACACAGAGCTGTTACACTTGTATTTCTTAAACAGGTACCAGATCCATGCACTTAAAGGAATCTCACTGCCTCATGTGGCTACCAAAAAAATCCTGTCTTACAATAGCATTTCTTACATGCCTGTCCTTCTACACTACACTGGTTTAAATGGGTTTACCATTTATAGCCCCATCACAGAGACTGTCAAAGCAGTCACCTTCCAACTGACAAGTTCAATTGAGATTCTGTTTCACAGGGAGTGTATCAATGAGCTACGTTTTGAAGAACTGGCTCAGTCTTCCAGCATTTACACAGGAATGCCAAAAAATTAATAAAATCCTTACCCATATGTCATGGTTTTGCTGGCTCTTAGAAACTAAGCAAGAATTTTTCCCTTCCCCCTGCCCACAGTGTGAAGGGGATGTTGAATGGGCAGATGGACTGTGGCTTAGGCAGTTAAATAACACAAAAGATATGCCTGGTAAGACCACATTCCCAGTTGATGGCCTTCAGGATCTTGTCTTTGGGGAAGAGTAAGAAGTTTTCTTTTACTTTTTTTTTTTCCTTTCATCTCTTGAGAAACGGGGGGAGGAGTTTTGGCTGCAGCAGAGCTGGGACGGGAGTTCGGCTGCTGCCGGAGTGGGGACGGGATCCGGGCAGCAGATAGCTTGGAGGTGGTTTTGCTCTCGGCCTGACTGCCAGCTGAGAATTTTGCTTGGATTTTCATCGACGAGGAACTGTTCGAGAGGCCTCTCCTCCCCGGTTCCATTTCCCCAGCGAGGAGCTTGCCCTTCTTGTGCACAGGAGAGGGGACGCTGTGCCACATGACTCAACCAGAAGGACTGAGTGAGTTCCCACTGGGAAGGACCTCTTTTTTCTATCCCTCTTCCCTCTCCCCTTTCCCGGTGGGGGGGGAAGGAAGACCTCCATTTTCAGTTTCTCCAGTACACCCAGGAGGGTGTCTCCCCACGTGGCAATGACCAGTGATCCAACAACACCCCCTGCTGACCAGCACCAAGCACTGCAGGCTCTGCATCTCTGGTCATGCAACAGCACCCCCGTCTGATGATAGTTAGAATTGCACCAAATTGGATGCAATTGCACCAAAGGGCGCAAACTGAACTGTTTACCTTTTTTTGTTTATCTGTTTGTTTTGAAGGGGATTATTTTTGGGTCTAGGATTATTGGTTGATTGTTTTAGTTGCGTTATT
>JAWWLV010000180.1:6799619-6812400 GCA_035041135.1 Platyrinchus mystaceus | reverse complement strand
AGTGACCTTCTCTTAGATGGATGGCCTTAAGGGCTGACGAGCTCCATCTGCCCGGGGGAGTGTCCCTGAAGCAGGACCGGGACTCGAACCTGCGACCTCGGCGGTGAGAGCGCCGCGTCTTAACCGCTAGACCACCAGGGGTCCCCTAGCTTATTATTTAACCCATGAGAAACAATTTGTTTTATACCTGTAATACATAAGTCTTTCCTGTTCTAATCACTGGGTCCCTGATACCAAAAGACAATGACATTTCAGCTTTACTGGGAAAAAAAAAAATCTCACAATAGGAAAACAGAAACTACAGAACTCACTGGTAAAGATAAAGAGACATTTGACAGAATAGAACTCACAAATTAGCCAATCTCTTATTCTTGAACTCAGTCCTCTTTCAAGGGCTGATGTGCTCATACTGCAAAATTGTAACATTGACCAAAACATTGAGATTCATGTAGAGAGTTGTGACTCATGGATGAGGAGCACTAAGAGCTCCTCAGCCATTAAAATATCCCATTTCCCATAGCACAGAACTCACTTTTAATAAAGACAATCAATAACTGCCATTTACAGATAATTCAAGATCCTACCCAAATATTATTATGCTTAAATGAGAGAAGTTGCATGGACCAAGGCGTGTATTTTCACAGAGACCATATCCATACCCAATTCCAACTGAAAGAAAGAAGAGCTATAACTGAACACAGCAGTGCTCAGCACCACTGACTGCCATGAGAATCACTGAAGAGAAATTCCCTATATGTGTTCTATGCTCCGTATATCCCAGCTGTGTTCTCTCTACAGCTCCTGAGCGTGTGCCTAATTAGATCTGCACATACAATTCATTCCCTGCCCCTCATCATCTTTGCTGCCCTTCTCTGCATTTGCTTGCCTTTTTGTGCCATTTTTTCAAGGAGTGACCAGAACTGCTCATTGCATTCAATGTGCACAGGAAGTCCAGATTTATAGATGGCATAAAGATGTTTTCTATTTTGTTCTCCTTTTTCCCCCTAACAATTTTTATGAGTCTATTTGCCTTTTCAGTGTGACTGAGCACACAGATGATATTTGCAGTGAACCACACTCTGTGACCTTAAAGTTCTCCCTTCTGAATGGGAGTAGCTGATGTAAAACTTACCATGGTATAAGCATTAGAAGCTATTTTTTCCTAGGATTATTATTTTACATTTATCAACAGTGGACTTCATCTGCCATTTTATCACCTAATCATTCAGCACTGAAAAATCACTCTGCAGCTCTTCCTAAGCAGATTTATGTCGGACTACCCCGACCTTTTTCTTCAATTGTAAATCAGTTTGGTTTACTCCTCAAGCTCATTTTCTGCTCTGCTATAAATGCATGGAATGACATAATTCCCAGAACATATTCGCATGGAATCCTTCTAGTATTGTCATCCCTTTGCTTTTTTTGGTTTGTTTGTTTGTTTTTCAATATTTTTTTTTCTTTTTAATGACAAGGCTACAAGACCAGTAACCAAACAGGTAACAAGGGAGGTGGGGGATAAATTGACTTAATGCATTCTGATACTCATAGATTCACTTGGCTTGGATTTAACTCTATTGCCTTACTATCCTGAAGCTACACAACACCAACCAGGTAATAATTTAGTACACAACACTCCTGTGAAGATGACCAGCTGTAAATTTACCTGAGTCGCCTTAAATAAAGGGATACCATGATTCCCGTGGGAATTCATTAGGGACTGGCCCATCCTCAGTGCCTTAGGGTAAGCTTCTTGGTCCTGTCCCTGCTGATTTACACCATTCTTTACTATTTCATATATTTGACCTGCACTTCTATCTCCTCATTAATCCCATTTTCATTAAATACATAACCAATACATGTTCCAAGGATTTACATGAAAATAGGAAGACTGGTTTAGTCTTTCTGTCACTAGTTCTTTCTAGAGTACATACTTGGGCTTGTATTTTCCTTCTTACTTTCAGTATATTAATAAAATCTCTTTAGAGTTGTTTATATTTTCTTGTTTGGATTTTTTGATTGTTGGGGTTTTTGGGGGGGTTTTTTTGTTTGTTTGTTTTTTTAAGTCCCTTTAGTCTTGGCCTTTCTGACTTTTTCCCTGTCAGCTTTTGCTTCTCCTGAGTACTTTTAGTTATGCATTCTAATTTTCACTGGTGCATGATTCCTTTCCAACTTCCATGTTTAGGGCACATGAATGTACTGACTACCTGCTCTAGTTCTGTCTCCTCTTTGCGTTGGGATAATTTTTCACCCAGATAATTCTTATTTCTTTTTTTTTTATTTTTTTTTCCTCCAGAAAATAACATATACTTTAAACATCAGAAACAATATAATATCAGCATGAAATATGGAAAAGGTATTGCTTTGTGTTTAAAATAGAAGTGTAGAAACACGACTGGGACAGGGAAAGAAGCTGTGGATCCTTTTCTGTACTATTTTTCTGACACTTCATTACTTTTTCACTTCATATCATCCTTACAAAGTGTTGACTGCAAATCTTATTGTAAGGATATGAGACCTCTCATTTTAAATAGAACAAAATGGTAAACCTGTTTTTGAAATTGCATAGAGACAGCAAAAAAGCATCTTCTCAATTGCTGTGAGGCTGATGGGAAATGAGTGATCTGCTTTGGTATTAATAACGGTCCCTGTAATGGAAAATTTTTACAGTGAAACCATATTCAAGTTCATTAGTTATCTATT
Organism: Platyrinchus mystaceus; assembly: GCA_035041135.1. Classification (NCBI taxonomy): domain Eukaryota; kingdom Metazoa; phylum Chordata; class Aves; order Passeriformes; family Tyrannidae; genus Platyrinchus; species Platyrinchus mystaceus. Next base: position 6,809,700 of record JAWWLV010000180.1, on the reverse strand, counting down.
AAAAGGAGGGAAAAAAACATACTTTAACATTTGCACTGGTAAAAACTCCTTTTTTCCAAGGAAAACAGATTGCAAACTCAGTCTCAATTAATTCCGTTCTGTCAGACATTTGCCCATTTTTGGTACTTCGTTCCAGGTCATGCTGATGCAAAATTCAGAGATGCCAACTGTCCTGCATGACAGCTGTCAGACAGATTAGTCCTCCTGCACTGACACGGCTACTACTTTGTCAGGACTGGGAAGCAGTGTGTTGAAAAACGAAGCCTCAGCTGATGTGCCTATGGGAAGAAAGCAACTGGCAGTGTATGGGGTTTGGTCCTATGGAGTCTTGGTGTGTAAGTCTGTGCTGTCCAAATTATATTCCCACTATTCTTTAAAAGAAGGCCCAAGATTTGTTAGCAGTAAAACTCTCCCAAGTTCTCCAAGACCATCATTTATCCCTCCCTTGTGTTATGTAAGATCTACACATCCCTTTTTTATTTCTTTCATGTAATACTTACAAAGTCTCTTGTTTTTGTTCAGTTGAAACTGATTTTGATCCTTTCTTTTTCCAGATTCTCCCTCTCCTCTTAATTTAGACTATTCACTCTAGCAGTCTTAGTTACACCCTGCCAGTTCACTCACAGGTTTTGTAGTGTCTCTATGCCCATATGCTGACACATTGTCAATGATTTCACAACTGAGCAGACATTGTCCCACCTTTTATATACATCACTGGACACTCTCCAAGAATTCCTGCATCAAGTCCTTTTGGATTCAGAGCAATTGGTACTTTGTATCTCTACCATAAAGGGTAACACATTATAGTTCTTCAAATCTTTCTTCAGAATGCTGGAATTTCAGGACTGTTATTCTATAAGTAAAATGAGAAAGAAGCCACAGTTCAATGGGGCATAATTTTTAGTTCTCACAGCTTCTTTCCTCATGCTGTGCTAACTTTTCAATAGACTAACAAATTCAGACTGCTGAGTAAATGTGGCCCCTGTTTATTTCACTTAATATCTGGCAAAAGAAACCCTAAAACCGAAAGGGCATGATTACAATGGGCTGGTTATTTTTGATTGTGTATCAGAGTGTGTAGATACTACCACAGAACAAAAAAGAAGGCCCATTTCTTTGACACTTACTATATGGAAAACTTGTCACGCCACATCACTAATCTCTCCTGTAGAATTTAGAGAGCAAAAGAAATCCTTATCCCTAATAGTACTTGTATTCCAGTCCAAAAATCTATTTTTAAACCATTAGCATTAGTGTTTTGAAGCACAGAAACAGATCTAAGAAATGGAAACTGTAACTAATAAACAAGCAAAATATGCTACCAGCTGTATCTGTTTGCAAGTGTTACTTGCCTCAAACATTGCTTGGAGAAAACATTCCCCAGGAAGAAAAAAAAAAAAATCAGGCAATATGCAATATTCATGGATGAATAATGCCTTATAGCATAGCTACTTGGATTTAATGTTCTTGCTGCTCAGACTTGTTTCTGTTTTGCTTAATGTAGGTATGTTATTACTAAAAGTCGCAAATAGCCTTTTAAGTTGCCAGCACTGCTGCTGTTGTGGAGCCTAAAGGGTTCCAGCACCAGATGAAATTTCCCAGGATAATCTCCTAGGCTACATGAATTGCTTTACATGGATTGCATTTTATATCTCATTTCATAACAAATGTTTTAGAGAGGAAAAAAGTGCTTTCTGGCTTAATCACAAACCACGACAAGTTAAGTGTGCATAACAAGATTTGTCCACTTATCCAGTGTGAATAGGTGGAAAGAATTGCTCAGTTCTGCGCTGGCAGCTTTAGAAGTGGTAGAGAAATGGAAAGGAAAAAAACTACAGAAAATCATCCACACTCTTAATGCTCACTAGTTACTGTGAAAGCAGCAACCTTTGGGGTTCTTACCCAGCACCAGGGCATTTTGGTAGACTACTTCCATCCTGCTTCAGGAGTCCTAATTTCCACTTGTGCATAGATGTAAGTCTTGTTCTGGTTTAAGAGCTGCTTGCTTTAAACACAAAAAACCCTCACTGCTCAGTTCAGCATATACAGACTGAAATTTGCAGAAATTCCATTCTATTTTAACTGGAGATTTACTCTTCCCACTACCCTCTTTCCAGTCTATTCCTAGCAGTCACACATGAGGGCAGGAAGCAACAAAAGTGTGATATAGTTTGTGTGGCAAATAAGAACTGGATACTCTACAGTGTTAAGAACAGCAGCAAGGGAATTGCAAAGCATGTAAGTGAGTGAAGGTACAGCACACGTGCAAAAGAGGACAGCTCCTTGGAGCTTTCACCAGGGTGGTATTTCTAGACACCATACTACCCTGGTCCTACCAAGCTGCAACTGGATAAAAAAGACAAAAAACTTTTTGGTCTTAACACTAAAGTATGCTCACCCTTCCTGTAATGGTTTCAGTACGGTTGGTGAGAAACACCTTCAGTACAGATTTTAAGTGCTAAATGACCCCTCTTTAACCTCACCCTAAACTGAGCATTATTTCAAAATGAAACTGAACATAATCTTGAAGGATTATGATAAAGATTATCAAAGCAACCATAAAAATGTTAGATGTAACTGAGGATGCTGAATCCTGTGGAACTAGCTGTCTGATCAGACAGCCTACAGAATGAGAAGGCATCAGTTCTCTTACTGCCATAAGGAGTTATGCAGACACTGGACAGATACTGCTTAGACTAATACCTGGGAAATAGTGAAGCATTTTGACAAAATGTCTGTGCCAGAAGTATTCACCATTTACATAACTAATGTAGCTCTGTCCACAAATAAATTTTTCTGTCCACAAATAAATCACAAGCAAACAATGTTGTTAATAAATTTTATACCGAGAGTTATTCCATTAAGGACCAACACAGGCATAAAAATTTGCAGAAATAATCCACTGCAACTAATATGTCAAACGACATCTGTTCATGCTATTTGTAATCCATTTTTCAGACTGATTACTTGAACTGTTACTGCTTCTGTTTGCTGACTGGCTGGCTGTATTTCTATAAAAAAAAAACAGCACAAACAACACACTACAGACATTTCATTCCTTCTCCAGGGACTCTCACAAGTACCTATTCTCAAAGTTTTTAAAGACTTTCAGTTGCTGTGAGCATTCTACACTTAGAAATTACATATTTCTGTCCCTGGCTACTCAGTGGGAAAAAAGAACATCAACAAAATTGAATTGAATTTGCTGGTATTATGCCAATGAGTGCCTGACAACATTCATTGGTGAAGTCACCCAGGGCAATATGCTGTGTAGACTACCTTCTCCCAGCTCATTCCCAAAACTAAAAAAAAAAATTGAAAGGAAGCCCTTAACTCTACCTCCTATGAGGAACCTTGAGGGACAACAGGCAGACATCTAGCACAGATGCATGTTAGTCAGAAAGTACATAGCAGAGAAGAGTTAAAATACCTCAAACTGCAAGAATATCCATCCGTGACCATATAACAATGAGCTGCATCACTCCTAAGCCCTGAACACAGAAAAACACTGCTCCCTGCTCTCCCATTGCCTTTTTGCTTCCATCACTGGCCCACACAGCAACCCAGTGCTGCAGCAGATTCTGGGAGAGGGTTTACTCCTGCCACACCATCAGGTGCTCCTTCATAACTTCTTTCCAGACAGGTCCTTGTTCACTGCAACAGCCTCAGTAATAAAAGGTGGTTTCACGTGTGTATATTTGTGTAAAATACCATTAGATAATCTCATTCTTCTCTTCATTCCAGTAACCAGAAAAAACTCCAAAAATCAGCCCAAATGTAATACAGCACACTTTGTTGAGCAGCCCTGAGAGGCCAGCTCAGTGGGTGGAGTGAACAGTACATTCTGGAGACTTGCATTCAACATCAGGTTTTAGTTCAGTCCAGTCCAGTACTAAAGTATGATTTACAAGTGTATTTACGTTTCCCTATCCTGTTTTTCATAAGCTCAACCCAGTACCAGTGTCTCTATGCATCAGGCTACCCTTGAAAAAACCCTGAATAAATAAAATACTACTGCTGGCACTTTTGATATGAATGTCAACAGAAAAAGGAATAAATGAACACATATGAGGAGGAAGGAATATGTTTCTGACGCAATAATTTTAGTTCCCTCAAATCAGGACTGGGAGAGAAAGCACACCCCCTGTTTACAGGGCTGACCTAAAATTAACACAGTAGACTTTACTCCTTTGAAATTTTTAAGGATACTTGAGAATTAAACTTCCCACTGTGGTCAAATACAGTTGTTTAATTTGAATGTTTCAGACTCAATCAAAATTTTGAGTCACCAGAGCTATGTTAGTTTATACCAACCAAAGTCTTTTCTGAAATTCCCCATCAAGGGGGTTTGAGCACAGTCAATATCACCAGCTGGTACCAATGAGCTCCGGAGGAGCACTCAAGGGCAGGACAGTTATTTCCAAAAAGAAATCACAGGATTGTGAACAATGTTACTCATATACTTCCATGTATATGGACCTTTACACTGAAGAGGAATTAGAACCAGAAACAAAACACCCGGTAAAGAACCAGACACGTTCACATATCACCAAAGATAAATTTAAAAAAAAAATATTTCACCCCTCTTCTATACAGTTTCATTATATAGACAGAATTCTTTGTAATATAGTTCAAACACTGGACAGTCAGTATGAAATTATGTTACGAAAATGCATCTGGGCTTTATCTCTTCTTAATTCTTATTCTGACACAGTACTCATGCCCTTTCCATTATGTCTTGTTTGTGAATATCTAAGTGTGACAGAAAGGATGCATAATAAAACAATATTACTCAGTGAAACCACATTAGTGTCCACATACACCAGGAAAGGGTACAAGATAATAGAAGTTTTAAGAAATTCCCTGTTTAGGAAATGCAATGGTGCATATAACTTATCACGAGCAGCTTACAGTAAAACATTTTATTCTCTATCAAGATAAAGGTGAGTACTAATGACTGTGACTAAATCTTGACAGCCAAATGATCTCCTTGTAACAGTCTGTCGTGTAATGAGCAATCAGAGCAGCTGAGCAGTAATTACATACGTTCACTTACACTAAAAGCATTTCTGATGGACTGAAGAGTATTGAAGTAGAAAAAAATATGTTATAATTATATTCCTTACCTTTACATTGGACATGCAATTCCCATGTTTCCTTTCTGTTTGTTTGGTTTTGCATTTGGTTTGTGGTTTTCTTTGGTTTTGTTCTTTTGTTTTTGTTTTGGGTTTTTTTTTAATTAAACCAAAAACTAGGAGTCTTAAGAATTTTTTATTCTTTTTTAACTTAAGGTATTCTTTCCTGGCTTTAATTACCATCTATTTTGCTTTAGAGAAGACAGGCAGTACATAATACATATTTCTTGTGTATTTTAAGGGCAAGCCATAGAAGCACAGAGAACTATGCAGGCTTTCATACGACCAAGCTCTGGATGTGGAAGAGCAACCAAGTGCCACTTCACACAGCAGAGCCAAAAGCTTTTGATTAAGCTAAACAGGACAAAGTGTGAGAAACCTTCATGTTGTTCTAACATGTCCTCTCAAAATCTGTGGGAGGAAGGAAAGAAAAAAATTCCAAGGTGGAACAGGAATTTGGACATTTATTCAAGCTGATAATGTTCTAAATTTCCAATGAATGAAGTAATAGGCAGAAAAAGATTCTTGAAGCATAGATAATGTTAAGTCTTCAGACTGACTGATTTTTCCAGACCAAGAACTCCTTTAATGTTATTGATGTGCTGGTCTATTTATGACCACAAATCCAGTTTCAAAGTCCACTAAATTAATGCAAAAGGATAATGCTTCAGTGTGAATTAAGATGGTATTTTACACATGGAGATAAATCTGTCTCAACCATCCTCAAAAATAACACAAGAGAAGGCAGTTTATAAGTCCTTTGCATCGCCTACCTGAATGTTGTTTATATTTTTTTACCACTATGCCACATTTCAAAAGCCCATCTGAGCACTCCAATCTGCACTCCCCATTAGGAACTTATTGATCCTGATTAAAAATATCTGCTATATTCATATAGAAAGTTTACAAATATATAACACTCGAGAAGTCCAGTTTGTCAATTCCAACCCTTAAATACCACAGCAGAATTTAAAACACTGTATAAGGTGAACAGAGGCATAACATGTTCTATGGTCTTAATTTCCCCTGGTTTCCTCTATCTGTGATGTACTTCTCTGTCATATAGTTAAAACAAGTTCTAAAAAGGTTTGGGAAGGCTCTCTGGAATCATTCCAAACCCCAATTTGTGCTGCACAGTATTGCCAGGTATCATAACTTTATATCACAGTTATCTATTTCCATGCAGCGCTCTCACTCCTTCAAAAATATTCCCTGTCCTTTCTAATTATTTAACTTCCTTGCTACTTATCTTACATCTCACCTCACAGAACTGCTGCTTCCCTAAGAATTACAAGATTTGGGAAGGTATGGCTCTTCACTTGGAATAAAGAGGGTAATTTTTTCAGCATGTACTTTCCTTCATGTAATTTCTGATCTTTCACTCCTTGAGGGAAGAGTTCATTAAAATTAGATCTGCTAGTTTTCATAATGAGTGCATAAACTGTGCACTGAAATTAAGTTATTGGTGGTGTACATTTCAGAGTCTAATATTTTAATGTAATGAGACTATATACATCTGTGTACAAATAAAAAACCTGTAATTGCAGGTGTTTTTTTCTAACCTCCCTTCTGTTCTACAGAATTACATCTATATATTTGTTTCACAGAAATGATAAAAACATATTTTGCAACAAGAACAGCTGCACGTCTTCCAGCTCTGATAACTTGAACTGCGGTTCACTTTACATGGTTCCATATTTTTTTCTTTGCACTTGAAAATCTCATGTCTCTTATGGAGTTTAAAACTGATGGCAGAAAAGATAAAGAGGAGAACTTAATCTCTAGCTTTCCATGGAAGAGCAGCTGTAAGAGAATTATCCATCGAACAGTAAAACTCACAAATGCTGTCAAGTTCCAATAGGAAAACTTATCTTTGTGAGTAAATGATGCCATTTTCTGTGAATATTCTTTAAAATCAAAGTTTTGGCAATTTCATCAAAATTTCACCCCTTTGATATAGGAAAAAAATGTCTGTTTGAGGGGTTTTTTTTATTGTTTTTACATAGGTGTACTCTATTTATACATAACATTTCCTACCATTGAGCTCAATTGCTACTGTACACATAATTAAACAGGTTGAAAAACAGGGACACAGATGAATTAAGCAAGTTTCTCCAAAGCCAAAAACACAATTTCAAATGTTTTAACAAATTTAGATTGACTTACTCTGAACTCCTCTACTACAGTTTTATGTTTTTTTCCTGTAGTCATTGTTAAAAAACAAAATTAAAATGAGGTATTCAAGCACACTTCTGCATGTTTCTGTATTATAAAGTGCTAATTAAGATATAACTAGAGCACTACCTTGCTGATCTGATGAAACAAACCACAGAATTAATTGGGACCACTTCAATGATCTTCCTCCATCAGATAAAACAATTTTTACCTGCCAATTAAAGAACTTCCTGCATTTAGATTTCATTGCTATTAAAGTCAAGAGGATTGTAGCATTTTCCTTCAGTATGATTAAGCCATTTTTAATCTTTTCAGAGTAACACAATCATTTTCAAACATCAGAAAGAGAAAAGGAAATTCAGAGATAATGACAAGAAGGAGAGGCAAAGGGAAAAATCACCGTGATCCATATGGCACAAAAGCAGATTTGATACTAATTAATAATGCTGTATCTATAAGCTATTTAACTTCCCATTCTGGCAAGCTGCCCAAGTAATTTGTTTTGCTCTCTAATTCTACCCTTACTGAGTTGTTTATTATTCTTTCTGTTCTCCAAAATTAATAATCTATATTGCAGGAGCGATTGCTTTTTGAAGAGAAAGATAGAGGCCACTATTGCAAACAGCAAGGAATTCAGCTTCAGGGGTTTGGTAACCTGTCAAAAGGTGGTTTTGCTGCTGCCCAGAACATCCAGTTTCCATTGGAAAACTCAGACAGCCAAGCAAAGATAGAGTAGTATGGTGCTTCAGAGGGCCTCCAGTCAAGAGGATCATGGAAGCAGGGCAAAGAGTGAACTGTACGTGACCACAGCACAAGCACGGCCTTAATTCACTGAATCTCTGAAAGTCAGGGTCCTTCCAAGCCTCTTAGCAAGGCAAAACAGTGTGAGACAGAAGACAAAATAGGGTTTTAAGGGTGATCAGTCTGCCTAGTTTTTATTCCATGAACAGAGACAAGAAGATAGAAAAGGAAGGATTTCCAGCTGTTATTCTCTCTGCTGGTTGATTTTTGTAGAATTTTTTTCAGCTCTTCCAACAAAGCTGAGTCAGACCAGTCAGGGGGAAAAACAACACACCCCACAAAAAAACCCAACACATAGTCAATCCTGCTAGCTTCTCCACCACAGACAAGGTTCCTTCAGCTCAGTATAGAAGTCTGTTAATAAAATTTGTCTTACTGCTATCAGATATGGACCTATTCTAAAAGTCAAAGAAATGCAGCTTCAAGTTTTCACTTCAAGTTCTTGTGGCACTACCAGGACTCATCATCACTCATTAGTTTGCTCTGCATACACACACAGAGGAGACTGAACTGCCTCTCCAGACTCCTCTGACTGCTGTTCTGGTGTCTAATTAGTAGGTAAGAGTTGGAAAAATCTGTCAGCACTGGGGTTAATCCAGCATGTCCCCTGAATACTCATGAGCTCAACTTTGCTCTGCAGACAAGGATGGTTGGATGGGGCTCTGAGCAACCTGATGCAGTGGGTGTCATCCTTGCCACGGCAGGGGGGTTGGAGCTAGATGATCTCTAATGTCCCTTCCAACCCAAACATGATTCTGTTGTGTCCTGGCTTACTTAACAGGACACCTGGTGTAGGTGTTTGCTTACTTAACAGTAACACTGGTTTCCTGTAGTGATTGCTGTGGAAGGTTGTTGCTCTGAAGCTCATGCCTTCTTTTACAAGCCATATAACCACTGCTGGGGCCTAAACCAGTTAGGGAAGGATGTGTCCTTCAAGTCTTTTTAGAACTAGAGCCTTTCATTACTTGGTATTTCCTCCCTCACTCATTTTTCCAGCCTTTTTTTGGGAGAGGATGGGAACCAGGAAGGGAAGAGGGATGCACCTTTCCAGAAACGTGGTGCAATTTGGCAGTACTGCAAGAAGGTGACAGACAACTAAGGCACTGTACTGGCCTTGAAACAGCAGGCAAGAAAAACCACAACTCTAAATAACCAAGACCTGAGGATTTAAGGGACACTTGGAGTGTGATGGTATTTCTGCAGTGAGATAAAGATGCAGGTTCTTGTAGAGCACCATCAATCTGCACTTCTGATAGGAAACATGAATTAGAGGGTATGAATCACTTTTCTACTGACACAAAACCAATGAACAATCAAAACATTTAAAAGGAAGCATGAGCCTGATAGTGTAAAGACCTTGTGTGCATGCATGAGTAATAATCCCTACACTTAGTAGACACATGCTTCCTACCCCCATATACTTTACACAGTCCTCGTGGCTACTGCAGTCTTTAAATCTAAGTTTCCTGCACTAAATAACCATAATTACTTTCCCTCAGAGATAACTGGCAGCTCAGAGGCACCAAAGCTTTTGTTGCTGGAATTTTGCCATTGGTGCTGTGTAAGAACTGCACAATACATTACTTATGAATGCCAACATTCCTTTATCTGGTTTGGTGTATTTATTTTCGTACGTAGTGCAATAGCTTCAAGGAACAGATGATTAATTCTAGGTTATAGTGAAGGACGATTTACAATATGAAAGCTAACTTTGTAGTAGTAAAACTAGCCCCAAAAGGTAAGTGTTTATTGAAAATGGTATTTAACAGTGCATTTTCCTACCTGCTATATCCTAGGTTAGGGGACCCCTGGTGGTCTAGCGGTTAAGATGCGGCGCTCTCATCGCCGTGGTTGCAGGTTCGATTCCGGGCCCTGCTTCAGGGACACTCCCCAGGGTAGATGGAGCTCGTCAGCCCTTAAGGCCATCCATCTAAGAGAAGGTCACTCGAAACAAACCTACGTCCTGAGGA
>JAWWLV010000180.1:6731137-6799519 GCA_035041135.1 Platyrinchus mystaceus | reverse complement strand
TTGAAAGGTAAAAACACCTTTCCCAGATCTTCGTTCGCGAAGACTGGCCACGTTTTCGATATCCTAGGTTCCAAACAGGTTGTAACAGGTATATCTCTAGCTTTTCCCCTTCTGTCTGATGCTGCTCTAGCACTAACAATCACAGTCCTCATCAATACTGTCACTGAAGCAGAAGCAAACATCTCTCCCCCCCTGTTGATTTTGCTTCTTGTACTGCTCACATACCATTTGCAGTTGAGCAACTCATTGCTGCAAACTTTAAGCAACATCCTACTGCAAACTTTTGCTGACAGAATACAGAAAGGCCTTTCAGTGGCATTTTGGTATTACTGATCTGAACCTCAAGAGCTAAAACATTGAGTACTAAGCACATGATAACAGGAAGAGAAAGCAGCTTGGATGCTTCAAGGTTGAAGTTCAATACTTCCCAGTGGAACTCTGAGGAACTTTTTCTCTTGGGCTTCATTCATTTAGGGTTGTCTAGTGCAGACAGTTTTCCACCTTTCTCAGAAGTACCTAGTACCAGATGCTCTCTACCTTGCTAAGGCACCAGACTATATATGCAATGTGTCCTGCAAAATAGCAGTTTCCATAATATTCACCCTTAATTTTAAAAGGCACACAAAGAGATAATAATTTGGCATTAAACCCATGATATTTCTGTTAAGACTGTCCCATCATCATTACAAGTTTCCAGTTCTGGGAACAATTGGACAGAAAACAGATTCACCAAAGAATCTGTGTGTTATAGCAGCTCACGTATGACCATGGTAACAGGAGTTTAATTAGAACACTAAAATCAATTTAGCAGAAGCTGTAAACTGTTTAAGGACTGAAGTAAATTAAACTAAGTTCTACATATTTTTAAAAACAACATATCAGGTTTTAAAAAACATATTGAGAGAAACAACCTTAAGGCCTGAAAGTCAACGGTGAATTAAAAAATATTAGATGGATGGCTACTCTCTTTAAAACACAATAGTTCCAGAAATGGATATGGCCAATGCCTTTTGAGAAATGCAAAGTATATCACAAGATGAGTATCAACATGTCAAAATTTCCTTTTCCAAACTTTTTTTTTTTCTTCCTCAGCAGCTGATATATACTGCTCATTTTATTTACTATTGTACACAGAGGATCAGTTCTGTATGTGATTGTCCCATTTGCTGTAAAGATAATAGATTTATATTTCATTATATCTAGGCTATCTGGCTCTACAGAGGGTAATTTTGCTAAATTCTATTACATTTACAGTTTAATGGTTAAAAAAAAAAAGAGCAAACTAAGTAGTCTTTTTTTTTTTTCCCCTCAAGAAGCAAGAACTAGAACCAAACCTCCTCCTTCTAGCACCAACTTAACAAAACTAATCCAACCCAGTTGCCTCATCAGACCCAGGCACCACACACATCAGCTGGAGAACTGATCTTTCACCCCAGGTAAACTCACCAGACCAACACAAAACCAATTTAAAATTGGCAGAAAATACTCTTGGTGTTCTGAAGGGGTTTATGCAAGAGGCAGAGTTAGTATCCACCCAATTCAACAAGAGAGGGTGTTGATATAAAACCAGTTGTTTCCATTTCATATGACTTGATATAATTTATTACTCTCACTAGAAAGAAGATGCAACCACAGAAAGCTGATCCAATTTGGGGTTAATACAAAAACTTCAAAAAACTTTCAGATGTGCACAGTAGTTGCACCTGTTTCAAGCTTGTTCCTAGAGATCACTGCTAGTCATAGCCTGCACTACAAGCTGGAATTCACTTTGTGGCAATCATTCTCAATGTAAGCCCACACACATCCTTTCAGAAATTGCTTAGCTCACAACTCAGTCAACACACTTTGAACTTGAAAAACATTTGCCTCCAGTTAGGCACCGCAAAATCACCAAACCTCCAGTTAGTTAATGCACTGACAGGCCAGGAAGGTGATAGAAAGCGTAAAAGAAACACAATATTCCTGAGCCAGATGCAATTAATATGAACATACAGGATCTAAGAGAAACAAAACCCCAGAAAAGCATACTAATTAAATAAATGGACATTTTATGTAAATTCTGTAATGATACCATGAAAGATACTAAGAAATTATACCAATTCTGTCTCTACAAATTTTATTAGAAGGAGCATATTGTTGGTAGCATTAATGTTTTATTTTTACAATCCAAGCACACTATTTGAATAATGCTTGTCATTTTATACAATGCCCCATCACTGTCGTGCTGCTATTCAATTCATAGAAGAACACAGTGCAGAAACAACTTTTTCCTTCACTTCAATACTGTCTACATACATCACACACTTCCTAGTGTACCCACTGAGTAGCAAATACACACAAAACCATCACATTCTAAGTTGAGTGTGACTCTGCAAATATCAATTGGTATTTTTTTTCATAGTACTCAAACCATGAAGTTGGGTCATACTTCATTTCTTTTCTTTTAAATTATTTCTACAAAGCATCTTTTCTTTTCTTTTTTTTTTTTTTTTAAATAGTCAAAAAATACCACATTTGTGCTCCACAGCAGCAAGCTATCCAGCTTAATGTCTTCCTATTGTGAAGACTCGGGTGACTCTGAACCCTATATTAAGAAGAAAAAAATCTGATATTTTTTTAATGTATGTCAGTTCTCAAGCAACTGTGTATGTATGGCTTAGACTCCGTTTCAATTACATAACTAGAAAGTAAGTCGTCAATAAACCTTTCCACGTAGACCTGGATATTACCTTTGAAACAGTAATCCATTACATCCCATACTTAGCTGTCAAGTACCTAAAAATCTGTGACAAAAGTTTTGAAGCTGCAACACTTAAAGAATAAAGAATCCACAACTTTTATCCCTATGAATACAGAGCGTACAGAAGTTTCTCACCATGCCTAGATTTCAGAAGGTTTTCAGAAGCAAATCTCCAAATGCCTGACACAAGTTAAGGCTTTTCTGCCCTTACCTAGAATAAAAAGCTGCCTCTATGAGTCACTTCAAGTGAGCTTCATTACTCACTTCGCTGCAAGACCACTACATTGACAAGATATCCAAATATTCTATGGAAATGAAATCTTTCATCATGAAACATTTTCTGGACGTGACATTCCAGAAAAGAGGTTACAACACGTATTTGAGTTGAAACACAGCAGTCTAAAGCATTCCTGTGATAATTAAGGAGCTGGATTGTGTAGTAGCAGTGCTGCACTGCCAGATGCCAACTAGCCAAGGGGCTCACTTTGGAAAATATTTGCAATAACTTTTTGAAATGCTAAATTTGAAAGAGAACCATAACAGTGAGTACATATAGCCTCAGGCTCATCTTATTTGAAGTGCTGTTTCAGCAACTGCTGTTGATGTTCTGCCATATTCATGGCATGGTCATAACATTATCTGCAGCAGCGTGGGATCTTTCATAAGCAGCTGTAGTGCTCACTCAAGTGCAGGTTACAGTGCACAACTCAGTGACCACAGATGTTCATATCACCCTCCATGTATTGCTTGTGTTTTAATAGCAAAGGGAGCTACTTAGTTCAATCATCTGTCATAACCCGGTGCCACTTTCCAGAACAGTTCTCTGTTCTGGAAGACAACTTATAGCTTTGAGAACAAGGAAGTGCATCACTGCATCCTGAAGAGGTGGACCTGTAGATATGATTCTGGTTTTGTTTTCAGCCACCTGGAAATATTAGAAAGATATTTTGCCTGCAAACAGCTCTGACTAACATTCCAGCTAGCCTCTGCCTTTAAGCTGTTGTTTGCAGCTTATTGAATAAAAGAGCAGGATGACACCTGGCAGAGTATTTAGTGCTTTCACTACAGTCTTCAGGCTTCCTTCCCTCTTTTCAAAAGCATGAAAACTAAATGTCACCAATGCTCATCCTATTCCTTTTCAAGTACACCTACTGCTTTACTGGGAGATGAAATATCCTGATTAACTCATCCTTGTCTCCACTTATGGACTTTAAAAAGCTTTACTTAAGTGTTTAGTCAGAAGTCTATTAAAAGGATTACAACACACACTGTCAAAACCAGTACAAAAAGAGCAAAGAGAAGTAAGAAAGATAGTAATTTATTATTTTATTGCAGGCAATAGCAGAAACTGCTCAAGCCTGCAACCATGATTTTTTTTTCCTAAGCAGAGTGATTTAATTTCAGCATACTTCTCTGTCCTGCCCACTGTCACTCAGTAAGAATGATGTGGACTTGCAGAATTAAAAACCACAGTTTCAAGTAGCAAACCAAAACATTTACCTGCCTCTAATTTTATACTATGTTCTTCTTGGCAGGATTGAAAGAAAAGAGCTGCTCTCATTCAGTCTGATGGTCTTACATGAACACAATTTTAACTGGATGTTTTATAGAACATCTAAAAGGTACCTCTTGCACCTTGGAGAGATGAAACAATTGCACAAATGTCTTTATGACAGCTAACAATCCAATCACAAAACTGAACAGACTGAGCTCAGAAGGACATGAACGTATTATGGATTTCAAGGTGTCCAGCTGCCCCACTTGTTACTGGAAAGCACAAGCGGACTTTGTGCAGCAGGGAGGGTGCAGGTGGGAGACAGGCAGCCAGGAGGCTCTGGGCGATGGCATAAGCCAGGAGAGTGATGCCTGCAAAATGAAAATGTGCCCGAGTCATCCATATTTTTAAAGATGACAGCCAAGAACAAGAGTTCAAGACCTGTGTAACTGCTTGATAACATTCCAGAGGCCTGGCTCAGCATGGGAGAGTTATCAGGTTTGCAGAGTAAACTGACAAGGTTTTAATAAATAGGACTGTGAAACCTCCAATTAGTTTCTGAAACAAAAGTTTAATAGGAACAAAACATTTTTTTCTCAAAACAACTTTGGAGAGCATTATCACCCTTTTCTGCAGAAATTAAAATTGGTTTTATTTTCATTCAAGATATCTGCTCTTGCAGCTAGCTAAGATCTCTGGAGAAACAGTGGGTGAATAAATCATTATCCAATAGAAAAACTGCTTATGGAGATTAGTTAACTTTATAGAAATTTTTATGACAACAGATTTGCACTTCAACAGAAGCATCTCAACTTTGATTTATTTAGGTAATCTGTATTTATTACAGTTTCTGGGTTTGTCACTTAAATGAAACAACAGTTCTAGCCACTTATACTCTCTTTATGATGGAGGGTTTTCAGAAGCCCTTGACTTAAGACTACTTTCCTTTTGTTGTACCAAATATAAACTTTACTCTAGCCAGAAACCAGGATTGTATCAAAGAGTATGTGACTGGCAATAAAACAATTAAAATCTATCCAATTAAAGAGGTCTCAAAACTTTAACTGTTGAATTAGTATTGTTAAGAGACTAAGATTCATGTATGAATGCCAAAGAGATAGCTTAATAAGCACCTATAATTCAAAACTTTTGTCAATAACTTGATAAAATGCTAGCCCTAAAGTTGTTACCATGAAGACTACAAGTGACTAAAAAATGAAATGTAAACAAAGAAATGTCACAGAGAAAAAAATAAGAGCAGAAACCAGGACAATACATGGTGAAACATAGCTAAGGTAACAAATGAAACACTATGGGATACACTGAGTAGATAACTATCTGTGAAAAGGCAGCTCTTGTCTCAAGATAAGAGTCAGAAAAATAACTATCACAGTAACACACAGCCTGCCATGCAGAGCCCCAGTTTCACATAAATCAGTGTGTTAAAAGATCACTGTTATCTGTTGTATAGCATGGGTTTTAAAGGGAAGAGGCCCTAAAGTGGAGATTTTGAACTAGCTCTATCCCCTAACAGCTGACTTCAGCCCAGCACTCCAGTCAATCAGCCTTGGAAAACAAATGACAGGGAACAGGGATACAAGTCAATACAGGAACACAAGGAGGGCAGAGATGAAGTTCAACATGTGAGAAAAATATGGAGAAAGTGGGCTTTTCATCCCTTATCCCTGGCTTTGCAATCCTCAATCTGACACTAAAGAGGAAAAGACCAGGACTGAAAGGAGCAAAATTTACCACTGAAGCTACTAATCCACTGTCTAGTGCTGTTTCCAACTCCACCAGGATATCAAGCTTTCCCTGATCCCAAGAGGATGTAATCGAATGGAGACGGAGAGAACAGACAGTATCACCATCTCCATCCTGCTTTGCCAAACTTTAATCACTGTATGAAACTCACATCCCTGCTACCAGTTTTTGTCACATCTTCCTCCCTTAAGTTCCCTCTTTTCCTGATTTCAAAGGAGTCTAGCAAGGTTGTATCTTATCAAATACTGTTGTAGACCTGTGACCAAAACCACAAATACAGCAAATCTTTAAATACCTTGATAGAGGTTTCCAATGCCTTGAAGTTTCTGATAGCAGCAATGAATTGTGCCTATCTTTCTTTAGCAGTGAAGGTGCAGCTCAGGGCAGAATTTTCATAACCATTTGCATGTATCAGACTTTCAAAAAAAAAGGAAAAAGTTCAGACTGTGACAGCTCAGAAGAGCTACACACTCTAAAACAGAGAAACACTAAAATGTAAAGAGGTATTTCAGTTTTGCACTTTTCTACAGGAAAAAGTCTTGCTGGAATGTTATCTATAATTCTGATGCCCAGTTTTTAATACGAATATGGAAAATTTGAAAACATTTAGAAAGCAACAAAAACCCGTAATATTTTGAATTAAAAATTCAAAAAGTTGCTTATCCTAGAAGTGTGAGTAGGGGACAATTTCATCAAGGTGTAATAGAGACCTGCAGGCAAAGCAGAATTTGATGGCAGAGAAAGCTCTCCCATGTGGTTATTAAAGAGAGAACAGACTACAACAGTGGAACCTGAAGGCAGGCATATTCAGGTAAGAAATAAGAGGTACATTTGTTATGGTAAGATGCATTAATAGCTTACCCAGGATTCTCCATCTCTGCACACTTTGAAATCACAATTGAAAAGTTTAAACACAGTTTAAACACACTCTAATTCAAGCAAAGGTCTTGGATTGAATGCCAACATGTAGGTGAGTTCAATGGCTCACAAAAGTCAGACAGTAGCCATTTATGGTCTTAATATATACAATTCTATGACTTTTTTCTCACTTAATTCTAAGACATGGTCAGAAAAGTTACAAACTAAATCAGCTCTTTTACATTCAGTGACATGGCCATATGTCCCTATGCTTTCCATGCCAAAAATGCAGTCATTCTCTTAAAAATCTGTTTTCTAAGTCTACATACAAGCTAAATTACCCTGCTTGCTGTATGTGCTCAATCTAATTATCATCAAACAACATGGTCCATGGAAAAAAAAAATAAATCTATGCATGACATTCATGATCTGAAAATAGGTATAAAATCTGAAGAAAATAGGAAGTCTAGTAAAATTACAGCAAAATTCTGACCTGGGGTATTAAAATATTAAAAGGCTTCATCAATCATCATCTGCTTATTTGACACTCCTAAAGTAGAAATGCAGGAATTAATAACTGAACTTATAAGAAGACTTTTTGGAAAGACCATGGCAATTACATGTACACTGCAGTGAATTACTCCTATCACTTTAAAGTGTGCATATGCTCTAATATATCTCATAAGCCTTTACTAATTTAAAATTGCATATTTTAGACAGCCCAGTAAAAATTCATGGATGAAAAACCCACTGAGAACTTTTGAATCCCAACTCACTGCTTTGAAAATTGTTGGAGTCTGGGTGAGCATCCTTTGACACCAGTACTAATGATTTGCTCTGTTCTTATTTGATATTGGTGATGTTGTTTCCCCTTTCAGAAAAAAAAGGATACTAATCTAGCTGGATTTTTGGGTTGACTCTACACATTCTTCTCTTCTTATGCTCAAATTTCTCAATCAGCTAATCTATAAGGGCATAGATACATCTTACAGTGTTATTGCTCCATCCTCCCTCACATTTGGATACATTTTGTGCAGCTATTTACATACACAGTATTTTTGCATGTATCTTATAAGCTATTTTTCCATTTACTTGTTTAATATCATGGGGCCATATCAAGATCTGCGAAAATACATACGTAGAAATTATACCTATAAAGAAGAAGCGTATATCAAGTCAAAAGAAAACAAAGCTAAAATTAAAAAAGGGGCATAGCGATGTTTTGTAAAGGCCATTTTTCATTAACCTGGAAAAAGAAAAAGCCCAGAATGACTGAAAGACACAGATTTCCATAATATTTTAAGACATGTAAAAGGTGATCTGAACATCCTATTGTCTAGTGAAGACTTAGGGGGCCTTTGGTATTGAAAAGAAAAAGAATCTTGTGAAACAGATGAATAATGGAGTAAGGAAATATATCCACTGATTGTTACTCTATCAGTAACAACCTACATAGATTTGCATCACAATTTTGGAAAAGATTGTAAAAGGAATATCAACCACGATTTTTATCATTTTTTTTTTCATCTCCCAGCACTGTACTTCTGAACACAACAGAGTGAATTAAATTAAGCATCCCTCAATACCCACTCACACTGAACTGCAGTCTTTCCTTTGTCTACCTGCAGACAAGGTCTAAACAAACTAACATCCCCTCCAAGCCAGTACAGGTGAAAAAAACACAAGCAGATAAAAGGTGCAGACATATTTAGTGATTCTAGGGTTTGGAACACTTGAAGAGAAGTTATATTTAAAGGCTAAGAAGACTGAATTAATTCAACGTTGTTTGGAGCTCAGAAAATAAGCCATGCTTCTTACCCATATAGCTAGGCAAAGTCTTGAGGATGAGTACAAAGCCAGGAAGAGGGAATCTGAACACAGCATATTTCAAAGGCTATCCTGTGGTTTAGCAAGTCATCAGCACTGTGTTTTATGCTGCCACCCCATGGCATTGTGCCTCCTGTTGGTACCTTTCAACTTGGCAAGGTAAAGCAAGACTCAGAAAAACACACATTATAACAAATTATTCTGGTCATAGTAGCATACAGGCAAGGCTTCTAGGTATGAATAAAGCTAAATTAATTAAATGTAACATTGATGTAATTCTCCCTGTGAGAGACAATCTCTTTTTCCTTTGGATTGTGGTGAATCTAGGGCATTTTGATATTATTATTGCAACATGACAAAACAGTATTTTATCTATTATCCCACACATGGTAGCACACTGATATCTGTAGGAACAGTTTGCATACTGTGCTTTTTGAAAATATTTGCAATCTGCCTTTTTGTGTTCATCAGTGGAATGCTTACCTTTAAGTCAGACATCTTCATAATAGAAAGATTTAACAATAAACCTAAGTCTCCCTGAATTAATTTGAAACAGTGAAAAGGCAAAGAAAAAATATACAAACACTCAAAATCCAGTAGCATATCAAAAACTACAACAATGTGTTTTATCTTCAAAAATTGACTTATCCTATGGCTTTAACTCATAAGTCACAAAGCAGTACCTTGTTTGAGCTGAAGTCAGTCTGTCTGTCTCTGGTTGACTCTTCCATACATCGCTTTATTCCCACCTACAACAAAAAAAATAAATAAAAAGACAATTCTTTAAAAGCATTTCCCTTGAGGACTGTAAGAAGTATGCTTAGTTAATGTTAGGTACCATAGTAACTTTTTTCCCCCCATAGAGTCTGAATTTTTGAGGACACCAATATCTATACTTTAAAAGCTGCAAATAAACCAAGTGTAAAATAAACTTGGAAAAAGTTAGCTGGTGAGTAATCTAAGAAAAGGGAAAGTTTAAAATGCCTTGCATAGTGCTTCTAAAATAATGCAAGCATGCATTGTCATTCCTTTCCTGTACAGAAGAATTTAAGGATATGCTACAATACCAGCTAGAGAAACAGATTCCTTTATTTGAACACAGCATTTTAATTATGTTAACAAAACCAGGAGCAAAACTAGGCAGATGTGTAGCCTCAAACAAATTTTTATACTATAGAATTTCAGAAGCTCTTTAAAAATTAATCTGTTCTCTTCTGAAATAGCTGCTATCTCAAAAGGTCAGTAACTAACTGCATATGATTGTCACTACTAACTTTAATGAAATCAGATTTTCTCTAAGTAGCACCAGTAAGCTCTAATTAAACCAGTGTACAAAGATATGAACAAAAAGCACCTCAGTAATTTGGCAGTTTGGCAACACACTGATTATTCAAAAAACTCATCTCTTCTCCAAATTTACAAAATAAAGTAACTGAAGCTAGAGTCTCAAAACAAGTTGAAATGTCTAGACACAGTCAATGAAAAGCAACTGAAAATATTTAAGATGAACTATGCCTCTGATGAGAAGGGAGGCAATAGAGTAGATCAGTGCTTTCCTTCCTTTACCTACTTTAGCCTTTCTTAAGCACCACTTAATCTAGAAGAAAAGGCCTGCAACTGCATTATGGAGAGCTCTAGAAGATTCTTCCACATCTATTTTGGTGAAATCCTTTGGAAGGTTACATTTGCATTATGTTTTCATCAGTCTTACAAACGAAGTCTTCCCACTTCCATGGCTGTTCAATGTGGAACATGTACGTGCTGATACAGAGCATCCAGATTCCCCCTTCAGTTCAGCAATAGATGCTGACGTGAGGAACTGGAATTAAGTGACCCTAACTAAGGAAACTGTAATTTTGTCTTGTCCTGACTGGTTGCTTCTAGGTCTCCAACTGATCCAACATAACTGAAGACATTCAGTTTTAGAAACTGAAACAGAAACCCCCCCAACTCAGTATAATCTGATTAGAAAACAAAGACCAGAGAAGAACATTTTCTCCTGCCCTATGATGGATGCTGCTGATGAAATCCTTGCCCTGAAAAACGTGGTTCTTACAGCAATACTAATGCTTTTCAGTGGTGAGTAAAGCCAGACAGAATTGAGATGTTTTTTCATATTTTATCGAGAATTCAAATATCTGCCCACTATACCAAAAAAAATCATGTTTCTCCACAGCATTTTTTTCAGGAACAGACAGTTCAGTGATGTCTTAAGAAAGCAGGCAGGAGAAATGAATTGCCAAGCAGTATTTTCACATAGACCAGTTCTGAAATTCAGTTTCTATTGAAAGAGCCAAAAGATACAAGCCAGCCACTGCATAAACAGAGAATAAAATGACCCCTTGGGCCATCGGCAAGAGGTCACAAAAATAAAAATTAGCTTTCTGCAAGTTGGATCTTCACAAACCAGTAACAGCCAGTGGCACAAAATAGTTCTGGCAAACATAGCTGGGAGAGAGGGATGTCAATCCCCACAAGCAGGAATAAAATTTTTGAAATGACCTTTTCATAAGAGCTTTCAAGCATCTCACATCGTTCTTGTCCACCTGCAACTATTGTTTTTGCTACTTTGGAAAAAGTACTACAAGACCAAGTTCCTCTTGTTTCACCAGAAGTGAAGACATTCAAATTCCAATATTCCTTATGGAAATTTTTATCCTCTTCGTGTAACATTCCTGACAAGTCCAGAGACCTGCCAACATGTTAGTTTATGTACTGGCACAGCCAGTAATTGTAGTGTAGCTTTAGAACGTATCATACATTTTTCTGAGACCAGAATTCTGTTATTACAGAATTGAGACATGGCTTCACTTTTTTAATTTGAGCAGACTGCCACAAACAAACACCTCTTAACCAGCAGCATTCACAACTCTGAAATTCTAGAAGAAAGGAGAATGAGCTTGCAACAGGTAGACTCTTTGAGCTGAGCTGACTGCATTACTATTTTTTATTTAAAACATATGGCTTTTAGAGATTCAAAACTGTTTTGCATAAATTTCCACTCAATTTATTCTCATCAGGTTGAAGATGAGGCCTACCCTAAAAATTACAAGATAGCTTAAGTAGTGCAAACAAAATATAATATTAAATGACAAATGATTGAGGTTTGGAGGCATCATTATTAGTCCTATTTAATACTTCCAATAGTCATCAGGAAGGTAGTTAACAGCATGGCAATGAAATGTCCAGATTAGAAATATGAGCAGAAATTACCAGCAAAATGAAATTTGGAAAGTCACAGGCTAAGACCTTTGGAACAAAATAATACAAAAAGCTGGTCTGCACATTTTCTGTGTAGAAATTTCTTTCTAGGGAAAGCTGGAAAAGGATAATGTAATAAAGCATTATATATGTATTTATATTTATTTTCCTATACAGAAAATCATATAGGTGCATACTGTTTACATATATATATATATGTATATATAGACCATGTACAGGCATGAGTTCTCTGACTACATGAAAACTGATAGGACTAACAGAAAACTAATGTTTTCTGATAGGAAAACATAGCCATTTGTGCTTTCAATGCACAAGAAAACATTTGAAAATTTTGCAAAACCAATTTTGTTCCCTAAAGAAAATATTATATAACATTTGATTTGCCTTTAATATTGAAGGGAAGTTATGTCATGAAATTGGCTTCATAATACAGACTAAACTTCACACGAATTTTATGCCACATTTCCCAGTTTGTGTCTGAACTCTGTTAAATTTCCAGGCTCCAGCAGTGAAGCCACATGAAGCTTCCTTGTCAGGGAATTAATTTTTAGGATTATAACTTGAAAGATAGCTATGATTCAGGAGTTCACAGGAAAACAATGAAAAGGATAAAAACAAAACACACAGAAAAAAACAGTTTGCCCATAGGATTAAAGGAAGCTGGACACATTTATGATGGCTACAGGAGAACTCACAGGGTGGGCCAGCTTGTGGCTGTACAAAGGGACTCCCAGCACCAGAAAATCATAAAACAACTATTTCCTAGGACTGTTTAAGGCATGAAAAACTCTCAAAAAAAAAAAAAAAGCTATTTTGCTGTATGATATTTCTGACTCAAAAAATACTGTCTCAAGAAGTAAAACTGCAGCATTTTCAAGCATGAGTCAGCCAACTCAGAGTGAATGTTTAAGACAGGATGTCTGTCACTGTCTCTTTAGCTGATTGATTTCATAGGTTTGTCCATTAATAAATTAAATCTTGCAAAGCCATTCATTTACTTATTGACTAAAACAAAAAAATATTTATCTGCCTAGTGAAATGCCTCTTTAGTCTTTGAAATACACATTACTCCCATTAACACTCTGAAGTAACAAGGAGCAGTAAAACCTAATTTATTACTAAATGTAAAGACAGAAATAGATAAGCAAGAGCTCTCCTTGAGTTATAAATAGCATAAGAGGGATCTAAGGCAACACAGAGAAGTGTTTCAAATATTGCATGTAGGCAGAGACACCAACATAAAACTCATAAAACTTGCACTGCTTCAAGCACCTGAACACAAGCAGCTCTTTCTCTCCCTTTCCACGCTATACTTCTTGAAACTTGATTTTAATTATTTCACACTTCCTGCTATTTTATTCACCTATTAGAAATGTAGCTGAAAAGGTGAATGGAGTCAAATTATCAGCTATCAGAAATAGTAATCCCACAACTTAGTGCAGACTGCAAATCACTGACACACTGGCATGGTGATAGAAAGAGAGGTAATTTAATTTCATAGCTTAAGCCACGGTGTAGTAAAATCTCGCAAACAAAACATAGTCAAATAGAAATGTAAATTTGAATAAGGACTGCTACACAAGTCTGTTAGGTTTTGCAGTTAAAGCAACACAGAGGTAACATGGTTTTTCAGAGAATAGCCCATCCAAAAAAGGGAAAAAGCTAAATCACACAGACTCATCTTTACATATTGAAACAAAGCACTATTTATACCCAGTCAATTGCTCTTCCTTCCGAAACATGACTCTGCACTTGACTACATGGACATGCTCTAATTCACCTCCAGGGAACTCACACACTGAAATCAAGGTTGTTGATTTAGCTGGGGACTCAAGTCACTCGGAGTTAGTCATTGCAGTGCTGAGCATCTTTAATTCTTACCCTTAATTCACCTCCCCTATTTTAGTTATTTGTGCTGGTTGCCATGAGCTGATGATTAATCTAGGCAGAGTAATCAGAAACTTCATAGGACAAGACCTCGAGCTGCTCTTAAGCCACCGAAGGCAGACCCTCCATGTGCCAAAAGGTGCACAGGGGAAAAAAAGGTTAATATCTCAAGGTTGAAAACAGAGTTCTGTTTCAAACAGCGTTTTAAGCCCAAAAAAGGGGGAACCACAAGGGATTTCTGTGCTTGTAAATGACATGATTTAGACTGACAAAACAAAAATGTTCAAGAGAATATTCAAGAAACAAAACCATCTGTATGCAGTATTCAGGCAATGAGGATCCTGTTCAGATAAGGGTCACTTGAATTATTGTGGCATAAGAACACAATTTCTGTAGGAGTTTTGGGGGAAAAAATATCAAACCAAAACCAAAAAATTAATCATAGAAACCTGATGTCTGTAGTGTATTGCAGAACTTTCGACTGCACTGCTCAGTTTGAAAAGGAAACACAGCTCTCAGTTGCATATGCTGGAAACATGAGAAATCTGAAGGGATGAAAGAATGGCCAACAAAGGCTGGTCAAACTCAGATAATTAGCAGTAAACAGATACTCTCACCATGTTGTAAAAGTTCTTTCAATAAAGGGGGTAAAAAACCCCCACATTTGAGACTCTAGAGATTGCATTTCAGATTATAAAGAAACTCTACATTTGTCAGGAACCTAATTAACACTGGTGATAATCTATTATTTTCTCTTTCCCTCTCTTTTTCTGTACATTAGCTTATCAGTGCAGCCTTGACTACAGTGACTAGACTCCTAGAAGCCTTGGCTTCTGTCATCAACTCTTTCCTCACCAACTACTGGAACTGAGGTTCCTAGGCTGTCTCAGCTTGAGCCCTTGGAGAAGTCCAGGCCAGGAACTAAGTAGTAAAATCACAGTGAGAGATAAACTTCCAGAGGATTACACTCACACAAAAATTTCCAAAGAAACCAAAATAAAATTCTGTTCGCTGTGACTTATTGGATTTTTGTCTCCTGAGCAAAAATTTTGAAGCTAAAAAAATGTTTATTTTTTATGCATGTTCTCATAACATGCACTGTAAAGGGATCTGATCCAGAGCTACCCTATCCAGCACATGCCCTGTGTATGCTCCAGTTAACACATTAAGTTATGCATTGTAGTTTACACACTTCATAAGCACATTTTTATCCTATTTTAAATCACTTCCCCATTCAATAACAAATCAAAGGAATGGCATTGTCCCATCTCTTCATAAGCACAGTCACTTTTCCTTTAAGAAGAAAAGAGAAGTGAATATGTGTCAAAGCTACATGGCTTCTCACCTACAACCAAGTGATTTATTTCCTCAAGAAAAATAGAGCAGACAGGAAAGGATGATCTATGGCAACGTGCTCCAGCAAGCTGTTACAGCAGTGCCCCAAGTAGCACTGACCTGTGCTTGGTCACACCAGGTTTGTTATCCCTGCCCTCGGAGATGAGCTGCATCTCCACAAAGAGTATGTCTGGAGTACAGCAGGCTCTCTGACACAGAGGGTAGGGGAAGTACACCTGCTATTTCTGCCCATCTGCCATGCAGAGAACTGGACCAACCGAGACCCCCCTGCTGAAACAAATCTGGCGTTGCAATACAATGAGAAAAGCTTTTGACCAGAGACAGAGCAACCACGGAAGGAACATTGTCTGCTTGCTTTCCAGCAGCCAAGAATAATTTGGGCAAGATTCAAGCCTCATAATTTGAAAAGAGTCTCTGAATTACACGAAAATAACTCTACAAGAAGAGCTAAAAGGAACAGATGTGAAGATGCACCTATAATTTGAACACAAGATATTTGCTCACTTCTAAGAGTGAACCTGATTCAAGTGTGGGTTGTCTCTGTAAACTGCTCCCCCTGCCATAAAGGATGAGCTTGCACAGAAAACATCCACACATTAGATCTTTTTCCCTTGAAAAATTACAGACAACTGTTTGAATTCTTCAAGGAGACCAAGCAAAAGAAGTTATTATCTCAGTTTTCCTAGTAATTCCTCCCACTGCAATGATAGATGGGGTGTTCCTTCCCACCCCCTTTAGTTGTATGGTCTCAGAACTAATACAAAGACTACATGGAACAGATCTGGTGGGAGGACAAGTTGTGGCAATGATAGGCAGGTGCACATGTCATCTCCAGAAAGCTCAGCACGAACAGCTTGATAAAGGCTGCTCACCATAGCATTGATATTCTGTCAAAATAAATATCTATCTGTACCACAATAAGAACTCAAAATCTTTTATGAATGAGATCTATCTATAAGACCCTGCACAGAGGCCCTTATGTACTTCTTCTCTGCACAGAGATTTATGAGAGCAGATTTGTGACTATTGATTTACTGTAACCTTTTGATCCCAGGCTGTGATCCCATTAGCTCTCAGAGAGGCAGGAGTGAGGCCCTGCTGCTGACTGTGTGTGGGCCTTCCAAGCAATCTCTCTCTACCTCAGGCAAGTGTATTGGGATGACAACAGATGGATATGTCTTGAGCCCTATACTAAGTAAATAAGTGGAAGATGTTGCCATGGAGTAGATTTGCAAAGAGATATGAAAGTCATTGATACCTATAGTCTCTATGCATTTCAGGGCAAGAACTATCTGCCCTACTTTCCAGAACAGAAGTTCTGCCTTGAAAAATTTCTCTTTCAATACAAGAAGAGTTTCCTGCTTATTGCTCTATCATGTTGTGTTGCAGGATAAAGCTGAATAGCTATTAGGAGTCAGGTTCATAAATCTCAGGCCATAATTGGACATTTACTAGACAGGGGCATTACACCAGGCTGGGGTGAGGAAAGGGGAAAGGAAGTGTAACTTAAATTACAGATGCTTATTTTGTGGCACTCCATTTAGTAACTTGAAAAGTAAGTAGAGATCAAGGTGTGTTGAGAACTGATGCTTGGTTATCTGATTTGGAACAGGGCTGCAGCCCTTCCCATGCAAGCAAAATAAATGCTGTATTATGAGGTCACTACAAGTCATTCAGAGACATCCTACCTGAATCAAGCAGCAGCAGCAGATGACAAATTCTAGCCAGAAACTCACTAAAGTCCCTTCATTGTTCCTTCAGAAAGTTTAGACCTCTGCCTGCTCTGTGACTCAGCACTTTTCAGAATGAAAGCAGTTGTAGGAAGTTACTTGAAATCAATTCTACAGGAGCATGCATGTACAAGACACTTGTCAGCTTTCTCTGACAAGAACATCTGAACCTTGAGCAGCATGTTTCATTTATTGCATTAGAACTATAGAAGTATTTCTATTTTGCCACAGGAAGGAAGCAGATCTGACAGACATTGATCCTTATATGCATCCAAAAGTTGACCAAGTACAGCACACTGAATTTTACCCACAGCATTACAGGTATTCGGATATTACTGGCTACCACTGTTTGTTCCATTTCCATTCTTTCATCATGTATTAGACACAAGGCGGTTGTAAGACAATATATAGCTGGTACTTTACAAGCAGGACACCACACAAGTGTAAATTGGCATAGTGGTCTCATTTGAGAGGTTTATGTGAATGCATGCAAGCTGGAAACATGGCCTAGAGCCTCCAAAACAACTGAAATACAGGGGAGTACTTGGAAATGAAAGGTGATTTCTAGAGAAAATAAAGCACTTTCTTACATACTAGAGCAGAAGCAAGCTCTAAACTAATGGTGTGTACTACTTCCTGGGACTTAGGAGCTCCTTAATTCACCTTCTTTTTAATGTTTATGGGTACCCTCTTGACCACAATGGGCACTTTTGAGCACTAGAAATGAAGCAGTGGTAATGAGCTGCAGAGCAGAAAAAAGTCAGTGAGGTTGCATTTGAATCTCTTGCATTTCCATCTGCTGCAACACTAAATCAAAAGAAATAGATTTTCTCTGTGTTCAGTGGAATTTGCCTATCTTTCATTCTTTGTTTGTAAGCCGTTATTAACTGCCAATTGACCCACATTAATATTTTCTCTCTGAGTCTTTTTTTAAGAACAGTTTCTAACTTTTACCCATCCCCTAGCCTTCCACAAATTCTTGAAAAGGAGTTTCTATCCACAAGAAAATAAAGCAGAAGGGGGCAAAAAACAGATCATATTGAGATCTGTTAGGCCACAGACTTCCCCCTGTCTGGGCAGAGCAAGATGGTAGAATTTCAGGGTCTCAGCAACTTTGGATCACAAAGAAGGCATAGAGGCCTGGAGTAGTTGAAGGTAAAAAAACACGACAACCTTTTATTTGAGATGAGACTGCATGGTGACCTATAGATTTCTCTAAGTACCACTGTCAGAAAAATATGCCATAGGAATCAGCTACAAATCTCCAGTACAAGACTGGAAAACCAGGCACTTAAATCACTAACAGAAACAAGTTTCCTGCTGAGCAAGGAAAGCGCATCCCCTCCTGTGCCAGTTGCTCCTTGCATCTTTCTGCCAACCCTGTTAATTACCAGCTGAGAGCAGACCTGAGACAGTGCCAGTGTGGGATGTACTTCAATTATCAGAGGTTGGGCTCCTCCGAGTTTCTATTACCAAGAACTCTTGCCTTTCTACCTTTATTTCATCCTACCTAACTACCCTGCTCTAATTTATAGCTTTGCAGTAGCAATGCTGTAGTTAAAAGAGAAATGGCACTTCCACTCTACACCTCTATTTTATTCCTTTCATTTGAGTTCATTACTTCAGTTACACATAAAAATGTGCTTTCTGGCAATCCCTGTCCTCCTCCACCTACACCACCCCCACAGCAAAAAATATTTGTCATTCCCCAAGGACACTGGATGGCTGATCCTGTGCTCTCTCTTTCATAGCCTGTAGATTTGTCTTCAATGACAGCTTCTGGAGGTAAAAATCCTCAAGGATACCACTGCACTGTTTGCCTAGGAGAGAATTAGAGTTTCCAAAGAATGTAAGAGAATGCCTATTTGCCCTATATACATGGAAGAAGGAAAGAGGAGGGGCTTTGACCTCTGCCCTGACAGTACTTTATTTCTCTGCTTCTATTTTGAGGTTTCTCTGATCCCCAAAGGACATGTCTGCAAATTTTAAAAGAGATATGCATCAAAAGTCAGCACGTATGACAGTTACATTAGAAGTCACACAGCCAACAATCTTGGGCTGTACTTGCTGTGCAGGCTCTTCAGAGAGCAATAGGGTACCTTCAGTCACAGCACTGATCTCTTCTCTGTGGTGACCAGTGACAGGACCTGAGGGAATGGCCTGAAGTTGTGTCAGGGGAGCTTTAGGCTGCATACTAGGAAAAGGTTCTTCACCCAGAGGGTGGTTGGGCACTGGAACAGGGAGGTGGTCACAGCACCAAGGCTGACAGAGCTCAAGAAGCGTTTGGATGATACTTTCAGCCACAAGGTGTGACTCTTGGAGAGGGTCCTGTGTAGGGCTAAGGGTTGGATTCAGTGATCCTTGTGGGTCCCTTCCAACTCAGCATATTCTGTGATTCTGTGACTATTACACCAAAGAGAAAGCAAAACAAGTTCACAAGTCTAAACCTGTGAGTTCCTCAAGTCCGTTCATCTGTTTTAGATCACTGAAGGACAGAGACAAGACAGAGAAAGTTTTATTTTTACAAAATCATGTGGTCTGTCAAGACACTTTTGGGAGAAATAAAGTAAGGGCTATGGGAACCACAAAGGATAATTGCCCCACCTCAAGTTACAGTGATGGGAATTCGTCAATTTTATTAGCAAGTTTTATTTTGCATAAGCATTAAATCCTATTTCATCGTTTCCCCAGTATTCCCACATATTCCTATTAACCTAAGAATTCCAAAAGTGAACAGACACTTAACTTTCATCCAACAGTCCATAAAATTACTCTGCACAACTGTGTGCATGCACACAGTGGAGAAAGAATTGTTGCACTAACCTCCTCCAAATAAAAAAGGAAAAGCACCTTCAAAAATTAAAAATAAATACTGACAAATAGGGGGGAAATGCCAGCTCTTCAAATATTATAGGTTTTTTGGGTATTTTGGATGTCATGGCAAAAATGGGATATGAAACAAGAATGGGTGTAAATGCTGAGGTCAAACTCAAATGGTGAATACGAGGCACTCATGCAGTGGTGACCTATGTACCCGACAAACTAGCAGGTAAAGCAGCCCTTCTCACTTTTCCAGCCTGTATTCCACATTCAACCTGTGGGACTAAAAAAATTTCTGCTTCCCAGTGCTGGCCACTTTTGAGCAAGAAGAAAAGCTGCCTCGAACTGATTATCTCCATCACAGATTTTAAATTGTCCTCTGATGCCTCTGGTAATGGCCATTCTGTGGGACAGAATGTAAGACTGGATGGGCTATTGGGAAATTGAAGCAATCGTTAAGAAACAAATATTACAGAAGCTTTTTGGTAGGGCTTGGCTCACACATGGTTTCTCAGAGTACAAGGGAAAAAACAGCATCATGTTCTACCAATTGTTTCTGCCCACTCCTCCCCTTCTTTTTATTTTCATTTATGAAAATTTATAATCTCGTTGTTATACAACTGGATTCAGCTGATAAAAATAGGTCAGATAAGAGGATTTTAAAATTTGCTGACTACTGCATCAGTTCAGAGAGTGCTGTGCATAATGGTCATACTATATAAAAGTCAATAAATAATTACAGCATAATGAAGAGGCCTATTAATGACTTAAATTATAGATGATGTTTTGTGATTCTTAACTGGTGTCTTCAGGGCACCTTTTTTCTTGTTCTTCTTGGGATTTTGAAGGGCAAAATAAACATGAATGCAATTACGCAAATCACAAATTTTGCAATCAGAGCTTCTAGGACTGTCCTTTGTCCATCACAGATGACGTAGCCTCTGGCATCTTCAGACTAAAAGGAGACACTGCTTTTCTTCAGCTCTAGTGGGATGTACAAGGCAATTTTAACCAACTCTGTCTTTTGGCCGTAAGAATGGAAATGAGACATTGATCTTCCCCATCCTCTTCAGTAGAGGAAATATCCTTTCCACAGGGACTTGATTAAAACACATTTCCATCACAGAAAGTTCTGTGGAGCTGAAAAAGTATATTTCAGAGCATATTTTTAGGATCTTCTGTAAAAATAGCCTCCTTTTCTAAATAAATTTAAAAAAAAAAAAAAACCAACAAACAAAAAATTTCTTTCCACTACACCCCAAGGAACATTTCTGAGATGTCTACCTTAGGTAAGACAAGAGAAGCAGCAGCTGTTTCACTGCTGCCTGGCCTGATTCTAGCTGTGACATTGCAGTGACAGGAACATTCCTGCAGCCCAGATGTTCAAAGGTATCTGGTTTTTGTTCTGAAACAGGTTGTAACAACTGGAAGTAAGAGGCAGTCTCAGAAATTCTTAAATACCTGCAGACAAACTTCCTTCATGGAAAAAGTCACATTTACATCCCTTAGTGAAATTTCCACAAAACATCCCTAATTCTAGTGAGAATTTATTACTTCTGCTAGTAGAATGGCTCAGTCACAGATTTCATTTATACCCGACAGAAGCAGAACTCAACATGGCAGGAAAAGCAGAAGAGAGAAAGAAAAACACCTCTGACTGGATTCTCTGCTAATGGTATTTTTGCCAGGTAAGAATCAATGTAGAACAGTCTAATTTACTGAATACAATTGATCTGCAATTTTCTGAGCCATAAATGATTTTTCCATAGAAGACTTCAGGTCCAGAGTAATATTAAGGCTCTCACTCCCTTAGGTGTTCTGAAGTAACTAGACCTTCACTGGGGAGCAAGATACTAATTTACATCTGCTGCAAGATACTGAAGAGGTGTGAGAAGAAGAAATATGGAAAATGAAGAAGGGGGGGAAACAGGAAGAATTCTATCTATATCCTGAAATAGCAAAGACCTAATAAACCCAAAAGCAAGCATGACACCTGAAGATTGAAAGGTCCTTGTCCTCAGGTTGACATAAAAGGGAAACCCACTATGGGCAAACATGGGGCATCACATACCCACCCAGCAGTACCAGGCACTTAACATGTTTAAAAAGCTCTTCTGCAGCAGATTTGGCATTGTAGCTACAGGAGGGAAACTTCTCATGTATCATGTCTGTCCTGGAGCTGCACTGCCCAGGAGTTTTATTAACTGTTTTCTTAAAAGAGATTTTAAGGCTCTCCTGGGGTACATCGCATTTATGGACAGGTTTCACTTGTTTCAGATTTGACTTGACCTATTCATATTTACAACCTACTTTTATTCCCATCTCTGCACTGCAGCCCACTGTTTCTAAATTACCAAGGTAACAAGATTCTTTAATATTCACAATTTGGTGCCACCAGTTGTTACAAGTCTGTTTTTCATTCCTGCTGTCGGTCTCTTGGTCTTCTCACTAACACTCCTATTTTCACCTCTCCAGTACCAAATATTTCTTTTTAATAAATATTAAACAGAAAAAAAAATGCAAGCAAAATTACACCATCCACCCAGCAGAAGTTTCTGATGATTTATACAAGAACCCCAGAGCTTTAGCTCAGAGTATTTTTTCATAAGTGACTCTCTATCCAGCTCCAGCAGCAGAGGTAGCAATGCCCACGTTGCCTGATCCCTGCAGAAACCAGACCCCAACAAATCTGTTGCAATAACACATTGGTGTACACCAATCTCCTGAAGGACAGGTCTCACAGGTAACTGCAGCCAAACAAAACCCCTCCCTGCCCAATCAGCAGCATGCAAGGAGGATTAGCTCAAGAACAAGCCAAAATCAAGTCAGTTGGTTCACTGCTTTGGGGACCCGCTGCCTGGGACTCCTGCCCACCTGTTGAATTTTACAGAACCACTTTGCAAGGATTTTTCCAGATAGGGAAGAAGAAAGAAAACAAACCAAACCCTCTAAGGTTAACATGAAAAATTCATGCTTTGGCTCTAGTAAACAATCATGTTTAAAAAGGGTGTTAGGTATGCAGGACAACAGGGCTTTGCCTGCTACTCTCTGGCTCAGGGTATTCCTGCCCTGCCTTTGGATGGGAGTGAAGAAAGGAGGAAGATTTTGTTCAGGGAAGTAACCTCAGATTCCTGTAAGGGAACAATCCCACAGGTTTGGAAGAAACTCTCAGTTTAGCACTGGTTTTGTTAATGTAATTGCAACAAAGTCTGGGAGATCCCTGACAAGCTCTGCTATCAGAGCTCACAAAGGAGCTTTCCATGAAGGGGAAGAAAAAAAAAAAAGGCTTCCTTCTCTGAAACCAAACAGCCTTTTCTGATCCTTTGATCAAAGACCTCGCACTCTTCATTTGAAACCCCCAGTAAAACAACACCAAATATCAAGAAAAGAAAAGAAAAAAGGGTATCTACATCTTTTCATGAAATAAAAAGTTAAAAATAAATCATTCTAGCCCTTTCCCTTCCTTGCCAATACCGTTTATAATGCTAATGTGTCCCTATTTCCTGACTGACTTCTTTAAGGGGGGAAAAAACAAGGAATGTACACATTCAAGTAATAGGATGTCTTTGTCAGTTCATTCAAAATGTGCATTTCTATTAAGCAGCCAGGCCTTTTCCTTCATGCCACTGGAATGCCTGATTTTACTCAAACTGCTACTGTCTACACTCACAAACAACTAAGTGATAATTCTCTTCCCTTTTAAGATCTGTATCTACCCACTAACTCACAAGGGACTTGGTTACATGGCAAAAGCAGCAGTGCCACAATATTATAATGTATGCCAGGTCATTATTCAAAATGTTGCAGATAATTTCCCCATCATTTCCATGTTCCTATGGAAGCATGTTATAATCTTTCTCCTCCTACATAAGGCTGTAAAACAAGAACAGATTACTGTAATCCTTTTCCTCCCATGTCACACAAACAATATAATCTCTTTGCTTTGTCAGAAGCAAATTTGTATCTGTAAACATCAAGTCAAACTTAAGAAGGAGTTGCTGCTGCCTTCATTGTATTGGTAAACAGTTATGTAAGCTACTTATATGTATTTAAGCACAAATACATTGATGGAAGATTGAAGTTCTAGGCTGCAATTCAGCCTTTGGTTTCTTGCATTTATAAAGGACACAGAAGCACACTCCCTTCATAGGAAATTTAGGAATTAATTACAGTTTGGTACACCACTGCCTGACACACATGAGAGTCTATGCTATTCTCAACTTCAGAGGCATCTGAGCATTTGAATTCTATTCTGAAAGACATTTAAATGACCTGAACATATAAAAGTAAGCAGAAAAACAAGTAGAGGAACAGGAGGCAGCCCAACACCCCATCAGCACCACAGATCCTAACCAGGTGGAAAACATTCTGACTGGAATTAGAGACAAGACGTGGGCCAGCAGACAGCACAGGCCCGTAGCCAAATTACAGCCTTGAGTGTGACCTCAGAGAAGGCTGAACCTTTGGCCTTTTTTTTTTTTTTTTATTAAATGGGCTGGCACATCTCAAAATCATTTTTATGAGTTAAACTCATGCCTGCAAGGGTGGTTCAAATGTTAGACCTGCAAAAAGAGGAGGTCGTTACATGACACACTGAACAACAAGTCCTTCTCTCATGATCTCAGAACCAAAAGTGGGCACCTGTTTCCTACTCTGACATTGTTCCGTTACTTATCTTGTATTATTAAAAATGTCAGCTAGTACAAATAGCTATTGCAGGCCCAAGGAAGTTGGGAACTGGGACAGAAAGACAGTCAGAACACATGCTTAACAGTTGTGTTGGGTCTGAGGAGATACCTGTAAGTTAAACATTTGTGTGGGAGAGGTGCATTGGCAAACAACTCCTGTTGTACTGAGGATTACTAGAAGATGCAAATCTGCAGAGAGCCTTCATCTTTCTCTAGTCTTCCACTTCATCATGACTAATCTTGAAGGAATATAAACAACACACACCTTAGGACTTTCCCTAGTTAAAAAGGCTATATCAACTTAAAACAGAAGTTTTGCAGTGCAAGTGTACTTTTCAGTCAGGCTGAACTGGAGGCAGACAGGCAAGGAAAGAGGCAAATCAGGTGAGCAGAGGGCACCCTCCAAAGCACAGCAGAGGGAGAAATAGTGTTTCAAATGAAAAGCCAAGGCCCAGAAGTAATAAATATAAGCTTAATAAATTTGCACATAACCTTTAATGGATGTGAGAATTGTCCATATAACACTCCACTTTCACAATGGCCACCATGTTGGACTCAAAAAATAAACAAAACAACTTGTAACTGTGACAAGGGATAACAACTGCCTTGAAACAACTGCCAAAAGAATGGAGGACAGTCTGCATGCAAAGGACATGGCAGGTTTAAAATTTTCATAACATACAGGATGATGAAGAGGAATGAACACAGACAACACATCTGGATTTCAGCAAGTAGTGCTAAATAACAAGCTGGCACACAGAATTCAATTTCTACTAGCAAAAAAGGCACAGAAGAGGGGACCACACTTTCCCTGAATTGGGGCTACTACAGGAAAGAATTGCTAGACATTGGACTATTTCTAGCTGGTATGAGAGTCTTAAATGCCATCTAGTGTCAGTAAAATGCAGAATTAGCTGGCAATGGATCATGACCCAGTAAAATAAGTGTTTTGCTACAAGCTTCAACAAGGTAAAGATTTTATCCATGGAATGATGATGTCTAATAGGACTAAACTGAAAGACAGATATTTTCATAACAGAACTGAACGTGTTAACATGCAATAAGCAAAAATACACCCCAGACACTGCACACTCAAGCACACATTCAACCTTTAAAGCAGCTTTACCTCAAGAGTTATGACTAAATTTTTATATACAACTCCTTCCTTTCAGTATGACCACATTCCATATAAAGACAGGATCTGAATGTGCACCAGCTTTCTCCTTCCTCACCTAGGCCCATATCATAGACCCCATAGGGAGATCCAGCAGTGGGATCACATGGAAGTAATGAGGTTTCTTAACTGGGTTCCAATGCTGCAATGTGCATTGTCAAATCAATTAAAAGCAACAAAATTAGATGAGTCCTTTTTCACCAGAAAAATACTTCATAAATCTGGTCCAGTGCTACCACTCACTGAAATGTACTGAGGATACAGTTTTTGTGGATGTTTCTAGAGCGTGATTTCCATGGGTTTTGTAAGCTGAGGTTTTAGTTTCTTTAAGCAATCCTTACTTATATTTATAAAGCTGCAGTGCACGCATTCCACTTCCCCAGGAAAAGGTGAGGGAGTGCAAACATTAGATCAGAGTACTTCTGGTTCAGAGTTTCTCAGATGACAGGTTCAATACACATATCTATAGACAGTGAACTGAAACAGAGCATGGAGAAGAACAGTGAGCTCATCTTCTGTCCTAGATCTTTGATTTTTGTTACAGAACGTTGCCTATTTTTTGCTGGTTTGTTCAGGAATTTACACTTTATTAATTTTTTCAAAGTTTATCTTCAAATACTTAACACTGAAAAGCTATCCTTTATGCCATTCATCATCCTTCCTCTCAGCTCAAGGGCAAACTTCTTTTAACAGACTGCTGCTGACTGGGTTTGAGACAACTGGTTCACATACACTTTTCAGATGGCAGGGCTTTTGATCCTTTCCTCTAGTTTTGTACAGACATTTATTCCTGGTCTGGAATACATTCTGCAGAGGATGCAGGACAAGGACCTGGGCTGTTTTGCTCTTGGGAAAGAGAACAGAATTAGATTGTGTTGAAGAGAGGTGCATCCTTATATACTTATCAGAAGACAGTTCTGTGTTAAATAGATCCTAACTAACTAATTCCACTCAACTTCAGCACAGTTATGGCAACAAGAAGTGTGGTAATTCTGGAAGTGAAGTTCTGCGTGTTCAGCTGTCCGAAACTGCTGAACAATTTTGACAAACTTTGCACTTTGGGCTAAAGTTTGTGAGAAACAATAAAAGAGGCTGTTGTCAAATAAAAGAATCCTGTCCAGCTCTTACCAAAGTGTTCTTATTTTCCCTCCTGGCAGATCTGTGTGATGTGTTTTACAGTGTTAGTCCATAACATTCAAAAAATCCTAGGTAAGTAAATGGTATTTCTATCTTTATTTTTATGTCCAAAGAAGATTAATGGGCCTATCTGACTTATTGTTCCCCTACTCTCTGCCTTTCTTTCATTTTAAGAAGTTTGTGTAAAAGGAAAGATTTTTTTTTTCTGATAGGTAGTTTTCAGCACCTCAACTTATTACATTTAATTTGGATTTCCTAATGAGCATTTTTTCTGAAGACAGAGAATTCAAATTAATAATCTGCCCTGACATAACTTCACCACATCTTTTATTACTTACTTCCTCTGCTATTTTTAAGGTATTTCTGCTACTGCTGAACTGAAAGAACATGAATGTAGGGTTTCACCTGTGATCTAAGAGCCACAGATGTTAATAGGAACCTATAGTCCCACACACTTTGAAAGGTGTAGGTTTGCTTTTCTCACTGTTAGCAGCTCTTTGTTTCCCCCTTGCAGTGCACCAGCAGCCTCCTTCCTGTGAACCAGCCAGGAAAAAGGAATAGTTGAAACCTCTGCCAAGAAGAAAGGTCATTTAGGTTAAGAATAAATCATCTGTAATGGGAAGAGGGTCAGGTCTGTCCTACTGAGAGCAGGAACACAAGCTTCACACTTTCCTCAAAGTACAAGCTGAGAAACTAGGGATTTCTAATGCCATCACAGCACCTCCACTCTATGTTTTACATCAGTAAATGTAATCTTTTAAAGCAGAATGACCTACCCAGCCAATTTACAGTGCAGCTAGAGCAGAATATATACATCCAAATGATAGCTCTTCTTAAGGTCTCAAAAAGTGACATATGGTAAAGCAAAATGATCAGCCATTGAGCTACTTAAGAAATACTGATCTTTCCCCCATCCCAAAACAGCTCAGTTTTACTGATTT
Organism: Platyrinchus mystaceus; assembly: GCA_035041135.1. NCBI lineage: Eukaryota > Metazoa > Chordata > Aves > Passeriformes > Tyrannidae > Platyrinchus > Platyrinchus mystaceus. Next base: position 6,771,880 of record JAWWLV010000180.1, on the reverse strand, counting down.
TCAGTACCACATTGCTACCCATTGACATATATCATATACTATGAAGAAAAGAGCTAACTGAAAAAACAAACTCACTCACTGGCAAATGGCATTTCTGCACAAGTTCCCATGGAAAGCAAACACATTAGGAAACAAATTGAAACAACAGATAAGCCAAGTTCCCAACAGAATCCAGCTCCGTTCGTCTCTATTAATGTAATGGAAAAAGGGCTCCTTTCCTAAGGTGGATCAGAATGCAACAGGTTAGGAAGAATGATAAAGCGGAAAGCTCTTTAAATCCCTCTGTTTGTTCTCATCATCATCTTTCAAATCACAAAGTGTGTTAACAAAGTGCCTGCTGTAGGGCTGTCTCATCTTGTAGGCAGCAAGGCTATGTGAAATGGCACTTGCTTCTGTCACCTCACCTTCAGTTTCCGTAGGGCTATGGTTGTGGCAGCTACATACTTGCACCAAATGTGATTTGAATGGCCCCAGAAATTCACCTCTTAACATCATCTCTACTCTCCAGTTGGAGAATTACCACCCTTTGTCCGCCTTTTAATTGCCTCCAGCAGCTCACAATAGGACTTCCCCCTCCCCAGCAATTCCTACCAAGCCACAAGCAGAACTTGAGAATCTCAGATGGACACAGAAGTTACCCCAACAATCTGAGCATGAGATTGATTGCTCAAAGCTACAATTAAGCTAATTAACTGAAGAAATTATGTGTTTGCTGCAAGCAGGAGTGCTTGTCTGAAGTTTTCCGAGTGAAAGATTTTTCCCTAAGATAGTGAAGAAACAGTGAGATGCTGTGACACCTTTACCTCAGTTTGGATGACTCCTTGCTCAAAAGAACTCACAGTAACAGCTTTCAGCTACTCAGGGAACTCACTATGACAGACAGGGGGTGAGGAAATCCAGTCTGCAAGAGGGCTAAGGGGAAAATGAAGGACTTCTTACCTACTGCAGTGCCGTCAGCTGAGAGGGCAACACACTTATGTGCCTCTCTTATAGTATATGCTGTATTTAGTTGTAAGATGAACAGCAATTATGTACTTAATTTAAATATAGTTTTGAAACAGAAAGTACTCAATGCAAAAGGCACACATCAGAGGAGCACAGCTGAAGCAATGCAGAAAGCAGCACTAAGGCAACAGAAATTTTCTCGGTTTCAAATCTCTTGCTTTATGTAATACAGAAAAAAACCCAAAAGTTTAAACACTTTGAAGACAAATTGTAGGTGGGAAGGCAAGGAGTGATTATTTCTATTCACTTTCGACTAATCAAAACATTTTTGCAGGCAAATTGCAAAGCCTTGTTTTGATTTTTATTTCTCTGTTCTGTATCAATATATCTAAAGACAAAACACTCAAATCACAGCCAAAAGAAAATAAAACACCATTTGGGAAACATTGAAATAGAATGTTCCAACATCAGATTGATTTTATTTCTTCTCTTCTAAAGTGACATACCAGTGAATCAATACAATTTCACACCATGCATTTCACTGTAGACGGGGCTGCACACACTGAGCCTGGACTCCATGCAAGTTTCTCTAACAAATAAACAAGTCAAAAAATTCTTGCCTGTCTGGAATTTTTTTTTATTAATTTTAAAAAAAAAAAAAAAAAAAAAAGAGGAAAAGAAAAAAAACCCACACAAAACAAAAAACCTAAACCCTCCAAACACATCAACTTTGTAATGCTCCATCTGATAAGCTTCTCTCACCACGAAGCAACATTTTGCACAGAAGAGCTGGAAGATTATGTATGTAGCATCTGAAACAAGGAAAAGAACAAGCTTTCCGTTCAACATTGTAACAAAAGGAGAGATTGCTGTTGGCTTCAGTAGCACTTGGAATATTGTGATCAGCAACTGTTTTAGTGACAACTTTTTAAAAAACTCTGAACTTATTCAAAACTACAGTTCTGTCCATCCTCCCCATCATGGGACTACTCCTCAAGCAAGGCTGCTTTATATAAATGGCAATAACCCAGTTACAGAAACAATAGCTGAGAACTACCTGCTCTCTGTAGAGGTTGCAGCCCATAATCATCTACCTTGCCTCTGCTGAAAGCACAGCACTGATTATAGAGCTCTCATTTAAGGTATGTGAATTACAGAAAGATGTTACACATCAAAGTAATCAAAGGCAGTTTAGGTTATGAAGTTGACACAGAATGGATCATTTCCCAAAGAAATATTTCATTTGTATATAATAGAGCTATTTTAAGTTAATTTTGACATCACATCATGATAACAACACTTGTTGACATTTACAGCATTTTGGTGACAAGCCTTCTTGCATTATGATGAATTAATTTTAGTCACAAGCAATAAATATAATTTCATTTCATAGAGGGAAAATAAAACCCACCAAAATGCTAAGCACACAGCTATTCTCACTGCTGTATGCAAGACGAATTGGCTGTCTGAGCAAATATGCCATAGGACACAACCTTCAGGAGCTTGAGAAGTTAATAAGGAGGCATTTTGAAAGATAGATGCGCACAACTGCACATACAGGGAAACTGAATTCAGACAAATACCACCATCATCTGTCATTTGACAGAAATGCTTCCTTTTGTTCCTTGTGAGTTATCTCACAAAAAAATAACATTATAAACTGCGTACATTCTTTCGTGCAGATGCAAAGATCAAGATCAGAAAGCCAGAGTTATTGCGTGCTTGTGAACGCAAAGGGGGAAAGGCACCCCAAACCAGCAATCAGCAGTCCTGAGAAACCCAAGGCAGTAAGAACAAGCTCTGGACAGAGAAGAGGAAATGGGAAACTGGTCCCTTTGGATCATTGGCACTACCTTTACTCCTGGCCACCATCATGTGGCTCAACAGAGAGCAAAGGCTGCCAAGTGTCAGACACAGGACAGTATGGGACATCCAGAAAAAATCCATACTGGAACTTGGGCAGAAAAGGAATATTTCCAGTCTTTTCAGAGTTTCTTGCAGAATAGGAAAGGTCCACTGGATGTTTTTGTAAACATAACTGCAGAAAGATAACACAGATAGCGAGACGTATCTTCTGACAAGTTCTCCAGGAACACACATTCCATACCTTCCTGTGCTGCAGCATGAGAGTATAACTGGTCCAAATAAGCCTTGGGCTGAAACATAACTCGGGAAATATTTTCATTTATACCAGTTAACAAGGTGCCTTATCAAGGTGTACGCACAAAGATTTCTCTCCTTCCCTCAGAAGTTCCCTTTCCTATAAGCTCATTAATTTACTTTTTATATTAAACTCTCGTCACAGTTATAACTCCCACTAATTGGTTTCAAGGTTGAAACAAAACCCTTGTTCTACAGAACACATGGAAAAATAGCATACTGCTTGCATTGTGAAAGAGAATTGCATTCTCTCCTCCAAGACTTTCAGTTGCACTGTCTTACAACATTAATCAACTTAACAAAGGAAGAAGTCTTAATTTACATGGAGGAATGTAAATCAATGTGTTGGCAGATATGTATATGGATATACATAGATTAAATCATGATGAGGAGCATCTGTTAGATAGGATGTCTGCTGACAAAACTGGGTAAGATCTCGTGAATTATCTGGTTTTACTATGTTTAACTTAGTAAATACTTATACCTCCATTTCATCAAATTAATTTGTTAGTGAGGAAAAGCATAATTCTCATGAAATTGGGTATTTGGTTATCCAAAGTCTCTATGCTAAAGACAGTCCCAATTCATGAGAAAGTGTCCAAGTTCCACACATACAAGCAGAAGCCCCCATGTTTACAGATTACTTTGACAAGCTGCCAAACTCTGTAGTGATTTTCTAATGATTTATAATTCTATTTAGCCATTTAATTGGCATAACAAAAGCAAGTTATCCGTTAACATGCTTATCAAATGTCCGTTTGTGCCTTGTTATAATTGATATCTAATCAACAAACAATCACATGTTGTTTGATACCAATTAAGTGTTCAACAGTTCTTTCAATGTATTACCCTAATAAGGGTGTAATTGTGTGCTCAGCACTTCAGTAACATTTGAGGTAACACCCTGCAGACCATATCTAGCTCCTTTATCCTTGCAGAAGCTCAGTAGCTGTTAGGCATCAATATTTAATTACTAATAACTGCCTTAATACATCTAAGCAAGCCACTTATGAGATTATTGCTATAAATAACAAACGAGATGAGGTTGCTTTAAAAACTTGTAATTTACACTTAAGCAAAAAGAACTTATATGAAATATACACAATGATTGGCTTTGGCTAATAGTTTCCTTCCCAAATAAGAGAAGGGTCAGGAGCTCCTATGCCTGGGGGTAGCTGCATAAACACTGTTGTATATAAAAAGACAAATATTGTGCAAGTCTACAGCACCTACTTTCGGTGTAAATATGATGAAATAAGGGGGAAAATTCTGTCATGAAAGAAAGAGAAAAAAAAAAGAAAGGTAAGCTACAGGAAATAAAAAATGGAAAGGTACATTATGAGTCCCAGCAGTCCTGGTTCCCAGCAATATTGTTGTATCAAGAAGGAACAACGTGCACAAGCACTGCAAGGGACAGCTGTCTCTTCCCTAGCCTGAACAAAACACCTCACCTGTAAAGCTATTTACTATTCTTTCAAAATGTCTCCCTCCTCCCCCTTGACTTTTCAGCATGAACCATTTTTCATTCGCCTACAAATGAAATGAAAATAAAACAACTGAATGTGATGGGTTTGGGTTTTTTTTTAACCAACATGAGTAATTCCTTTCCCACCACACAGCTCTGCAATCTTGAATGTAAGATATGAAGAAAAGCTGTAAGAACTTGGGACAGACTCTTCAGGCCCATGTTTTTCCCAACTCAGACTACCCGGCTCCTCACTTTATCTGTTACCTGGCTGATATTAAGCAGTGGTTAGTATTGGAATAGCAGCAAGGCTCATTTTGGATCACAGAAAATATCTTTTCAGCAGGGTGTGATAGCACATCCGGAAAGAAGCCAAGTATTGATCTAATTTAAAGGAAAGTCCAATCACGCAGTGTAAGAATAGGTCTGATTATCTGCATTGAAAAGGCCTTAGGTGCGATTGTCGATCCTTGTCCCATGTTTAAGTCTAAAATGCAGCCTTTGTGTAAGCCACTTCTCCTCCAGATAGGAAAGCCTTCTTTTCAGTGCATCCTGTATCTTTTGAAAGAGCTTGTTCAGATGAACAGATGTAGTTTTCTAGGAGGGAAAAGGTTTAGCAACTCTCAAATTTGAGTCTTCCTGCAGCTTCAAGTCAGTGACCAAATAACAACACAGAGCGACGTCTCCTGCTTCACAACTGAAATGGCTTGGAAAATAACAAAAAAAATCCTTAGACTGAAAGGGGAAAGGTAATGAAATCATAACAGCTTTAGATTAAAAACAAACTCACTATTTTGACTAGGGAAAGAGTGGGACAGATGCTTGTTTACAGAATGCATTTTTACACCTCCTTGCAGGGCTGAGTAATCCTGTGTCAGAGATTTTTCTACAGAGAAGAAAACTTAAGGCAAAACTTCTTTCTAAATGATGTATTCCCTCTCTGCCTTATAAAGAAAAAAATTCAAAATTGTTTGTTCATATTCTTTCCCATTTTGGGTCATTAACAGCACCTGAGTAGCTGCAGGATGAATTGCCATTTTAGTAGAGTTTGGATCCTTGACTTAGTCCATCAAGACTAAGAAGGTGATCAATGGACCATTTACTTGAAAGACAGGAGGAAAAATGGTGATTTATCCTCTCCCTAGCTGGCCTCCTATTTCCTCAAGCAATCATGAAATTACTATAGCCATGAAGGCAACAGCCACTATTTCTTCTCCAGGCTGGAATTTTAATTGAGAAGGGAACTCTGAGTCATTGGGAGACTCAAAGGAAATTAGTGACAAAGTAAATAGTATCCAGGAACCACAGAGATGGACAAAGCGCAACAAAGCCAACTCTTTTGGCTCCCAGAATTGACATAAAGCTCAATAACATCTTTAAAGAGAATTGAAACAGCTCTGATAGTTGTCAAGCGTTTTTGCCAGGGAAGTCATACCAAATCATTTTTGACTGAACGCATTTTGGCATACAATTGCCACAAATGTGATTAGTGAACACTTGCTCACTAGCAACAAAGGTTACATGCTGAAGTCTATTTTGCACAAAATCTAGTGGAAAGGAAATCTTAAACTGAGATTCAAGGAACGTTCTCATTTAAAAGCTGCTTTTCAGAAGTTGGAAATTCAAGCCATAATGCTCCTCTAGTGGCTTAACACTTCTATAGAAATTCTTGACTAATTCTAAAAATCTAAATGCAGCAGTAACATTTTATAATAACTGCCCAGGAGGAGGGCACAAGGGCAAGCATGGGCTATATCCACTCTACCTATAAACTCATCTTCAGAGCTGCTAGAGAACTCAATTCAGAAAAAAATAGACCCTGTTTCACTTCTCTATCCTGGCTGAGGGACTACAAACCCACATCTTACAGCAGACTTGTGTTAATCCCAGGATAAATGTTTGGTAGATGAGTCAAGTTGGAGCGACTGAGCAACTTCACTTCCTGTTGAGACCATTACAGGAAAGAATTTGGAAACGTAAGGGACAAAAGAGTCAAGATATGCAAAAAACTACTCAGAGCACTTAGCTAGGTAAGGAAGTGACCCAGTTTCATTATTCAGCAAATAGTTAAGCTGACACTTCCAGCAGGCAGCAGACCCCTGGAATGTGACAATATTTCATTAACACCCTCCTCACCAACACCTTCGAGTGCTTAGGGGTAGGTTCTTATTCCTCAGCAAGTTCGTGCATGCTCACCTCTCTACTTTGGCCACAGAACCATGTGTTAAGGCACTCAATTGTCCCCAGGCCCTGGTCTAGGAAACACAGATAGCACAGGAACACATCTCTCCTCTGAAAACCAAGCGCCTAAATTCTAGCAAGCCCCTTATTTCTGGACACCTCACTCATTTGCTGAGTCTGGTCCTGAGAATCATATTTCAAGTCCTGAGCATACATTACAAAATATGACTTTCACTTACTACTAACCTGAATCATATTTGAGCCAGTGACTTATGTTGAAAGGCTCATGCATTTTACTGTCACTCTATGAGTCATCCAGACCCTAAGGCAGAACATTTCTCAAATGAAAAGACTGAAAGATTTTGCTGAAGGCCAAAACCTAAGTACCTTAAAACTGTCTATGCATATTTCCCTGTTAATCATATTAACTAATTTCTGACTCTTCTACTTACTTAAACCTGTGTGATTTTTTTGAAATAATAAAAGCAATAAAAAATTAGTTTTTCATACACTACATTGAAATAAAAGATTTTATAACAAGTGCTTTTTGTTTCAGCAAACTTTACAGGGTTAATAGGAATGGTCTTGGTTATAAAAACACAGCTTTCTTTTTGAAAGCAAGTAACCATCATAGATTCAAGTTTTATCATCTACCATGTCTGTAATCAGAACAACTGAGTTTTTGTTGTTCCCTTTACAAAATGTAAAAAATGTTTACTAAATGTACTATTGAACTGCTTCATGTGGCCCTGGACATGGCTTAAAGGTGGTTATGAAGTACTTGGATTTACCATTAAATGTTTTATAAACAAAATGGACCCTTAACCTACTATTAAAAATATATAGGGCTTTTCTTCCTTTTTTTCCAAGTTGCACTGACAAATGTTGAGCCCTGTCAGATGTAGAAAGAAGAACATCGACTCCAAGTTAGCCATCAAGTACATTACTTCTTATTCAGTTCACTGGTCCATCAAACCACTTCAGCATATCTTTAACCAACAAAAATGTTCCAAGAGGAAGTCAACATTAAGCAAACATTTATTTACCAAATTAGGATGTAGGTCTCAAATTGAACTGCTATCTTAAATCCCCCCTGCTTTGTAAAGGCTTCACTTTTGAGTCCCTCACCCTTCCTTGGCACACACATGTCTGTCAATTAGGTAGTTCTGAAGGTGCTTGTGTAGAATCAAATTTCCTTTCACCACACTCATTCACAACAGAAATTCACCATCTGGTGGCACAAAGCAGACAATCCCACGGGATACAGTACACAAATGGCAGGTGTGTCTGCAGTTCTTCAGACTCAGGACTGGACAAATTGCTGTGGCTCAGCACCACAGTCCTGTGCAGTGTGAAAGCAGGCTCTCGTCCCCATCCAGCTGAGAAGCACACAGGGATTTTGTCCAGCTCATTAACTTCATTCAGTGTACCTACTCACTTCTCACAATGCTATGCATTGTGTGGAACTGCCAGAACAAAATGGCCCTGGAAATAGCTGAAGGTTATGAGCGAGTTTTTGGGTGGGGGGTTTTTTCCGAAGTTTTGGTGTTTGTGCTTTGGGGGGTTTGTTTGGGTTTGTTTCATTCTGGGTATTTTAAAAACAAAACCAACAAAGCAAACCCAACTTTTTCTTTCTCCCTTCCCCCCTTTCCCCCATGACATGCCAGCAGCAGCTATCTCTGCAGGACAGAATATGTGCACCCCACCGTAAGAGAACCTCTCTGAAAGAACTTAGCTGCTTTTACAATTGTAGCTTCCACTCGCATGGAAGGAGAAGCAGGACACAGACTGTAATGGCCTTTCCAGACAGGAACAGACAATGCAGCAGGCTGCTCTATCCTTGTCACTGCAGCATCCAGCCAGCATTTCATTATGCTTAAGTATGACAAGTGACATTGTACAGCTGCCATTTCCTCGGATTTTCACAAAAAAAAACCAGAAAGTATCTCAATAAGCTCTTCCAGCAGACAAAACTGGAAATTGTTAAATTGCACCTGAATAATACAGCTTGTAGGGATTATGTTGGGAACAATAATTTACATCTTACTATACATTCCCCTGCATATGTGAGGTTTGGTAGAGGTCACAGGTACAGATAAATTTGGTTAAAATGGAGCATGTTATTTTTGGCACCATAAGTTACCTGCTGCAGGATATTGCTGTGAATATTAAGACTATTTGGCTAGTCATTGAAACAAAATAAAATCAAGTGCTTTCAGCCACTCCAGACCAAGACCAAGGGACAGCATGTCCCTTGAATCCAACAACTCATTTCAGTTAAATCTGACAACAAGATCTGACAAGGTTAAATACTTAAACATTTAATGGAACTGTGGCCAGAAAAGGACATAATTCCTACTAATTACCTCCTGAAAGATTGTAATGTGAGCTCAATTCATGATAGTCACATTCTGGAGTACAGCCATTACTGATATTCAAATATCATTACTGATATTACAAAAGTTCTAGTTGTTACTAGAAAATTTGAACCACAATACATATTCATTATGGAACTCTGACTTAATTCGTTCTGCTGATAGTAGAGCTGCTTTATCAGCTGTGTCTGCAGTACACAGATTAAGCCTTTAATCTATATCTCCTATATTTCATATATCATTCCAGACAAAAATATGAGATTCAATATTTATCTGTATTTTTTTTTTCTGCTGCCTGCTTCAACAAAAGTGAAATTTGGTGAGGTGAAATTTCCAGTTTTAACAGGGTTTGGTTTGTAGCTAATCTTTATTTTCACGTGTTCATTAACAATTGGGGGATCAAATAGGGAGGAGAAGGAAGCCCCCTTACCCCACTTCACAACACTTGTATTCATGTTTGATGGAACAGTCAAGCTTGCATCTGCTTACCTTATAACCTACTGTTGAGTTAAAAACTTCGGAGTTTATCAGTTTTGTTTACTTGGTTGTTGTTTTTTTTTTAGCAACAGCTAACAAAAGATGTGTCCAAACCATCAGTCATCTGCAGTATTGTATTGTGCTTGTAAACACGTGTTTTACAGCAGGGAAAACAGCTTCATTTATTGCTACTTACATACATAATATAGCAGTAATATAACAGTCATAAAGTGAGTCTACGTACTGTCAGCACACTGGCATATAATGGCATTTCCAAGCTTCCAACAGAATCATTATTAGTTACTATTTCCTTCTCAGAAATGCATCATGATACACTGACTCTTCATTATTAACTCTATTTTCAAAAAATACTGGAGCTTTTACAACCTTTGTAGGGGAAAAATATTTAAGAACAAAGTGAATTCCATAGTTCCCTGACAAAGACATTGTTCAGTTCTTGGTCTACAGCTATTTCAAAAGAAAGACTTCCACATCAAAAAGAAAATTAAAAAAAAAAAAGGAGTAACAGGAAGGAAGGACACACAACTACAGGTATGAGAAATAACATATCAAAACTAAATCAGGAAAATCTGATAATATGCAATATTCAAAGCCTAATATTCCAACCATATTCCTCTGGCAGACTGATCACACAGCTTTCTCATATTTTTATATTTTACTTTTAACTGAATAAACCAGTTGATTTCCATCTTCAAGCTCCTCCCCAAAGTCTCCCTCAGTGTTACCTTTTTTTAACACTGAGTTCCTTATTCTCTTCTCTCATCTCTACACAGTACTAAACCCGGCAGAACAAAAAGATCCAAATCAATACTTACAATTCCAGCTTGCTCACAAATAAAAGGAGTTTGCCAAACCTGGACCTTAAATGATCCATCACACCACACTTTGAAAACAAAACACTGGTAATGAAATCTTCTTGTATTTGTGGAACTGTTAAGGATTAGTGGTTTCTCCAAATATCTGGCAATTTCACTTCTGAAGGCGCACTATTAGTGTCAGCCGGTTTTCATGCAACATTGCTTCCTATGTATGAAATACTTCCTAACAGAAATGCATTTCTTCTTGCATTGCTCTTTCCACACTGAGCTTTCACTTTCATTATCTGTTTTTCTATCTTGAATATTAATCAGACTTAAGTACTCATTCTGCAGGTGCTTATACATGTGCTGGACCTCACTTGCCAAGCCACTCTGTTGTCTCTGGAGAGACTCTTGTGTACAAAAACAAGGAGCTGAAAACATTTGCAAGACAGTGGCCCTACTTTACACACTGATGAAACAGTCTTACAGAATGACACAGCACCAATAATAGCAACATTTCACCACCACTGATGAACTTAACACCAAGATGTAGGACAGGGCTTTGAAGGGGGTGGATAAGAGAGGCAGGGGGAAATCTGCCAAGGACTGCTGTAGACTTTTCTATGATTTCCAACACATTCAGGTTCTCAGAAGGCTTGTGACCCTTTGAAACAACTGTGGCTTGATAATCAAAACAGACTTCTTGTTGTTCTTGCCTCCAATGAATTTTGAGATGTTAGACTGAGTACACCATGGTGCTCCTGTTGCACACACACTCTTACTCAATATGAAAGGGCAGTTGTGGTTCTATCTTATATCAGCATATGTAGGTTAGCACATATGGAAGAAGCTCTAACACCAGAAGAGCCATTTGCCTTCAAGCCACAAAACAAAATTACTGGGGTGAAACAGCATCTCTTGCAATAGGCTGTATCACTGGGACAGAATCCAAAACAGTGTGTTTTGATGTATGGTGACAGAGAAGCATGACTTAAACAGCACAAGGCTCATTTAAAAAACTCTACTCTTTTCAAAATGAAATGTTACCTTTTAACCTTTGATTCCCAGAGCCCACACTACTACTGATATCTCCCCACTGTTTGACAAGAGGTCACCGACTGTGTCATTTGTTAGAGATGTAAGTTGAAGTGTCTGTCCTGTTTCTCCAACAGCCATCTCTGAAACCTTAACTAGAACATCTTTACTTAAACTTAAAACTCTACAGTCATGAGGGAGAAGAGGAACATCAAAAGCATCCTGTGACTAACCTTGATTTCTTAAACAGCTCTGAGGTATTCTTGATAAGAATGAAATTGTGTTTGCCTTCTGATGCATGACAGACATCAAACATCAAAATGGTGATATGAGTGTGACACCAGTTTCAGGAGCTCTGAGAATAACTGTTTATGATCCTAAACAGCTTGAATTACAGAAGAGGAGTTTCTTGGGCTGTAAAGTTCAAAGTAGTATTAATTCTGACAGTTGATGCCATTTTAAGAATTCAGATGCTTTCTTTGTACCTGAACTGAAGCCACCCTTGCCTTTTATATTTTCAGTGCTTTTTGTCCCCCTTCTGTCACAAAAACTGGTATTTCCTGATATTCCTGTTCCCATGCCTTGTAGCAGTTCATCATGACTGACTTCCTCAGCAGCATCTGAGGAAGCCTGTAAGTAAATGTTAACTGAGGTAAATAATAAAAGGAACTCCTTGAACCAGTTTGGGCTTGAAAGCAGCTGCAATTCGCAGCAGGGCCCCAGCCCACCTTCCCTGAGTCCTGATCTCTCCCATGGCACCCCGTCACCCCATGCTGCTCCCCAGGGAATTATACAGTCATTAAGGTTGGAAAAGCCCTCTAAGATCAAGTCCTACCTAAAATTGCCAGGCCCACCATTAAACTATGTCCCTAAGCACCATCTCTACACTTTTTTGAACACTTCCACCACTTCCCTGAGCAGTCTGTTGCAATGCTTGATCACCCTATCAGTGAAGAAAATCAGGGAGCCATGTCTCAGCCAGCCCCAGGGCTCCCAGTCCAGCACTCCTGGACCCTGTAGGTGGGGACAGCCCTGTCTCAGGGCCCCTGCCCTCCTGCTGACCCATGTGCCCCCTCTGAGCCCTGACACAGCACTCTCACCAATGCTACAAACCCCACAGGGCCAGCAGTGACCCTGGCCCAGTGATCAGAGTCCTGAAACAGTGCTGCTGTTTGGACAGTGCAATGTCAGAAAGTACACCCATTCCAATCCTAATTACATAAATCAAATGCAAGTTCTGAAAAAAAAAAAAAAATCTCCAAATGCCACATAATTCAGCTGTGGAGCTTTACACTTACATGGTCTGATTAAAACCTTCAGTCCTTTTTGCTTGGGATCTTCTTGACGAAAAGAAAACTGGAGAACTGTATTTGATTTTGTCTCAGGGCCTTAGCACAGTCCAGATTTCTTGGTCCTGTCATCCTCCCTTAGCACTGTAAACAGCCTGTACATAACCAAGTAAATCATCCCAATTCCTGCAGGTACCCACTAATACCCCATCACAGAACTGCAGATTTAAACTATAATAAACCCAAACTAACATTAAACCACACAGAGGAAAATGGATACAATCTGCCCCATCATGAGACTATTTAAATGCAGATTTTGGGTACCTGCTATTAAGTATCCTTATACTTTTTTAAGATGGACTTGTTGGGAAGCAAATGCTTTGTTTTGGTTCACTGTACTTCATTCTTATTAACGATCACATCCTAAGCCTGAGCTTAAGTCACAAACCTTAATTTTATTTTTTTGAGGATATACTGGAAACAAAGTAAAATAAGCAACACTCCCTAAATTCTATAGGAAATGGGGTGCACATGCACTTGAGAAAAGGAAACAGGGAACAGGAAATAAGTGCTATGTGTGGCTTTCTAAGAAAAATGAGGGCCTGACTTACATCAAATAAGGATCGTCATGAAAACTGCACCCCAAGCACTGCAATTAGGCTTCAACATCTTGAGATTTTACCCAGAAACATTGTACTTAATGTTTCACTTTGACTGAGTACCTTCCCTCTACACACACAGAGATGTCCAAGGTCAGTGAAATGAGAAGGCTGCTCAGTTATGTGAGAATCTGTCAAGATAGTAACAGAGATCCTGACAGCATGATGACCCAGAAGGCATCATAAGCCAGCAGAAAGCACTTTAGTCCAAATATCCTGACACCAAAGAACTGAAAACAGTCCAGAAACATTTGCATGATTTCCAGAGCGCTTCCTCTACAAAAGAATTTCATCCTTCACTGCATTTTTCTTCTAAATATCTCCCAGCATTATTACTAACAAGGCCATTTTAATGATGACCACAGAGAGTTGGCTGATGGGATGTACTAAACCTCATAATTGCTCTTATTATGGAATTTATTATCAGTAAAATATTATCAAGGAGACATAAGAATTGAATGCTGACAAAACGAACTTTTACTGCTAACATTCATCTCTGTTACTGGGACCACATCTTCCAGTATTAAGGCCATGTCCATTTATAGAAATAAATGGGCACACAGCAACACTTAAGCTCTGAACAAGTCATCTTGAGCCTTTATATCTGCCCTAAAATCTCCAAATGTACAAGATTAACGTACAGAGAACTACCTGACTTCCAGTCATCTTCATGTACAGTACAGGACCTGAGATAAAATCACCCTGGAACATGACTTGCTTTGCTTAGTTTTTTTTGGAGATGCTTTACAACAAAGGGGAACAGTATATGCTAGGTCTGAAGCCAGGTCCCATTTCTCCAAGTGTCTCTGCCATCATCTATCATCAGCACAGCACAGAGCCTGGAGAAAGGTCTTAAAGCCTCCTATTGTTCAGTCAGTAACCAGCTGCAAATAAACCACCTCTAAACAAGAAGCCCAGACTACAGTTTTTACTATTCTCAGTATTGTGAGGTAACAGCTCCCATTTGAACCATAAACTACAAAACACTGCTTTGATTTATAGTTTTATAAACACACAGTTCAGAACACAGGCTTCTTCCTGTTCCTGTACTGACAGATTCAAGGTCTTTGATAATCACACCAAAACCTTTTTCTAGCAATGTTTTATTTGACCAACAGTACCCAAACCATTTTGTTCACCACCAGAACGATCAATAACAAAACTGGTAACCAAGAAGACAAATTTAATCTTTTAAACAAGACACACAGTTCTAGCTGTGTCATTCTGTTTTATATATCAGAGAGAAGGTAAAAAGTGAACCTTGAAATACAAGGCTGCCTCTGGTACCACTTAATTCTGCTGCTTGTACAGAACTGAAGAACCAATAATGAAGACTACTGTCACTTTTCATTCATGAAAACTTTGCAGGAGGAAAAAAAAAGGGAAAAATATACATTTTCATATGCATTATTTCAGTGCAGTAATACCCCTTCATTGTCTGTGGGAGAAGAGGTATTGACTTGAGAGCTCCTCGAATCTTTTAATGTACATATTATCAGTTCTATTTTGTAATTTCCTCTATTTATTTCAGCTTCATTGTAGATGCCTTGATATTTCTAGTAAAAATATATGAAAACGTCTCTTGACTCTGCTATGGAATCATGAGTAATATTGTATTGTTACCACCACTCACACAAAAGTCATTTACTTCATTATTACTCAACCTTAAAGTGATACCTTTGTGTGACAATCACAATCTTTACTTCTTTTCAACTTTACAACCATGTGTGCCATTTCTTAACTGCCATCATTTAAAATGTTTCCCTGTACTGCTTCAATTGCATTACCTAGTGTCATTTTGGAAAGGCAGATCTCACTTCCACTTCTGTTGGGATGGTAGCAACTTTTAAACAAACTTTGGAGAGCCACAGAAAAGGAGGTGGGCTGTTTTATTTTTTGGCTTCTTTTAATTAGGAGAGAAACAGCAGTTAAAAAAGGTATACCCACTGCTAAGAACACTCTGTCCCAGGCTATTTTTCAGAATGCTTTCACTTTTCCCCCATGGCAGGGGCGTTGTAACCAGATGACCTATAAAATCCCTTCCAACCCAAAGCATTCTAAGGTTCTATGAAATGTTTGTCCCTAAGCATCTGTCCATAGGCTTTTGAAAGTTTAACACTGTAGAAATAACACACTTAGCAAGACAGATAATGTTCTCCCTAAAGATTCTACTGTGGGATAAAAGCTAAGAGATTGCACCTGCTTTTGGAGTGATCCTTTCCTGTCCTCCTTCCTTCTTTCATTCACATCTACATCACCCAAAAGAAAGAGCTAATACAGGACCAGGATGGTGCATCAAGGTGATAATTCATCATCCCTTTTCTCTCAACAAACCCACAATTGATATTGATTTGGCAGTGACTCTCCACAGTGTTCAGAGAGCAGGAAAACATTTGTGCCTTCCCCATACCTCAGTCCTTGCAGGTCCCATGGCTGCCTACACAGTTCTGGGAGCTCTCAGGCTGCTAACACAATCCCCCAGACCCTGAGACATGGATAGACAGTCTAATTCACAGGGTTCTGTCCTTAAACACAGTGCACTCTCTTGTTTCAGACCAGGCACTCCTCCAGGTTTTCTCCACAGCCAGGTTCTCATGACAGGAGAATTCCTGTGCAAGTACTGTTCTGCATTAGGGACAGAGCACCATCCCAGGACTGATCCAGAAACTTGAAATGACTATTCTATCCCTATCTTCTGGCTCCAAGTTTACCAAATTAAGACCATTAGAATCAGCTTTTTGCTGCCTGGGATAGGTTATTTCACACGATAGGCATTACACACACATACACATACATATATATCTCACCACTCTGACAGTCAAAGAAAGGGCACACATGCAAAACTCCATCTGCCACTGACTTTCACATTGTTATGTTCTTTTTTCTTCTTCTCCCATTGCTCAAAGTCCCCTGTTCTAACATAATTTCACACACTTACATACAAAAAGACCCATATCTCTGAAGTTGTGTTTTCTCCACCTGACCCCAGTAGAAGACAACTGCTTCACTACCAAGAGAGCAACTAAAACCAAGAAAATTTACCTTCATCACACAACAATAGTCCTAAAAATAATGAGGTGATACACCGACTTCAGAGGCTTAATACTTCTTTCAATTTATGCTACACTGCCTGCTTAAATGTTTTTATTGTGATGTGTACCAAGGGAACATTTAATAGACCTGCACCTGGATGGATGTAGGCTTTCATTTACCTTCAAGGTTATTTTCACAAAAGCATTACATTTTCCCCTTTTATCACAAAGCTGCCAGAGTGCTTCAAGTCCTTCGTCTGCAAATTATGAGTTCCAATACAATTGCCAATACAGGAAGCGATATACCATCTTTAGTTAGGAACATCATCCTCCCCTCCCCTGCTTAACACTAGGAGAAAATTACAAATGAGTCATTATGGAAAATGCTCAGCAAGCCAAGTACTGCACTATAAGCAATTTGGGAGCTTATTTTCCTCTCAGAATAATAAATTAGTGACAACCCATAGTTCTTCAGTTTAATCTGAAGGATTGTATTTCTATTAGGGGAAATGCCAGTTTCCTTGGATCCTGCTTCTTAACAACTTCTGTTATCTCCCATAATATTCCTCCTAAACCTCCACACAGAAAAGGTACACTCAACATGGTATCCAGTTACTGTGTTGGAGTCTAAGCCTACAGCTGTCCTTGTCTACATCAGAAACAGCTATTGGGGGGCACTTGAGAAACAGCAATCCCATGCTGCACAGGGAGGCTGTGAAGCAGAGCTCGAAATAGGCAGGATTTTCCATCTACTGAGGCAGTCCCTGCTCGGAGTCTGCCAAAAAGTGTTTTCAAACATAAGTAAAAGATTAAGGTGTTCTAAGAAACCAGATGGCTCACAGCACCACAACTACTTTTGTATCTATTTTCTCTCATCCCAATACCCCTGGAAATGGCAGTGGTTTGTGGCTGAGAGACCTGACAGTCTCTGCTCTGTGGTTGCACTGCTGAGAGTGAGAAAACAATAGCTACTACATAAGAGGAGAGAGGGACCGCAACTTCTTAGCACAAAGCCACAGACAGAAAACTAATCTGCATCTTCACAGTAAAAAAGCAAAACAGAGGCTCTCAGACTTTCTTGAAAGCATGAAGACTCCCTTCTGACCAACTGCAGCAAGTCAACCCAGAAACACTTAGCTTTAGCATTTAGATCTTCTAATTATGTAAGACAGTGTACTCTTCAGAAGAAAGAAAAACAGGCCCTGGACTCTCAGCCCCCTCACACTGTACTTTGTACTTGGTAAAAAATTGTAGTCCTCTGATTTGACATTATTAAAAAAAATAAATAAAGAAAAAATCTGTAACAACAAAACAGCAACAACAAAATCCCAAACAATCAAACAAAACAAATTCAAAAACCCCCCAAAAACAATACTCACCCCTTCCCGCTCACCTGCCAGCAGCAGCTCTGAGGCAGGAGATCTACTGACTTTTTATCTCCTCCCCTAATCATCTCATGATAATCACTTCACCTGAATAGCAGCTGTTTCCCCTTAACCTCCACCTGTAAGCCAAGAGAACCAGCCCAAGTTGTATCAGCAGGTTCATAATGAACTTGAATAAAACAGGAGACAACGGCTTGGTTGCACCTCTTGTGTTAGTGCTACACTCTCCTCAGTGTTACTCCAATA
Source organism: Platyrinchus mystaceus (assembly GCA_035041135.1). Taxonomy (NCBI): domain Eukaryota; kingdom Metazoa; phylum Chordata; class Aves; order Passeriformes; family Tyrannidae; genus Platyrinchus; species Platyrinchus mystaceus. The sequence goes on along the minus strand of JAWWLV010000180.1, from coordinate 6,753,810 downwards.
TGTGTGCATGATGCCAATCATACAGTGTGGCACAAGATACCTTTCTTAAAAACACATGAATAACCCAAATATATTGCTCTAGGCCCTAATTGCAGATCTCCTCAGGAACAGAGTGAAAAAACCACCTGTGTAAACTCAGTCTCGTTCAGAGCCAGCTGTAATGAATCTCCACTGATAAGGAAGAATCCTGAAGTGTAGCAAGTTTTTTCCTCTCTTCACTTGATCACTTTACCTATTTATTCAGTCAGGCTGGGAAACAAGATGTTTATTGCCACTTTTAATCCTGTATTTAAGCTTAACCCTGCTTTAATCATTATTAATTCAAGTTTGGTATTTTATCTATGTCTACTTTATGGGCTGTTATTGGCCTTGAGCATGTTGTCCCAAATTTCGCTTTCCCCGTATTTGACAGTTCCTGACTTTTAAGCCTCTTAAGAGATGGGTTTAGGGCCACCTCTTCCAGCAATGCTTTTCTGGGCAGGTTTGGTAGGATGCAAAGCCTTTCTCAGAGTTCAGCAGTTAGAAGTGGGCAGTTATCATGCTGATTTCAGAGCTTTGCAGTCTTCAGATGCAACCAGTTCTCAGACTCACACATGAGCAACTCCATCTAAGGACTTTTTTGGTGGATCTGGTTTTAAAATACAATGATCAGCACGTGGTTGAGAGTTGCATCTCTGGTTTCAATTGAGATTTTACTCTGCTCAGCACTAGTCTTGATCCAGCAGCCTGTGGTTTGTTGCACTCTTGTTCAGAGCAATCTTTCTGTCAAACAGAATGTGAGCTCAGAAAAAAACCTTTTTCTCTTCAGCATTTTATGCCTGATTTGCTGTCCTGCACATCCACTGAGGTAAACAGCAATTGTACTGTATTATTTGAGTGGAATTTCACCAGTCCAACATCATCACAAATGAGGGTCATGATATCGCCCTTCTGGCAATTGGTAGCTCAGCTAAAAGTTATTGCTGTCACTCATGATAATTATCCATAAGAACTTGGAAAGGAAACAATTATTGGTGTACCAAACCACTCAGTGGCTCCCTGATTTTAAATTCCACTGCGTTACATTATTTTGACGTATGTTAAGTGGCACATCAGAACAAAAGAAGCACATTTAAAGCTGAAAAGTACCTTTTCATTCTTCATACCTGACTTTTGTATCTCTAAAGAAAATTAAAGCTTTACCCTTCATTTCTAGCTGTATATTTTAGCAGCTACATTAAAATAATCAATTAAATTTAGTTTCCTTTTTGCTTTCTCAACTGCAGCTACACATAGCCTTGAGTCACAAGATACAAGAGTTCAAAAGGATAAAACTATTCCATTTGAGATGTTATACCACTAATCAGCATCTATAATAATATGATTCTTATTCTTGAAAAGATTTTTTGCAAAGAAATTAGCAGACAATTAGATGACTTTAAATTAACATATGGGCATATGATAAAGTGTCTGACCAAAAAATTGGGAAGAAGGAATGGTAAACCAATGTATAACTAATATCGCTTATTATAAGGCTTTGGTTTGGTTGGTTGTTCTCTCTTTTTTTCTGGAGGAGTACAGCATTACTATCTCAGATTTTGCCTGCATAAACAGGGTCCTAGAGAGATACCTGTGACTTATCCCTGCTTATCCATCAGGCAGAGCTGAAAACACATATAAGTTTGCATCTAGAGAAAAATCTCTTCATCACCATGTGCAGTGTTGGAACAGCTGTTTTCATTTACAGCCAGCTACACCTCAGGTACTGTTGAATGGGAATGTGTATTCCTGAATTTAGTGTGGTTTGTCTGCTTCTTTCCATTGTTGCATCCTTAATGCACCCATCCAACTGGGATAAATCATAGCTGAAGTCTTGAATAAAACTGAGAAGGAGTGAATTGTGAGCTCCCAGATTGCCTTCCAGAAGGACACAAGTGGGTATGACACAGTGGAGACCACCTTTTAGCATTTTCATTCACGAATCAAAATTTGCAAAGCAGATTTCAATACACCAGATATTTGGGCTCACTGTAAGGGTGTTATTTAGCATCTACATTGTTTAGCAAACAAGAACCTAAGAAAAGGAGTGGGTCTCAGGGACAGTTAAAGGAACACATTGGTGGGAAAAAGGTACCAAAGCTGATAAAAATTTTCCTCACACCAATGAAAACCAGTAACTAGGTAAAAATCCATTTAAATCAAGTATGTCCCAAATGACCCCAGAGAAACTATGAAAGTAGCAGTATCAATGAGGTGAAAGGAGAGAAGCCACAATTGTTCTACTGGACTCCAGAATCCCACTGCATCCTCCAGGAGACTGGGGAACAGGACTGTGGGGTCAGCTGGGAGTTGGTTTTGAGTTGTTTCATTGCAGCCATGGGAATATCTCCTTAGCATCATAAAACTGCTGTGTGTGCTGCATACCCATGCTCCCCCTTCACTAGGCTCATGCAGCAGATTTCTGTGGACTAACAGCCAAAAAATTCAGCATCAGATTCAGATGTTGACAACAAAACAGATCATAAGAACACCAAATCTAGTGACCTTAGCAGAATCTGGTACAAGGTGTTTGCTAAGCAATCTCTTGTATTTCATCTCAGCATTTCTGGACCAGCACATAAACAATGAATTCCTGGCTCTCAAGATATTCACCACTTAATCAACAAATACACATCTGTAGCTTCATTAAAAATTCATATATTTTCTTTGTGCTGAGATCCTGTGTGGTTTTTATCTCATTTCTCTTTAGTATCACTATATTTTCCTTACTGCATATAGAAACCAAAAAACACAGAGACCAAGAGCGTTGCTTTTCACCTGGAAGAAGGTGGCCTATCAAAGCCTCCAGTACTCTGAAGGAGGCACTATTTGCATGAAAAGTGTCCCCAGAATGCTGCCTCTACAAAGGCATCAACAAGTAATCAAATTCTGGAAACTCTTTAAAGTTACTCTCCTTTAACTTTCAGTCTGAATAATTTATTTTCTGTTTGAGCTCCTGCCTGGAAAGAAGCATGCATAACACTGATGGGGTTAGGATGCTACACTGAGCACCCTGAAGCTATGGCTTGATGATTTAGTCTTCAAAACATTAAATCTCAGGATAAATTTTCCCTTGCTAGACATACTTACACTTCCAGAACAGCAAGGTAACCCTATGGAGACAAAATCTAGGTAAATAGTACATCAACACGGAATAAACCTGAATAAACTAGGAAAAAAAAATAAATTGCTTGAATGAAGAAATTGAAGGGAAGGAATTTATTTTGTTCTGATTAAAAAATCCTTGTATAATTGTTTACCTATCTTGTAAGCTCCATACTTTGAGGGGGATTGATGTAATTGACTCATCTCTGCTACTGCTCAAAATAGAGATGGAGACAGTATGATAAATATTATACCTTTTATGTTTCTCTTCAGATGAAACAAACAAACAACACTTTCAAGGCCTGGAGTAGTAGGACCTTCCCAGCAGTTCTGGGGGATGATCACTGATCTCTGACTGCAGCAGAAAGAATTGTGCTCTTAAATGTCTCTGCCTGCCACATACACCACCGAGGTTCCCAGTCCTTCACCTGAGACATTTCTTTCCTCACCTGGAAAGAATGGTAAAAACAGGGTGACACACAGCAGCATTTGCTGAGTTCTGTCAGTCCCCTGTGCTCTTTTGCTAAAGGTCTCTGAACCCCAACCAAGATGCTGAACAATTTTACAGCTTGTCAAAGCCCGTTTGCCTTCTGGCTGTATTTTAGCAATTCATCTCCCTTGCCCAATGTCTTGGTAGTCCAGGGGTACCTGTCAGACATAGATTTCAATGGGTATTTTTCCTGCAAGGCAGGAGGGGAGAAAAAGAGAATAACAGTGGATCTGTGTCAGCTGCTTGCCCACAGAACTCTATCAGGGTTGGGACATGACCCCTCTCATGTGCATTTGCTGCTATGCTTTGCCTCTGGTGCACGGTAATGAGAACCCACACAGAAGATAATACACAGAAATACAAGGCTGCAGCAAGTGGAAAGGGTTAAACCCTTTATCTCTTCCATCTGATTCTCAGAATGAGTAAACCTGATTAAACCTCCCATTTCAGGGCATGAACAGCATCTGGCAAAACAGCTCCAGTGCAGAGTAAGTTTCCTTGCAAGATCTGTGTTTCCAATCACGTTAAGAAGATGCCAAATAAGAGGGGCTCCTCCCAGGAGGTCTAAACTCTTTACTAGGAGTTAAGTATGTTGAGCTGTGAGGAAAGCAATCTATTAGAAATACATTAGATTCAGAAGACTGATTTTAATGTGATATGCTTACTGTATGAATCAAAGGCAATCCATCAAGCCTCTTCTATGCTTCAAAAAACAGGGAGGAGATGTACTAGACTAGGTTGTGGACAATCTGAAGCATGTTCACGTGCCCTGACCATGGATGCTGCTGCACTGTGAACCAACCAAAACCAAATACACAGGCCTGGGGACTTAGGCAGTAATTGGTGCAGAGGATTTGACACTGCTAATATTTTCTCCTTGGGGACGTGCAGCCTCTGAGGTAAGATGAGCATTTTCTGAGCTCTCCCAAAGGTGCACAAGAGTACTTGCCCTTGCCATTTGGCGAGGTGTTGACAGATGATTAAATGAGCAATGGCCATGAACTCTCCACAGAAGTGTCAGTAGTACTTTTCACTTACCTTTTGTAGTAAACTTGCTCCTACATTAGCCAGGAATAATGTAGGAGAGGAACATGAGACATCTGAAGCCCCCCAGCAAACCTCACTTTGCATAAGTCTCTGCATGAAATCTGACCTACGTGTCCTCAGTCTCCTGGATGAGACCATAGCTGTAACCATTCACCCTGCCAGTTTGTGAATTTATGCTTCTGAACTCATCTACTAAAAAGTTTCTAAAACACGTGAAGCTTGCATTACATAAGGCAATCTTGATACCCCCAAGAACTAAAACACTGGACTAAGGGATAATGAAGATAAAATTTCCAATTGCAAAGACTTACCATGGAAGCCACTGGTTTTAGAAAGAAATGACATTGTGTGTGGGAAAAAAATCCTCCAGGGAAAAAGAAAAAAAAAAAAAGAAAAAAGGATATAAGGGAAATGGAGAACTACATTGAGAGTCCCATGATTAATTACTATCAATATTTGCATTATGTCTGTAACCGCACTTCCTAGTAATGGACAAGGACCTCTTGTGCTAACTACTAATATATTAATTCTGAGTCATATCTGTGCAGTGTTTGACAGCCTTTGTCATTAAAACATAAGGCACTTTGTAGCCTTGCCAACAGACCAAGCTTCTCCTTGTTCCCTGTAATTGGCATGCCAGTGATAACTCTTTGCTCTCCAGGAGGTTGGAGGAAGTGCTGTACTTGTCATTGCTAAATCAAGGACTACAACGTGGCATTTAAAAGGTGATGGGAACAGTGAGGCCATGTAAGAAATCCCTGTGATATTTCCAACTGAATAATACTAGTTCCTGAGGAAAAGCCCACCTCATACTTTTCTGGCTGTCACTGCAAATGACCTTGCTGCCTCTGCTGCTCTTACTGTAAATAAGAATTCCCCTGAAGTCAGTGGAACTACATAGCTATAAAACTCGCAAGAGGAGAGATTGTATAGCATAAAAAAAGCAGGCAGATAGTGCCTTGCACTTTTGACTAAATCTGAAATTAAATCTATTTTCAGCCTCTGTCAAAAACAAAGAAAAGGAAATTTTTTTCTAAATTGCTATTGAGTGAGAACATATTTCTTATGTCAGACATGCCTGATAACTGCCTAATACGATGTCTGATTGTGTTGTCTGTATATATGAACTGCATATTCATACAAATGATGAAAAATTAATCTCTATGTGGCTGTACAGAGAAGCTTTTCTGAGAAAAATACTCAGGACATGACATCGGAAACCAAGATGCTGTACTGGGTTAGGGATTGAGATCCCTATTGAGCCTGTGTACTTGCACTCATATTTCTTTCACTGCTCTGGTACATTTTTGCATGTGAAGGTGTGTGAAGAGGGGTGTTGGACAAATTAGAATATTCTACAGAACACTGGTACAATCTGTCTCCTTCAGCTTTGGAGAGGGGCGGTAATTTAGATATCATAATGTTGTGTGCTATGGATTAGAAATGCAAGGAATAATCAAGTGTGATGTTTAGTTTAATTTCCTCCCCTTTGTGCATGTACTTATTTCTACCTTGCAGTACAACATTCTGCCACTTAAAGTTGCTGTGGAGGTACCTCAGAAAAGTGTTCAATGAGGGAACAGGGTAAGATATAGGTGACTATTTAAAATTTGGGACCCAAACATTCCCATAATGGCACCAAATGACATCAGAAACCAGGAAACAAAAACTACTTACAAAATGAATTCTCTGTGCTGGTTCACAGCATCATCCAAAGATCATGAAGTCCCTCTTTCAAAGTCCCTCATTCAAAACATGGCCCAGGCTGTGCCCTCTCTGAGAAGCTGTTATCAGAAAGAATAAAGAAGAGGCACATATTTCTTTAGTGGAAACTCTCTCAGTACATTTCCCAGAGCATAAGTAATAATTGAAAAAGTTCTATGAATACTTTCCTGGTATCACCCTTAATCTTTCCTGATGCCTTATTAACACCTTAGTGGTGTCTGAATAAGAACAGCTTAGTCACATATCAACTGCTCCTTGTGCTACGTGTATAATTTTAGCTGTAGGTAAAGACAAGCTAAAGGTTTAGAGCTTCAAGTCCAGGAGATCCTGAAAAAAATCCAAAATTTTAGAAGAGCTCTCTAATAAACAAACAACCCTGGTTGTTTCTACTCAAGCATTTTCCGACCATTTCCTTAATACAGACTAGATTTAAGACACTAGTGCTGCCAAGACTCCAGAAAGTAGAAGTAACTGGGTTTGTCTTACTATAAGGCATTTACACCCACCAGTGAGACAGCAGCCTTGCAGACTTCAAAGAACACAGCAGACGTGCATAGCAGTATTAAACTAATTATCAAGATCATTATTGACTTTCTCTTCCCACACAGTTTGTCTTTCTAATTACAACTACAAATACACAACCTAGGTGACCCCCTTCCCACGTATATTCACCAAATGCTGAAAAATCCCCCTTGCAATTCCAGATGCAAACAGCTGGTGGTTAACAGGAGTCCTCTTTGGAGAATAGCCATCTACTCTAAACACATATTAGTTAAATCCAAAGGTACTTCTGGGAGGCATTTTATTTTCCTGAGTCAACATAATCTCATCTAATGTCTGGGAGCATCAACCCTCCCACTGTGACTTGCCATGTTCAACACAACCCTGGGCAGCTACTTAAGGGCAGAGGACACAGCTCTGGTGCTCTGCCTGTTCCATATTCATTTACACTCATAAAAAAAAGTGCTACTCTTACTTACTTGTGCAACATATTGCACTGTCATGACCTGCTCAAGGCTCAGGACAAAAGAGATTTGGCATCTACCTTGGAATTTGTACCCTTTCAAGCCAAAGGGATAACTATGGTCACTGGCCTACAGCTCCCTTCTGCCACTTCCTCAGCAGTGGGTGACATTTTCTAGACACTGTCTGACACCCCCTGGAAAAAAAAATGTGCTGATTTAAAACAGTCTAAATAGTGATTTGGGAGGGGGAAGGGTGTTTGCCTCTATATTTTGCTTGTTTGTTTGTTTGCCATTCTTAACTGCACACATTTGCATAAAAGAAGGAATGTTGTATCATCTTCTCCCAGAGCTTACTCTCCATCTGAATCCTCTTGATGACAGCTTAATCATTTCCACAGCAACCAAGATCATGGCATCAAATAGGGTATAAGCAGCAGGAACAAATGATGTCTCACGAAACAGAGATTCTCTACCATGTACATAAATACTCTGAAAAATAAGAGAGAAACAGAAAATATCTGTCACAAAGATATGATTATTATAAGAGGGAATGGCTGTCAAATTTTTCTTTCATTGTCTCTCTGCTGTTTCCTAACAATACAAAATTATATTATGTTCCATGGTTTTAAACATTATTAAATGAAAGACCCAGCATGAGGGACAGACAGCATCCTTGGTCAGAGCTGGCAAGGCAGGTTTACATGCCGTTCCTCTGCCAGGCACAGCCCATGCTTTAGGTGGTTGCAAAGGAATCCTTTTGGGCCTGTTTGGCTTTAGCAACTTTTGCTAAGTTTGTTCTAAATCAGGAAAATAGCTGGACTCATGACCCTAGCCCCTTATTTTCTGTAATTCCAGGTGCTTTTACTTCAAAAATATCCCTTTTTATGATAAAACAAAAACTAAACCTCTGTTCTTACTAGGGAGGCCCTTTTAATGTAACCTTTCAGAATAAGGACTTCAAAGTCTGACCTTTCAGTTCCTCCAGCAAATGAGCAACGTGCCACAACACAGCATGTAGCAAGCAGATCTGAGTTTCTTGTCTCTAGAGCATGTACTGACGATCACAGATCAGTACTTGGTTCCCATGTTGAGTACAAATTACTTCATGGTTGGGTTTTAGGAAAAGCAGATCCTCCTCCTGCCCCTTTTTGCCTACAGTGCAGTGCCATGCAGTGTTGCAGGCTGCTTCCCCATGGCTTGTTTTATGTGCTTCAGCTCCCTAACTTAACTGAGCTGTACAGGTAGATGGAAATAGCTGTACTTTTTGAATGCTTTGGGATGAATTGCAAATGATTGTTTAGTTCAGGGATGGCCAATTGCAAGCAACTCAGAATGATTTAATCTTATGTACCATGCCAAGCTATGCCATGGCTCAGGGCAGCATGACGACTGGTGTGACACTCCAGGGTCAGGAACAGGCAAATGGTCATGCCAGACTGAATGGGTGACATCAAACCTGCAGGTGGTAAAACTGCTGAGGAAACTAATATCTGACACAGGAATAAACTGAGTAAAACTGCTAGAAGAATGGATTACTGATCACTCTGCCTTCGGTTTGAAAATTAATGCTACAGAGAGACAGAGAGCAATCCCGCTCTCTTTCCAAGTGAATAAATCTGATGAAGGCAGGAGCTGCTAAAATTAAGATCTGTGGCCCTCAAGTGTGTGCTGGTGGTAATGCGTGTGGGAGCACCGCTGCTGAGCTCACACCGAGGGAGGGAGATGATATGAGAGAGGGGAGCGAGGGAGCACAAGGACCAGTAAGGAGTAAGGAGGGTATCACTAAAGTAGCTTTGAAACATGCAGATTCCTGGAACACCCACAAAGCCCTGTCACACCAGTTAAAGTAAAGTCTTTCACTTACAACCGAAGGCAAGCTGACAGCCCACAGAATTTCCAGCAGGGCTCTTGCCTTTGATCCGGTCTCCTTTATTATTGCATAAAGTCAGCTCATGTGACTGGACACAAATGAAATCCATCTCACCTTTTCCAGTGTGGATAGTTATGGACTTGGATCTCCTGTTAAATTTTGTCTGTGGTAAGATTAGTACAAAAATACTTGCACCTGTCTATGCCAAATAAGTGACATCTCTTGTCACTGGCTGATAGTCAGAAGGGAGCTAAAGACTATACAGCAAGTTTTAGGCAAAGGTGAAACATGAATGGCTTACTGATTAGAATAAGCCCGCTGCAAAGGCTGGGAGTTGACTCTAGGCTTTAGGCCTTCAAAACAGCACATAATCTCTTCCCCAAATGTTGGAGAGGATCAAATGGTGAAACTTTTTCGTGATTTCACCATGAGCACCCACATTTTCAAATTTTATGCTGGTGGAATTGTGTGTTAATGTGAGAGATGTGAGTCTCATGACAAAATGTAGGGGGTCAGATCCTGTGGGGAAAAAAAAGCCCAACCAAACAAAATGTGGTTATAAGGCATCAGAAAGCAAAGGATCACAACTCTTTTTCTCATCATTACTTTACACAAACTCCATGATGATTTTGAAATTCTGGCTCACGAATTTTGAAATGCACTAAGCTGGACATGTTCCCCGGTGACCTCCTGAGCACTCAAAAGGATGTAAATCTGCCAGTTTTTATTGCTGGCTACCCACAAATTCAGGTCATTTATCAAACAGCACTAAGCACTCTCACCCAGGAGTCTGCCCTAGCATCTTTCTCCAGGATATACTGAGGGAGCCACACATAACTTTTATTCACATAGTTATTCTGTTACAAGTAGCTAAACCTCCATTGTATGCATAGATACGTATTTTTAAAAAGGAAAATTTGGGATGTCTGAAACATGAACTGAACTACACACAAAGCCAGGTACAAATCTTTGATTTGAATAGACAAATCTTTCTGTGATTTTTTTTTTCTACAATTCAGATTTTCTCCTGTTTTACACTGATTTTTCCCTTGTGCCCCAAGTGCCAAATGTTTCTTCCTGTTTGAAGGTATTTTTTTGAATAGCTGGTACATACCAGCGTAAACTTAGTAGGGAGGGTTTTAACAATAACAAAATATCCAAACTGCCCTTTCAGCAAGCCTCCAAAGGAGTTTTCCCATGTTTGTACACTCACTTCAGGCGAACACTGTGAACATTTTATGCAAAACAAATTACTTGGTAAGGTGTGATGTGAAGCACAATTTCCCAATTATTGTTACTCTTGTCAGAATCATAGAATTGTCTCAGTTAGAAAATACCCTTAAGATCATCAAGTTCAGCCACTAACCTGGCACTGCCAAGTCCACCCCCCTAAATCATGTCCCTAAGTGCTACATAAACATCTTTTAAATGCCTTCAGAGATGATGATTCAACTGCTTCCCTGAGCAGTCTGTTCCAATGCTTGACAACCCTTTCAGAGAAGATTTTTTCCCTGATATCCATTGTCATCATATTTCCTCCCAACATGCTTTTCATATTGCCTCTGAATTTCTAAGAATCAACATAATTAGCCACTTCAAACAAAGACCCTCTGACCTGTGTAAACAGATACAGCCATAAAGCTTTCTGATTTTTTAATCAGTGTTGCTTCTGTGCCAGGCAAAAGATTTAGTTTACTGAGATATGTTCCTCTGCTGAGAAACACATTATCTAGGTTTCATGTTGGAGTAAGAGGTTTGCTGAAGAGTGTGGCATTCTTTTGCCAAAAGGCATTTATTCTGTATGTCCACAGACTTAAACAGAAGAAAAAAAGTCTTAATTCTGCACGGCTGCATTGGAAGAACTGTAATACTCACAGCAAGCCCTGGGTTTTAAAAAACTTGTGGGCCACCATATCAAATACATCTCATTATTAGTAAATTGCCCAATGTTTAGTCATTTAATATCTTTTACCACTTTCCCAGGGATAGAAGTCTCTTCTTGAAAGAATTGACATTATATCTATATCTGTGAGCAAAACCTTTAGAGCAAAATGCACAACCTGCAAATCCTACAGCCTTTACACACATGCTGTGCTGAACGCAGGAGGCACTCCTTGTACACTCACTGGCAGTGTCTGCAGAAGCAGCTCATCTTCATGCTGGCTTGCAGCATCCTGGTGGAGGGGCAGCAGGTATGCCTACACAGTCACAGTCCATGCCAATAGATGGGTACTGCTGCAAGTGGCACAACTTTCCCCAGGACTGTCAATAAGGAACAAAATGACCTCTGTGAAAGGAGCAAAGAGACTCCAACGTGTCTCCTTTAAGAACAGGAGGGATTCAGATTTCTAATTCAGCAGCTAAATGAGGCGGACACTAATAGTGATCAAACTAAAGCACTGAAAGTAAGAAGATGGGCTTACTCTGATTCCTGAAAGAGGTGTGGGGGAGAAGTGGAAGAAATCAGTGAAACTTCTCACTGCTTTTATTCTTAAAATGTATCATAAAAATGCTCATTGACCTCAGTGAAGGTTGTGAGGTGTGTAACAAGAGTGTGTCAGTAGCTGACTATGACTATGAGTAAAAAGGTAGAGCCAAAGAGGATCTGTAAATGCTATTGAAGACAAGAGCACTCCAAAGAAATTTTCTTCACTTCCCGTCTAGTGCCAATGTGAACATCAAGGACACTCACCTTCTCCCCCATTTCCACTGCTCTGGAGAAGTAATTCAGGTGTCAAAGTATTGCTTGGAAGAACTGCTAGAGAATAGGAAAAAAAAGAACCAGATAAACAATGTCTTTACATAAGTTAACTTAAATTCACATAATAAATCTACTTCATCGGCTGTTATTGAGTGTCCTAGTCTGGAGCTACAGATCTATAATTAGCTCTATAGTGCTGTCAGTTTGTTACAGCTCATGTGGCAAAACTCTTCTTTCAAAAACAGCAGCTAATTCTTCCTCTCTGAAAGATTTCATTTTCAAGTGAAAAAGGCAGTCCATCCATGTGGCTGCAAATGAGGAGCTGAAATGTGTTTTCCTTATTAAATGACACCAGCTGAAAGATTTTCTGCTTTTTACTGTCTCCTGAGTCTCCCTGAGGTCTCCCATTTCAGAGAGTGTCTGCACAGAAAGACAGGCTCAAAAAGATATTTCTCATCTGCCAACTCCACCTCCTGCAAGGCAGAGGGGAATTTTCTGAAGCACTTGGGCTCTGGCTCCTGGCTCTGCCAGGGTAAGGCAGAAGTGAGGCTATGGAGGCTCATGTGTGAGGGAAGGATCATGAACAGGACCTGACCGGGTCAGCCTTGCAGGGTTCTCTCCCAGAGCCCTTCGGCTATGCAGCTCCTGAAAATGAGCCAGGGCATGGGAGCTCCAAAAAGGGGCTGTTTGTCAGGAGGACCAAAATCCCCATCATATTATGCAAACCCTACAATGTCTCAGACGGTAATTTATTCACAGCAATTTCCAAAGGATGCTGCTGCTCAAAGCCTCTCTCATGGAGAGCTGGTGCTCTCAAAATACTTGTACCACACCTTCCAGTGGCTCAATCTGATGCACTACGTATTTCCAAAAACAGAAACACTGGATCAGAGTGCCAGAGGAAAAAAATCCACAGTATTCTCCCTCTATTAATCTCACAGAGATGAGGAGCTTTCAAACAGTGTCAACACCTCAGGAAGATGTCAGCTGCGTTCCAAACTCTGTCCTGCAATAACTTGAATGAGTATAAAATACTGACAGTAAGCAACAGATGCCTTTGTCTCTTCCCAGATTGTCTTTAGCGTGAATTTCAAAACCAAGTAAACTGAAACTGCAATGAAGCTTTAATATAAAAAACATTGCATAAGACTTGTCCCTCCTTATGTCTTTTATAAGTACTGTCACAAAAGACTTTCATCACAATCTAAAGCAGGAAAAAAGAGTGGAAAAGAGTGAAACAGGACTGGCAGCAGCAGACCTTGAGATGTAATTGTTCAGACTCTGTCTTTTCTGAGTTTTGTTAACACTCATGGCCTCTGCAAAACCAGGAAAGACAGGATGCAATAACATATGCAAAATTAAGTAACAGCCTCTTCTGTCACATCCAAGTCCTTCTTTGTGTGGACTTCATGGGATGCTAGCATGGGAAGGTGAGCAGCAGTATTTCTGTTGCTGTTCAGACATAGCTGTGTGGGGACACACTAAAGCAGCCAGCCTGCAGCACATGGCATTCATCTCACTAAGGGTGACTGACACCTCCCACGGGATAAGTGCAGCTAAACCCAATTGCAGCACAATGGACTCCCCCTGGAAGTGAACTGAATCTTCAGTGTGAGCCAAGGCCATTTCAAGCACAGCCTATGGCACTTAAATGCCGAAATGTATTTTCAACAACTAGATGCGATGTTCAAATCTCCACAGGTTTGGGGACAAAGAAAGAGACCAGTGAGCTGAACCACCAGAAATTTCTGAACAATTTTTTTTTTTTTAAAAATTTGATTTTTTTTTTTTTGTTGGACTGAGCAAACCAAGCATTAACACTGCCAGGACAGCTTGCAGCCCAGCTGAACTGTGCAATTGAATCGCACCAGTTCGCTTGGTCTCATTTAAATGCAGAGGAGGAAATCCTGCTGCAGCAAAAAAATCTACAATCCCCATTGCTCCTGGTGAGTGGTGCCTGCACATCCTCAGGGCTTCTTTATCCACTGTCTCTGAGATCAGGAAACAGCGCATCAGAATTTTGGGACTGCTGAGTCTGGAACTTGGAATGGTGACACCAGGACTGTTATGAGATTATTTCTGACATGATGACAGAGAAATATGAAGTAAAAAGTTAAAAATAGCTTGTGCAATAGCTAAAGTAGAACCACTTTAAATGCATGAGGTTTCTGCTGTCCCAAGAAACATCTGGTGCACTCTGCTATGCCTGTGCATATATTCACTTCACATAACACCAAGTACAGCACTTGGATCACTGACATTTGTGCAGGGATACCTCAGTCTATTTGCTACAGGATCTGTACCCTGGAATAAGCTCTCAGTTACTATGAAAAAAAAGACCCCAAATCAGCTACACAACAGCAATAAGAGATTTTGTGAAAGTGACTTAATTTTGCTTCATTTTACAGGATCTTTTCGGAACTGTTATAGAGGAAGTTGAATTATGGGAAATAATTCTACAACTTTTTGCATTAATAATTAGCCAAGATTTAATTGCCAGCAGTGGTGAAATCTCCACTGCTCTAGTGATGGTATTGCTTGATCTTGATATCTTTATCCACATGCCTCACATGAAGTTTAGTGGAAGGTTGGTGCAGAGGACAGATATTCAAAGATTTGTTGAACTCTCCTTGTCCTAATTTGTGTAAGTTAAATGTTAGGGCTTACTATCATCCCTGAATATTCCTTAACTCCTTAGATAATAACCATCTTCAACCGAGATTCACACACACACACAGAGCTATAACCAGGGCCATGGTCACAGGCATAAGCAACTTTTCCAGCCTTATTTCTGAATGAATCAGCTAGCAAAGACAGTGAGAGATCAGTTTTGTCACAAGTACCAACATCTTTCAAGGAAGAAACAGTCTTCTGAACCATCAAAGCTCAAGCAAACAGCAGCCACCTAAATAGGAGCTTAATAGGATAATAAATTCTCCAGCCTTCTTCATTACCTTGCAAGGTATGAGCTGATATACAGAATCAGGCAAGCACAATGCAGTGATACCTCTGCAGAATACAGACAGCTCCTTTGCTCTTCATCAACAGTGTTCCTTTGTTACCACCAAAGCCTGCACTGACAACATTTACATGTGATCTGATTCCCGATCAAGCCTGGCTCAGGCTCCCTGGCTGTTTTGATTACCAGTGAGCAGAGGAAAGAAAAGGGCAGGGTGGAAGACCTTCCATCAGTAGCAGCCACACAACAGAAATACAGATTCTTTCTTTCTCTATCTTAAAAGAAAAAGGATTTGCCAGGCTGGATTTTCATCTCCTTTGCCTTTTCATTCAGAATAACAGTTATTTGATTCTGTGCGTCATGTCAGTAGTTTGGACATACTAATATACTAATGCTTGGGCTATATTTATAGCAGTGAAAAGCATAAGTTAGAGACTCACTGACTAAAGGAGTTGATGTGGGTTTTTTTGGTGTGTGTGTTTTTTTATTTGTTTTTTTTGTTTGGTTTGAGGTTTTTTGGTGTTTGGTTTTTTTGGGGGGGTTTGTTTGGTTTTGGGGTTGTTTGGTTGGTTGGTTTGGTTTTGGGTTTTTTTTTAGTAAGCATCTGATTGCAAGTCCCAAGAAAATTTCTTGGTTAAGAATCCATAAACTAGATGATTCAGTCTCTGTCCAAATCTGGAAAGGCCTTGTTACATTCACTACAGGCCAGTTCATGGTTCAGTATCTGCTGGGATTATTAACAACACCATACTCTGCTAATTCAAGGACAACTCAAACACTGCAGCTATAGTGTAAAGGCAGAAAAAGAAAACCCAAAACAACAAAATAAATACAACAATTTTCCATTACCCACTGAATTTTATCCCAAACACCTCCAGGAAGGAGCACTTGTTCCATACATACCTCAGAGCATTAGGCAGCTAATATCAGCTCCAGTTCAACGTATTAGACTACAACTCTCTCCAGTACCTTCCAGTAGCTACCATCCATTTTCTTGTACTTTTTTATGACCACATACTCCTTACCCAAACACCAGCTTGGAGTTCTCCATATGTGCCTGTTCCAAGTGCTCCTTGGAGAGCTGCCAGATAAGGAAGTGGGACTATTTGTCTTTCTCCCAAGGGAAAATGGCATGTCCCCTCCTCCTGCCAGAGCTATGGCTAAACCAGAAAATGTTGGAATTGTCCACCTCTCTTCAACATCTTTCCTGGACTCAAACATCTTTTGTCATTTCATTCACTTAAGAAAATCATTGCTTCAGATAAAATATTCTTTAGTTTTTGAAGAGAACTTCACACAGACTAACAGACCAGCAGACTGACTCCTTCTCTCTAATTTCCAGAAAAGAGATAGGAATGGCAGTGACATCACAGCACCTCCTGTCCTTCATCCCTTGCTGGCCAAGATCACCTTCACTACATTTCCAGGCCCACCATCACTTCATTTCCAGGCTTATCACTTTAGCTATTTGCTTCCTCCGTGAAACTATGACTAAATGAGTGCCATGAATCCTACTCTTTAGACACTTATCTGCCAGGAACATGAAGAGAACTCACTTCCCCAGAACAACACAAGATAATAATCACTGCTGGAAGCAAATTTAGGAGGAAAAGATGTTACAGACCATTGGCAGTCCCCTGAGCCATCCCTGCAAAGATTTCTTTGTAGGAGGAACAATGGAGGAAACAAAGATAGAAATAGTCAAGGACTGGGCTTGTCAGATTAAGAGAATGCACATAAGGACTAGGGCTCTCTTCTCTTACAGGATGAGAGCACACAGACTGGTGGAGTTTTGAAAATATCTGTTGGGAAGGACAGAACTATTGATCTGTATTGAAGGGGAGGGCAATGCTGGTGGGAAAGGAAAGGATGGATAAAAATAAAACAGTAATTCTGTTTTTCAGTCAGAAAGAAAAAAGGGAAAATGTCTGTTCCTATTTTGCACAGCAAATCAAAGAGTTGATGATTTTTAATCAGAACAATAGACCTGGCTTCTAATCTGCTCACTCTCGCTTGCTCTAAGTCTACACCTCGTGTCAGCGGCAGGGATGGAAATGATTGATCTGTGACTTTGTTGGCATAATAAATGCCAATGTATACAGATGAGGATCTTAGCATTGGCTACCTCAAATCATACCAGCTACATATATGACTATAAACACAGATGGTTTTGTTATTTCCTATCTCCTGCTTGGAACTGTTGACTGTCTGCAAGGGACTGGGAGGAAAATAAGAGGGGCTGCGTGTCTTGGTGAGAGGGAGGGAGTTAGACCAGCACAGACACAACCTTACCATTTGATATTGTTGATGTTTTTCATTCCTTTCTTTTGTAAAGGCTTTCAAGAGCTACACTTTTCCCTTCTATGCCTCTGCCACAAGTACACAACCAGCCTTAAAGGGAGAGGAATTTGATTTTCTTTGAGCAATGAAATATTTTCCGTCCTAAAGAACAGCCTATATTCTTGCTTGAACCTTCAACATATTCTCTTCCTTTTCATTGCTTTCCTCCTTTCCCCTTCTGGCCTTTCTCTTTTCTGACAATTCACCTGTTCTGTCTTGGTCTGGAGCCTTTGCAAAAAAATCCTGGACTCAGTTTAAAGGCCATTCTCACTCAGAAGAACACATCAAGATTCACTGCAGTCCATGTTTCCACAAAAACTTCTAAATGCAATAAAAGCAGAGTCAAAAGACACATATTTCCTATTGCTATTTAAAAGATGAAAGCAGAAAACAGCTCAAAATTAACCCCCCAGTTCCCCTCCAAGATGAGTGTTTTTAAAATACCCAAAGTATAACAGCCATAATAACAGAGAGATGCCATTGTTTCAAACCTTTTATTTCCCTCATTCTCTTTTTATTCTTTTCCTTTGTGTTTTGGCAGCTGTGAATAATTCCAGTCCCTGGAATTGTTCTGCAGGCTATTAATGTCTGCGACCTTTTGCATCAACAGCAGCTCTACTTTCCAGTCATTTCTGGAAGTGCTACCTAATATGAATTTAACATGACTGAGGCAGCCTCCTACACGAACACACACGCACTCCCCTTTCTGAGACATGCAGAAGTGTGCTTCATCCCATCCCTATACAAAATAATTCCCTTCATCAGAGAGGTTTATGCCTTGTAAATAGCTGTGTTTCGTGGCAACAGGGAACAGCCACCTCTATTACAATCTTCCCTATTTCTCCTGGGGAAATAAAAGGACTGATATTACGGTGCGGTGATTTCATTATATAAGAAAATAAGAACTCATTAAGTCTGAGCCATTCTGGGGTTCTCTTTTGTATTAGCTCTGCTGCTGCTTTTACTTTTTAAGAATGTGTAAAGAAGCCATATGTGATAAAAGAGGTATCAAGAGCATTCTCCAAATCTGTGATCAAATGCATGTATACATCAAGATAGTCAGTAGTTCCTTTTAGATTCATTTAATCAAAGAGGTTAATGGACTGGAGTCTAGTTACCAACAGCACAGCACTGCTGCAATAGTCTCCCATGATGGAAACAATTAGCAGGTATCCTCTTGCCAAATAAAGTAAGTGGGAAGCAGATATGCAGGATTAAATGGCTCAAAATATAGAACACTTTAAAATTAAATTTCAAGTAGACCTTTCTTCACTTGGGAGCCAAAGATTGGTCAAAAGAATTTGCAGAAAGCTGGTTTTGTTTTTGTTTCTTTTGAAACAGGTTAAATGAATCGCCTCAACAGGTCAAGAATTACCCAGCTTAACTCCTTACTATAATTTATACTTTTCAGAAGTCAAAGTTAAGATCATGTACAGCAGGTAAGTGCCTGTGTAAGCTTTCCTTGGGTAAAAACCATAAATCTAAGAACTTCAGAGTTTTTGTTCTGTATCTCACTTAGCTTTTTTCCTTTCCAGCTGCCATCAGACACTGACTTCTCTGACAAAATTTTTTGTCTCTGCTTCTCTTGGTTCAGGCTATTTTTTCTTTTTTTCTAGTCACACAGACCAATGAGGAGGGCCTTCTGGACAATTTCCTCTGAAATCCATTTGTCAGGCAAAAATGAGTGCTTTTTTTCTAACAAAACAAAACATTTCAAGATATTTGTCTTTCTCATTGTATGTATTAAATGTTCATAAAAATCTGTTCAATTAAATTCTTTCTAGATGAAGCTCTTCACACCCTCTGATGAGGAGCTGACAATTTGTAAGGCAAATTAAGATAAAGAATGTTCTGGCCTGGTTCGTGTTTACTTTTTTCTTGGAAAAATCGCTTATCACACAGACCTCTAACAAACTGCCTGGCTGATCAGAGAACCACAGAAATAAGGAAAGCAGACATGATGCCCTCTTAGAAAAAAAAAAAAAAAAAAAAACAACCCACTAAATTGCTCCTTCCTATAATAAGGTCTTTTTAATTTGGGAATAAGGCAGAGAGCATTGTGAATGCAGGGGAACATTTCAGGATTCCTGAGAAATCCCAGGTTCCAGGGAATGAGTGATCCACTCAGAAACCCATCTCCCAAAGTGGAAGACAACCGTGATTTCTCATACTGTGTAAATAATACCTTGCACAATGATGAACCTTCCTCAGAAAATTATTATAACACAAATTGTGACTAATATAACCCAGAACAGTTGTTTTTAAATAACTCACTTCCTTCCAATCACCTACTGCAGAGCACACTTCACTTGGAAGTTAGTGATTGAGACTAGCCCAGGGAAGGAGCTATTGCTAACTAACAGCTGCTTGAGAGTCGTATTTCAACTCCTGGGAACAAACACCGGAGTTACTCAAAGCACCACCATAAACAGTTGCTCCTTTGTCATGTTATACCTGGTGGGGAAAGGCCTGGATACCTCTGGAACTGGTGCCTCGGAAATATCAATCCATCCATATGGCTTGGTGAGCACTGGTTTGGCAGAGCAGCGTGGGGATATTAACACATCTGCTGCCTGTCTTACACTTGTTTTAGAGAGAGAAGCACAACTCTCTGTTGATGCATCCATGAGAAATAACACACTGAAAAGAAAAAAAAAAAGAACCTTAAAAAAATGTTAATTTGTTTTGCTGTATCCAATATGTTCTTGTCTCTTGTCTAAAATGCCCATCTGGCCAAAAAACATACAGCACCTGTGTAAATTTTTATGTATTGATGCTTGAAGTGCTAAATATTCCTTGTTGTAAAAATAAGTCATGGATATTAAGCGTAATCTTTTTTTTAATATACTCACAAATTGATGCACCCCTGACTTTACTGTACACACATTTTCTGTTTTCACACAAAGATGGGCCTGCTGTACAGAGGAGAGAAAACAAAAAAAACCAAAAAATGGACCAAATACTTATCAGCCCACTTTGCATATCTCAGCAATAACTTTACAACTGTCTAAGCTGAGCTCCTCCAGCTCTTTTCTGATGTAGAAAAACATTATTCTCCATCTTTCCAAAAGCTAGTTAAGTCATAGAGCAAAGAAAGAAATTAAGTACTGCAGAAGTATTCTATCAGATATGCACCAACAAATCCCAGCTAGTAATGATGCTAAATATGCATTCCTTTCTATCCCAAACAAGGGCTATGTCTCCTGGGGGGTTTTTCAGTGCTATACTATCAAATGCCCAAGAACTGCAGAACATTGGTATCTAAGATCTTACCTGTAATCTTCTGAATAAAAGGATGGGAAAGAATGAACAGATGGTTTTGAGATCACTGGCAGAAAATCCTGGGGTAGAGAAACAAGCTCGATCCACACCCATTTGCTACCCTAAAGTCTGCTATTACAGCAAGACATTATTGCAAACATTTCCTAGCTGGCTAAAAGCAAAGAATAAAGAATAAAATACATTTTGAGTTTCAATTATTATTATGCAATTGCAATGATTGCATTAAGAAAGAGACAGAAAGTCTGAGAAGCCTGAAGTCTGCCCATGGCTGGGATCAGGATCAGGCTCTGTCAAACTCTGCCCATGAAGACGTTGGGATTCTCTACAGAACTTTGCCATATGATAACATGGTTATCCAGACTTCTACAGTCAGAAAACACTTCTTAGTTCTCCAAAGGAGATGAGAAGACTCTTCTCACATGGACTTACAAGTCTCCCTGCTGCTGTTCAGAAGGGGAATCAACTAGTCATTTTTCTGTTCAATGCCTAGGAGAAAAAGTTTTCAATTAACTCCTCAGGTAATCCTGTGCAAGGTCAAGTAAGCCAAGAGTAGATGAAAGACCTAGAAAAAGGTGGAAGAGTAAAAATCATCCTTAGTATCCTGCTCAAGCAAGCTATTCCAATGCTGCAGTAGGATTTAAATAAATCAACTTAATCACTCTTCTTATTATCACTGCAATTAATCATTGGATTTCTGAGGCAGCATCACTTTGTTACTTAGTATTTTTGTGACTCTTCACCTTCCTCGTGTACTGATCTGTTATAAATTAAACACAGCTCAGAGAGATGCCTGTTCTTAAAGATTCTTTGTTATGCAGCCTTTATCATTTCAAGTTTTGAAACATGAAGTACATGTTAAAATCCAATTAGAATGACAAACGAATCATGAGAAAGTCTAATGGGATAAAACAAATTTGAAAGCTTAAACAATTTCTAATTTACACTTATAGTGTATAATCTAATGTAGCTCACCTTGCCAAATGGCCCCATTAGCATTTAAACTTCAGAAGAACACCATATGCAGTGAAAGGATATTGATTACTACACACTACTGGAAGGAAAATTAAAGCTAAGAAAGGTGTGACAGTTCTGGATGAGGTGTGATTGCAATCGCCTCAATCCAGACTGAGGGACTAAGAAGGTCATCTCTGTATGGTTGGAGCTGGTCCCTCACAGGTAATGTATGTGCAAAGCAAAATTATGCAGGTTCTCCTGTAAAGACCCCTGTAAATCCATTACAGACAAGCAAATAAATTGCACCATTTTATCCCTTCATCCATCTCTGAATAGACTTTCCAGATTCAACAGGACAAACTGGGGAATCTTTTTGGGTGCAACTCTCAGATCAGAAAAGGGAGAGATGTTGATTTGCTATGCCAAGAAGTCAAAAGTCTTTTCATTTCAAGGGATATTTGAGAATAGGAAGGGAGGTAATATAGGAGAGAAGTGGAAAGATAAGAAAGAGGGAAGTAGAAAAAATTGTACTGATTGTATTAAAAAAAAGACATAAGCCTGTAACCTGAGCATTGAACATGAGTTTAATGTATTAAAAAAATATTGTATTCAATCATCTGGACAAAAGTGGGAAAGAGGGAGCAGAAGCAAAGAACAGACAGAAAGGAGGACTGAAATATTAATGGGATGGGAAGGAATGAATGCCAAAAAGTAGTTCAAGAGAAGCAACCAAGGACTGCACTGCTAAGGTCAGACAGCCAAACACACTGATTTAGCATAGTCCAAGGGGTTTTTTTCTGCTGCTGTAATTAGAAGCATCTCTTTTGAACAATTATACCACTACAGCTGTGGCTTAACATAAATACCTACCATTTAAGTAGATGCAACATGACACGTGTATGAAGCAAAGAACAGTTATGGGAATTTTTAACACCTGTCAAAGCAACTTTCCTCAGGGGTCAATAGCAGTGACTAAGTTTAGATACAAGTTCTTAACTTTGATGGAGAGCAGAAAAATAAGGCTGTGTACTTTTATGTAGTAAGTCATGTGAATGCTCTTATATCTCCCTTACACCCATTTTCAAAAAGTTGTATTGCTGGCAGAAACCCCCAAACATGCACAGAATACATTTCTCTTCAAAAAATGGAAGAATAGAAAAATATCAAGAAATCCAATAGAAAGAAACTACCCAAAAAAAAAAAAAAAAAAAAAAAAA
>JAWWLV010000180.1:6697738-6731037 GCA_035041135.1 Platyrinchus mystaceus | reverse complement strand
CACTGCCCTGGGGAGCCTGTTCAGTGCCAACCACCCTCTGGGGGAAGAACCTTGTCCTGAGATCCAACCTGACCCTGTCCTGACACAGCTCCAGCCATTCCCTCGGGTCCTGACCCTGGTAGCGATGGAGCTGCCCTTGAGGAGGAGCTGCAAACCCTGATGAGCTCTGACCTCAGTCTCCTCTCCTCCAGCTGAACAAGCCAAATACCCTCAGCTACTCCTCCTGTAGTCCCTCCAGACCCTTCCCCATCCTCATGTCCCTCCTTTGGACACTTTCTAACAGCTTTAGATATTTCTGATATTGTGGTTCCCCAAACTACCCCAATATTGCAGGTGAGGCCGTCCCAGTGCAGAGCAGAGTGGGACAATCCCCTCCCTCACCCAGCCCTGATGCTGTCCCTGATCTTCCTCCAAATTGCAACAGTAAACACAAAACGTTTCCAAAAATTGCAAGTCTACAAACCCCAAACTTATGTCAGCATGCTATTGTTCACAAAGACAATCTGTTTCATAGACAGAAGACAGGACTTCAATTCCCTGTTTGCAGGTTTTTCCATGCCAGGAGCACAGAGAGGCTGTGGGGCAACTCTTAACCAGGTTTCTGATTTGATTGTGCAGCAGCAGATATACAACTTTCAGCTCATAGCATGCAGGTAAATCAGAGGTGAGCCAGTGTCCCTGTCATTCCTCAGATAAGCTCTGCATTTTGCCTGTTATTAGAGATGGTCCCAAACCATTCTGGATATCTTGAAAATTGAAGCATGTATAATCTATCTCCCAGTCCTATTGACATTCCTGACATTTATATCTTTGCTAGCATATTTTATTCCTGTGTATATCTTCAGCAAGAAGAGTGAGGACATTTCTGCACTGAATATGAGTTTGCTCGTATCAAATGTCCCAATCAGCTGTGACTTAAGTAATCTGAAACTTTTTTTCCATTGATTTTTGTTTGGACATGGGAGCAAACCCAGCTATGGAAGAAAAATAAGGTGTTACCTTTAGTATTGAATACCACAATATGTTGTGTGGGGCATTAGCACTTTGTTTTAATATACAGGATTTTTACAAGGTTCTCCAGCATTCTTAAAATTGAACTATACATGAATTTTGTTAAATGTATAAATATATAGAATTCACATTAAGTTTATTGTGTCTGTGCCTTAAGGAACATATTTTCATTTTTTAAAAATCACACTTTTGGTTTATGGCCAGTTAAAAATAATATACTAGTAATCAGTAAATTATTAACACACATTTTCCCCCTTAGTTATTTAGGGCAGTGTTGAGTAGGACAGTAAGAACTAATGCACATTATAATGTGTAAGTGCTATGAAACAAAGGATAGCACCCTGTAATAATGTATTTTAATATTATTTATACATGCCTCTCTCATATCTTACATAGTGGAGCTGCTTGCAATGATTTAACTTGAGAAAGCAATGCCTAAACTCGTTATTCACTTGTCCAAAATTGTCATCTTAGTTTACAGCGATACTGATATTTGCTGTTTGCCTTTTTAAAACATTAATGCTGTTTACTGCATCACTGTCTGGGGCAGAGTAACAGGGGAAGAGACTGAAATCCCTGTGGGAGCTCTGCTCTGGTCCTGCAGTGCAGGCAGGGAGGGCTCCCTGCACCCACAGGGACCCCGCCAAGGTCAGTGGGACAGCACAGATGTGACACACACTCGGGGGCTGATGGCTCTGCTGGAGCTTGGCCTGGAGAGAACTACAAAGATGGAGTGTGACTAATCCCATAGGGACTCAAACCCAAAGCTTAACATTTAGTATTTCACAGGGAACACAAGGAACAACAAACTCTGCTTTGTGAGCATGATTGCTGTGCTCCTTTCTCTTTTTTTGGTCACAACATGCATGGCTCTTGATGCATTAGGAGGGGTAAAATCTCAGAGTTCAAAGCTTCCTCAGAGTGTTTGCCAATTTATTGTAGGTTTGGAACAGTCTGAGCACACCAAATTACTTAAACTATGCTCTAGTAGTAAATATTAATTTTGGTTTTGTTAAATACCAAAATAACACAGAAGCATTTGGCTTCCTTTAAATGTATAGTAAAAGCCACTGATAGATTATTCATGTTAATAACTCATTATTATCGATGTGGCAGGTTCCTAGAAAGGAAAGGTAAATAATTTTAATGCAAATGCAATGACAGGAAAATAAGCAAACAGTGGATATTTTAATGGCTGGCTCTTCTCATGGCATTTCATGTACGCTTTTAAACGGACTTCACACGGAATATGGTCTGATAGCTGCTCTGTACTGATGTTCTCTGTACAACTGCAAAAAAATTTGGTAGCCCTGGGACTGATTCTGAGCATCATCCCAGGCTTGTTGTGCTGGATTCGGTGCTGATGCATAATGAGGCTTCTCTGCCCTCATTTCAGTTCTGGGATGTAGCTTGTAACACATATGAAACCTAAAAACATGCATTTAAATGCTTTCCATATATTTCTCCAGATGATGCCATCTTAAAATAGCACTTTTTAAACTCAGCATGACTGGCAAGGTGACACAAGGGAGCTGAGGAGTTTGCACTTGTAAAGCTTTATATGTACTGGGCCATGTGGCAGGGTGTTGCTAGTTTGAGGACTAACAAACCTACATAACATTTTGAGTGGAAATGATTGGAATTCATAGAGCTGGGAGATGGCAAAGAGAACTTGTGTTTGCCTGTACCTATCCATGTAGGTATACCCTAGATTTTCAGCTTAGAAGTTAGGAAAGAAATAAAGGATTCCACTATTCATGAGCTCCTGTAAAATACTCTGCTGAGCTCGGTTTAACTTCCCAGGGATAGCCATCCACCACTGGGAGAACAGTAGACACAAACACATAAAATCACACCATTAAAATACAAAATTTTGTGTATTTCCTTGGTAAATGCATGTATCTGAGTAAACTAAAAAGACAATATGATTAGAAATCTGCATTCTTGCAAGACTCATCTGCTGTCTGAAGTTTGGATATTTGAGATTTGCGAGGCATTAGAAGATTTTAAGATTAGAAGACTTAAAGCAGATGGCTTCATCCTATTCAATTTAATTAAATTTATTTAGTATGAAAAAGGGAGAAAGCTAACTGTCTCCAGCATAAAAGCTCTTTAAATGCATTAGTTCCTGAGAGTCCTGCAATCTGAATGGTGCCACTGTGCTTTTTAGAGGAATTAGATATTGTCTTCCTTCATTCCTCATAAATGGTGAGGCAGAATAGCTTCTGAAGTTCCTTTTAATACAGGAGGATGCTCAGGCATCCAGTCTTGAATTGCAAGTACATTACTATGGAACAGTGAAAGTGTAATTCAGAGATATTTTTCATTATCTATTTAGATCCCAGACCATCCAGAAGGTCCACTTAGCAATTAAATGTTCAGTAAAAATCTCCACACCAATGGTAACATCTCCTTCATTTCACATGCACCGTGGAAAGTGTGACACAATCTTGGGCTGTGAGATTGGGTTCAGAACGTGCAGAACTGGGAGACTCGTCGTACAAGTCAACACCTGCACGGTGACAGATTTTTAGATGACACCCCAGGGAAGGTCCTTTCCTGGAGACACAGCCCAGAACTGCAGTTTTCTATTCCTTGTAGTTCTTGCTTCCTGATCTGCTTGAGATACATTTCCCACTGTTCTTAGCAATGTGCTGGGCACCCCCAGTGCAAGACTGTGCTCTGTAGCTTTATCATATCAGCTTTTATCCAAGAGGACTCTGTGAATACACAGATCCTGGGTTTTAGAAATGTTTCCCCCTGCTTATCCCTAGATTCACTAATGTTGCTAAGATTTAAAGAGCACACAAAATCTTGCATGTGGACCACAGGCAGGTGATAATAAAGCAGATATTTTCAAAGATACTATATTCTAAAGCTCTTCAAGCAATGCTGAGTTTCACACTTTCCACGGTAGTCTGTTACAGTGTTTAATTATCCTGAACAATTCAGAACAAAAATCAGTACACTTGGCCTCATTAATGTAAGCCAAAGCAGAGCTCTTTTAAAGCAACCTTTAGACAGGATTTGTAAACATCAACTTCATTTTTATTTGGTACAAAGCACATTAACAGCAGCAGCAGAGAGAGCTAAAATTTTACAAGTAGAGAATTAATCACAGCGGGTGATGACAGGCTGGTAAAATGTCTCATTAGTAAAAGAATAACAAGGAGTTTAATAGAGAGCCAGTGTTTTGTAAGTATAATGGCTGGGGTTTTCAGAAGGTATTGGTGATTTGGGAATGCCTTACTTCTGATATCAGTTCAAACCACCTAATTTTCAGAAGGTATTTAAAACCTTTTCCTGCAATTGCTTTAAAGCATTTTGAAGGTGAGCAGCCCAAAGCCAATAGACTTAATCAGTCTGAGACTAAATTCTTCACGAAAACCACCTGGATTCACAATTTTTAGGAAGCAACAGCATGGTTTATGAGGCAGATTTGCTGCTGATGTAAAATATCACAGACCCAGATAGTGCAGACAGAGCAGTGCCAGTTTAGAGTAGTTGAGATCCTGTCCCTACAGTGAACTCCCTGCACAAGAAAAAGGATAAATCAGTGTAGGGAAAAGCTGTGTGTTATGGGGAAAGTTAACACACACACACACACCCTGCCTCATTCATGCAACCACACCACTTACCACGAGACAGCATTTTGGAAATGTTTTATTTCTTGTTTGCAACAGACGTAACTAACGCAAGATCTCATCTGGAAAAGGGCATAATAAACCCAGCTGGCAGAAGCAGGGGAAATAACCATAAAAGACAAGAACAAGCCATAACTTGAATGGACAGATTGGAAAATGGAAGATGTGAGGAAGAAATTCTGATATTATTTCAGTTATTTTGAGGATGAGCCAGTGGTTTTACAGCAGCCGTGCTGGGTAGTTTACTCTTGTGAAGTATAACTAATCTCTTCAAACAGATTATCTGTAAAAGTGTGTGGGGAGGTTCTCTTTTTAAGCTTTTGAGATGCATTTAAATGTATTCTTTTGATTGGGCTTTGCTCTCATGAGTGCCTTTTCCTCAACTACTGAACATATAATTTATATAACCTTGTAACACCATATATTGCAGGTGGGCATTTTATAGCAATTTTATTTATATTTTACTATTGTTCTGTGCAATACTTACGTTTTTGCTGCTTCCAATTTCATTCATTAGAGCAGGCAGGACAATAAACAAAGCATCTTGTCATAACGAGGGGCTACAAGCACTGTTGGAATTTCAGCAATGCCTAATTCTTAGAGGCCCTCACCTGGTGTAACACATACCTACAGGTTAGTGGACTTTATAAATGACATGGGAAGGAGCATTCACCGAAAAACAACTGCTGAAATGCAACATGTGATACAACAAGACCAAAAGACTTAGAAAAGAAATGAAGGTTCGCCTGTTAGTGAAAAAAACACTTTTTTTTTTCTCCTGTTGCTTCCCCTCTTAACTAAATCCATTGACATTACAGGGAGAATTTTAATGCCCCCCCCTTCCAACTATTGAAGTCACACTGAGAAGATTTTTAGTGTTAGTTATGTAGCCAAATTATTTCTAGATATTCAGTGCACAATAAATCTACTTAGGGTGCTTTGTTCTGATGAACTCATTTAAATGTATTATATTAAAAAATTACATTTTCAGAGGCTTCTCTAGACATTTCTTAATCGGTTGTCATGGTGATGTCACTGATTACAGCTTTTAATGTCCCATTTGAAGATTATGCACTACTTAATGATCCAAAAAGTAGGTCTAATTTCTTTAGATAAAAAAATATCTTTTCATGGAATGAATTACACAGGTTACTCATAGTAAAAAAAAATGAAAAAATTCAAATAACACAATGTAAAGAAAGACTTAGTTAAGATTATAGGCCTAGAAGATGTTCTACATAAAGCAGCTTTTTAGTAAACATAGCAATAGAATAAAAAAAGTTGCAACCATGAAAAATGCGGCTACGGATAGAAGTAAAGAACACCTGAAATATCCTTGTGCAGTCTTCATCTCTCTTTACAATTACAAAATGGTAATGGTCTGGAGAGCAGGTGAAATTATTTTGTATTTTAAGGGAATTTGTTGTGACATTTTTCTCGGCTCCTGGTTGCACTGTCACTTTGATTTAGGTGGCTTTGCAAACTGCAGCACAGTTCTAGATGGGAATTCACTTTCAGCTTCACCTGAGCTTGCTCCACATTTGGAGGGGGAAAAAACCCCCAAATTTCTTGGTCCTTTTTTGTTTCAGAATATTTTCCTCATCCTTAAAGGATTAAATGTCACCTGTGGTTGCTCTAAAAAGTTTAAATGTGGCTTTCATAAACAGTAATTTAAATTTCAAGAGATATTGTTGTAGGGTTTTTTAACCCTTACTTTTATTGGTGTCCGATCCTGTAACATCCTTTCTATATGTGTTCCTCCTGTTCATGCAGACAGTCTGGAACAAGATGAATAAACTTCCTATTACAATGTCAACTACTCTTTTCTCTGATCAGGACAATATAATTTCCTGTTAAAAAGTCAATTTTTTTAGGTCCATTTCCCCAGAATTTACAGGGGAACTTTTCCACAGTGTTTGTGGAATCAAGACAGTTTTAAATGGCATCAGGTGGCCCCGCAGCAGTGGTTGGGTGGGGAGCAGGAGGGCAGTGAGGGCTCACGGCACCATCTCCAGCTGCTGTGCTTTGCTCTGCACCCTGTCCTCTCAGAGCACTTGGATCCCAGTCACTTTAACTCAAACCAGCAGATCTCTTCCAAATCCAAATGAACCTGCCTAAGGTTAGCCCAGAATAAATCCTCCTAAATGTGTGTGACATGGGCACCAGGTCCTCAGCAGGAGCTGGTTCTGTTTGCCTACTCTCTACTTCACAGTTCTAAAAGTATTATCCTTGGGCTGATTTGTACCACACTGAAGCCAAGGAATTAGAGGGGTGATCTGTTTGTTTACTAGCAAAGGAATTGTAAAAATAGTGGAGGGAATAAAGGAGGGAGAGAATAAGGAATAATCATGGAAAAATTAAATTATAGGGAAAAATACAGCTTAATTCACATTATGTGATCATTCATCTCTGTCTAAGGCAGAAATATTTAGACACTTATATATGTTTGCAGAAATATTTAGACACTTATATATGTTTGCAGAAATATTTAGACACTTAAATCTCATTCCTCTAGAAGAGAATTAGATACTTATATGCCTTGACTTTTGGTTAATAAAATACTACTTTACCTTCCTGAAACAACAAATCTTTCATAAAATCCATTGAGAAAAGACTTTCCATCAAGATTTCAGGTTCTTGCTTTTAACTTCTTGGCAGATCCCAAACTTCTGTACCTATTAAAACTTCTAAGTGGGCCAAGGGTGAGAAGGCAAGGAATAATGAAGACTTGCCTTGTGGCAGATTCAAAAAGACCACAGAGGGAAAACAGAATATTTTGTGCATAAGGAGAGTTGAAGCTTTTCTTAGACATGAAAAAAGTTCTGTGGGTCAAGAGCTTCATACACAGTGCAATGAAAACAACTTTGGTTGTTTTCTGTTGTGGTTTTTTTTCTAGACAGTAACAGTCACAGAAAAGAGGGAAAAAATGAAAATAAATCTTTCAAAATAAATGTGCTTTATTCATTGGCAGAGGGGAAGGTTTTGAGGGGAAAAAATAATGGGAAAGTGTTTTTTTTTTTAATGTTTGAACTAGGACTATCTGATCCCTGCTCTAACAGGCCTAGAGAAACGATTCTTCTGTCTTGCTTACAAAATGTTATCAAGTACCACAAACTGATTTAGTTTTTAGTGTTTTTATTCTCAGAAGGTAAAAAGGCATAGAAGAAACAAAAAAAGCTTGATTCTTAGAAGCTCAGTGACTTTTCAGGCACTGGAAGATGGACTTTCCCCCTGAGGATATAGTGCTCTGGTTGTTCTGTTACAATTCTTATCCTGTGAGAGGAACAGGATGAATATCATGTTTTGCAACTTCTTGATCCAATAGTTTCTTAAAGAAAAAAAAAAAAAAAAAAAAGAGACAGAGGTACTTATTTATTTGTTCCCTTGGCATAGCAACATTGCACAAATATCCTGCAGGACAGTATCCAAGCTTCTGGGAATGCATTAAACCTTGATTCTCCAAATTTTGTTATTAGTTGCTTAAGGGCAATGTCCCAAGCAGCCAGTTGAGACTGAACATCTGGAAGGTGAATGCTTGATTCAAAAGCAGAGCCTGAAGCCCTGGCTGCAGGACCTTGTAGAAATGGCAGATGACATTTTCATGCTCTGTTTCTGTAGCACTCATTCCTGCCCTTTAAGGGGTTTCATTGTTAGCAGACCATAAAGATTGTGCCTGAATGGATTTTGAATGAGGATTTCCAGATCAATATTGGACCATTAGAACAAATTGCAGGATTGGTCCTGTATGTTTTCTAGAGCAATAAAGATCACATGGACATTCTTTACAAAAAATTTAAATCTAACCTGGCATTTAGAAAATATACAACAAAATTGCACAATGCTTTCCCTTTCTGCGACTCTTATCCAAACTGTAAACTACTTTTGATAAAGATCCCACAGTCACAATGTAATCTGGCATGACTGACACTCTTAGCACATAGAAATGCTTCACCCCCATTGTGCAACTGAGCTGTCTTTGAAGAGTTGAGTGAAGGCTCGAAATTTAAACTGAGGTGTCAAGCAATCTGCTGTATTGCTCAAGTGTGTGCATATGAGTGTCTGTGCCCACATAACTGTGCATCATTAGAAATGTTAAAGGCTATTGCACAGTGGGATTACTGTGCTGTTGAATAGGAAAGCTGTACAAAGAAAGCTGCTGTCCAAACCACGGTTGCTAAATGAACAATCAAACCCAATTGCCATTCAGTTCCTAGTGGTACCTGGAGAAAAAACTTTGACATAACTGTAATTTTTTTCCAGCTTTTGCTCCTGCATTCATCTCTAAGTTAAATAAGATCTTCCTGCCATAACAAGAACACAACCCTGCTGACTCATGTCCCGTATACAATGTGTATTTGAGTCCATATCCCATCTGTCCTGGTCACTCTGCTGTCTCACAAGCTCTTTTCTTCCTTGGCATGACAAATGAGGAAGATGAAAAATATGATAAAACGTGTAATAAAGCACACATGATTTTGGAGATGGGTTATTTTTGTGTCTCTCCTGTGTTGTCTTTCAACTCTTTTCAGCAATTACACATAACCATCATGGAGAGGAGCATGAAGATTCTTACAAATTTTTTTTAATTGCTGCTTTCGATATCACTTTCTACCACCTTTCCCCTTGCCCTGCTCTCTTTTTTGGCTCTACCACAAAATTTTTGCAGAGAGTTGGGAAAACTGCAACCAGCCAGTCAGTAAAATGGTGACTGTCATACCCTGGAGAGTCTTGCCTAGGAATTAGATGAAAACAGTTTGAAGATTCTTGAAGGCACATGAAAACCAGTGCATGTCCCAGATACAACTTGCCTAATCACATGTTAAAGGCGTTTCTGCCTCTGCACCACTAAAGTCTGTCATTTATACAACAAACACAAGTCAAAAATCTCATAAATGTCACTTACCAATTTCAGATCCCAGAACACAGAGTTTTGAAAATAGAATCTGAGATGTCCAAGAGGATTTTGTAATTAACCTTTATAAATTTTGAGATTGGAACAACTTATTTATTCAAGGCAAGCATCATATGTCATTGCTGCAGTTCACTTATGTGAATCCCTGTAAATATGACTCTACATATGCCTTCATGCAAGAGAAGTTTTGTGTAAATGTGCATGTTTAGGATAGTTATGATTATTTTCACATCTCTTTGTGGATTGTTATGGTTATTTTCACATCTCTTTGTATATAATGTCTGAATATGGCTGAGCCTGAGAACAGCTAAATGACATCCAGTAAATATAAAGTCATGTATATGAGAGAAATATACTGAGGTATGTGCCTATGAGGATCATTCCTTATATATACAGCTCTGTTATCAGAGATCAGTATGGCTCAGTTCATTTGGCAGTGCTTCCAGCTCCAGGGAGAGCTTCTACAGCTGATCAAAGCAGAGGATCAACTCTGCTCCTGCTTCCTCACAGGACACACGTATTCTGCAGCTGTTTAGTGTAAGTCATCCAAACAGATGTTCTTCGTGTTTACTGCATTTTCTGTTCCTGCTCTACCCTCTGTAGCCTTCAAAAAATTTACCCTTATGTTTTAGTTGCAGAGATCAGGTGATTTACAAGAAGCAATTTTTCTCCTGCTGGTTTGTACCCCTTGCAGTGTGTAACAGTCAAGGCACTTGATGGCCTACCAGGAGGTTGGCATCAGTAAGGGAAAAGAAGGGAGGGCTGCCAGATCTTTGGTATCAGATGAGCACTTGAAATCCTTCGTTGCACAAGCAGAAAACTAGAATTTTGTACAATAAGTCTCAAAAATAGGACCTGGAACTTCAACAGGGTTGATTCTATAAAGAACTATAGGTTTTGCTTTTACCTACTAGGTTTTGTGTTTCTGACAGGGATAGTTGTGTCTTATGTATTAGGGAGCTTTCAATCTGTGCTTATTTTCTAGTAAAGATCTGATTAAACTACTGGGAAAGCAAGGGTGAAAGGACTAATAAAGCTACTTAGTATTGTCAGCTTTCATAGGGAGGTGAAGGGAATTCCAAGGAACAATGAAGTAAATGAAATGAGTATAACACAAATGGTAAAAGTAGCTGACTACATATTTACCTTGATATTCAAGGTATTTTAGAAGTGAATTTTGCTCTGCTGATTGGCAAAGTTAAGTGTTTGATTGACTGACTGGTGTTTGCTTGAATCTTTTGACACCTGAAATGTCTCAGGGCATTTGATTATATTACTTGGAAGGTAAAACCTTTTCAAGCCCATTAAAGAGCACAGAGCATATCAGCTTTTCACTCTCTCTAATTCAGAATTTATAGCCATTGGGTCAGCTACAAAGACCTGCTCTCATCACAGGGTAAAAGCTCTAAATAATCTTGTCATGTGTGACCCATATGATGACACACTAGTACCTCTCAAAAGGATCTTGCACACTGTTGTCTCCTGGCACTCTCTCCTTGTGATGATTTTCATCCTGCTGTCTGTGGCCTTGTTTTGGATGTTGCAATTCCTTACCCAAAGGAATGTTATACACACGGAGTGAGTTTTACTTATCTGCAACAACTGTGCTCATGCTTTGAGAAGTTCTTCTCTCCAAGCTCAGTATGAAAAGCTTTCAAATGAGCCTGGTGGACTTAGTACTACATTTTAGATCTAATTTTCCCAGCAGAAAGTTTGACCTTTCATCTTCAGTGTTGAGTTACTCCAAATTCAATTCAAATATAAGCTCTTGTGTGCTGCTTTGAGTTTACCTTTTTCTTTCCAGAGCCTTTTTTCTACATTATATTACTCATTATGAGATTAGTGGCATTTTCTGGGTTTTATTAGAAAATCCCTAGAAAGTTTAACTGCCCTTGTAACTTCAGAATGAGATAAAGAGCAGCCTGCCTATTATCGTTGTATCGTCTATTCACTGGCATGACTTTATCTCATGATGCTACAAGAAAACATTTATTGGCATTATTTCCAAGTCTGCTCCTTTCTCTCTCGACCCAAATAGAAGATCTATACCTCTCAAGCATCCAGTAAAGGTGTGTAGATAATAAGAAATACTCTATATTGTGAGATAAGCTGCTTAGTGAAACTTTTCAGTGAACTAAGGTTTCACATATGGGTTTTTGATGTGACAGACAAGAGGTCTGCCTTTTGATCTGCTCAGCTGGTATTTCAGAGTCTGAGTGGATGTGCTCTTCTGGGCATTTCTGAAGATGCCCAGAGCTGCTCAGCTTACACAACTGGTGATACAATCACACATCAGCTTTTTCCCTAACTCAATGTCAGTCCTATCGTTCTAGCCAAATAGCAAATCTACCTGCATATCTATTTATCTTTAGTTAAATGGTTTTTTTCTCTAAAACTTTTAATATTAACAGCACTGGTTTGGGCAGCTACAACAGGCTGTTAGCTCTGAGGAGGAGGTATCCATTGCCATCTCAGGCAAGCTCACCAGCTGCTTGTGCAACCCATCTCACTGCATCCTGATTTACCTTCCTCCCCTTTGTACCAGACAGGATTGCACTACTTAGAGAAGACAAAATGATGCTTGCCTCAAAGAAATAGGTCCTGTTATATGTACTAGTCAGAAGCCTTTGCAATCAGTCTGATCAGTGACTGATGTGGACCAGCTCGTTCTCCAACACAGTCTGCTTAATACTTCTGAATTTCACTTCAGAAAACAGACAGCATTTGGACCCAAGACACATGACCCATAATAAGATGGGAATGTGGCATCGCCTACCCGTAAACTCAAAGAGAGTTCCACCTGGGTTTATAATTTATTTTTTCAAAATATATACTCTTCATTCTGTGGCTCAAATTGTGCCCACTCTCGACCCAGAGCACCACAAGTCTTTTACTGGGCTTGTATGTAGCAACACTGGGCCCCAAGAGCCTCAGAAATCCACTGGAGGATTACCAAGACTGCCAACATCAGTGGGGTGATATGCTCTTTAATTTCCCAGGTGTAGATAAAAGACCTTCTATCTGAAGTCCCTCTCCTGTGCTGAGTGCTGTCCCAGCACAACATGGAAATCACAGGGTTCAGCAGGGTGGCAAAGGGGAAGGGAGGATAGTTTGGCAGAATGCTGACCCAGCCACAGAGGACACCTTCTGACAAGGTATCTAAATCACAGCAATTTGTGAGACCAGCAGAGCCCAGATGAATGGCAGGGGTGAGATTTATAGAAGCTCCTAGTAATTCTGCAGCAATGAGCCCTTTGGAGAACACAGTGAAAGGGGAAGAGAGGAGTGCAATGAAGGAAAGAAGAAAAGCTGCACAAAAAAACCAGTTGTGTCCTGTGTGGGAACAGTAGGGAAGTGGAGGAAAGAGAATATTCTTTCTTTCACATGGGTTTATTCTTCATTTAAAATTTGTTATAGTCTTCTCCAGAAGCCCTTCTCCACAGTTTCTTTACATTTCAGCTGGGGAAGTTTCTGTACACTGGCAGATTTTCAGGCCAATGAAGTCAAGCTACAGATCAACCCCAGGCTTTGCATCTCCAGCACAAATATTCTACTGTCAAAGTAAACAAACTATTCTGGATTACAGTTTTCTTTTTGCAGAAAACCCCTTCCTTCCCCTCCTCTGAAGAATTCCCCAACAGAGAGGGAGAACATCATCTCACTGTTTCACATGACCCACTGCACAAAGGAAAAAGAGGCACAAGAACAGTGAATGTCATTTGTTGCCTGTTTGGTATCTTCAATAAACTGGTGATCCCTAGTTGTTTCCAGGATGGAACAACCTACTTTTCTCAACTCCTTGCTATGAATTTTGTTTGGAAACATTCCCAAAAGAATCTAGGCAACACAAGATTAAATGTGCCGTCTTCACAAGTTCACTATTTCACCTTTGGCAGTCTGACATGTGAGAAAGGACCCCAATACCAATGCAGAGTGTCACTGAAATAAAAAGGATCCTCACACAGACAGAAAGGTCACACACATATTTCTGACTCCAGGGCTGGGGCCATATTTTGTACAAAACCTTTCCAAACATTCTGTAAGATAATTGGAAATTGCAGGTATAGAAATGTGAAAATGAAAGAGAATTTACCCACAGTGCAGAGCGCATGCATTTGTGTCTTGATACTCTTCCCAGGGGTCTGGTGCTCAGTACTATTCTGTTTTCATCACTTCCAAAATAATCTCAGTAAGATCTCAGAGGAACTAACATGGGCAGGACACCTGGTAAAACATCACCTGTCAGTCTCTGTTAGAGAAAAAGGAAAAATATGAGTTGGAGTTTGTAGCTCAAATATAAAAGCAGCAAAAACTAAAAGAACTCATAAAAGAAGGAGAGGAAACTGCGCAGGTTTTTGTGGCCATCAGTTAGAGCACTTTTTGCATTCACCAAGAATGTCCAGGGCAGTGAACTACATTTCCCTTCAAGCTGCAAGTAAGATTCATTGCTCCTGAAGGAGAATAGATATAGCTTTGTTGTCTCTCTGATAAAGCAGGTTTAACCATTTAAGTGATGCTGATAACAGAACTCTCCTGGAGAGCAGAGACTGCTGGATCAGGCTGCTGTTCCTTGCTAAAAGGACAGACAATGAGCTGATTTGGATTGTGAACTTGCTTTTGTTCTTACTTTGCAGGACCTACTTATACAGGAAATGTGGACTCTATTCTGTCCTCTATGTAACCTAAAAAGTTTCCAGATCTTCAATATAATAGTTCCTAGTTAGTGTGTGTTAGAAAAGGCAGTGGTGAGGGAAGAATGAAATAGCCTTTCCATCCAATACCTTAAAATCTGTGAATTTTTATTTAAATAAGATCACAAGAACAGCAAGAAGCATCTTGCAAATGTGTATGCCATTAAAAGATCCCCTAGGTTTCATTATGCAGCCTACATCTGAGTCAGCAACACTTCCTTTTGATAACTACCCTGCTATCTGAAAAAAATTCAATTGCATTATCCTGTAAAAAATAATATGAAATATAGTATATTTTGTCCAGTAAACATGCAGAACAAAAGCATCAATGCAACAGCACCACTGCTTTCCAAGCCTGTAACACAGCTGAAGGTTCTCTATTATTCTTTCTTGTAGTGTTTGCAGCTGAGAGAAAAATAACCTGGATAATAAGGATGTGATAGCATTACAGAAACCTGCTGATAGCAGAGCAGCTCGTCTGACATCTAATTTATTCCATGTAGTTCAGTCATTATTCCTTATTTCTCTGCTGCAAGATTTATTACATATTGTATCGCAGTTTGCAATTAAAATAAACCACTTAATGAAAGTCGAACATTTCACTTGGCACAACAGAAAAAATTTCCAAATAGATTCCAGGATCCTGTTTATTTCAACACATGGTTCACAGTTTCACTTTTATCTTCTGAAATTCAGTTCTCATAAGCAGCATTTCTATATTTCCTGCTGTATCATATTGCTCTCCCTCCATGCACAGATGACTAACCCTAGCCGGTGTTTATACAATTCTCTGAGTAACATTTCACTGTAAAGGAATGCTCAGATTTTCTTAGTGCCTCGGAACAGAGCAAAGAAATGTTCTTCCCTCCTCAAGCACTAGGTAAAATGGCACATAAAGAAGATAAATCTGAGTGGAAAATATCCTTTTCATCTTGCACAAAGGTTAAAGTTTTAGAAAGTTGTCCAATCCTGAAATATGGTGACACATGAGTATCACAAAAATGGTTTGAACTCGATATACAAAGATAAGAAAACATGTTTCTGGGTGGGTCTGTCAAAGTTCTCTGGACTCCTTATGTTTGTGTGTTATTTTCCTACTTTTGACAAAAGTTTTGTTTTTTAACTATAATTGTCTGTCATCTGATAATAAAGGGAAATAGCAGATCTGAAACACTGAAATGTTTGATTTAGAAAATACTCAAACTATGATTTCTAGTAAATTTAAGTGGGGGGAAAAAAAAAAAAAAAAACCCACACCAAATCCGACCAATACCCAAAACTAAGCCTAAGGAAAGTGTTTTATTCTTCCATCAGCCTCTCAGTGATAAGGGCTGTCATATTGTTACTGACCCATCTTAGAAATACAGCATCAGCTAAAGCAGGGCAAGGATGTTTTACACTCAGACCTGATCTCGAGTGTATTTCC
The DNA here is from genome assembly GCA_035041135.1 of Platyrinchus mystaceus. Taxonomy (NCBI): domain Eukaryota; kingdom Metazoa; phylum Chordata; class Aves; order Passeriformes; family Tyrannidae; genus Platyrinchus; species Platyrinchus mystaceus. The sequence goes on along the minus strand of JAWWLV010000180.1, from coordinate 6,715,353 downwards.
TCACAAAGAAGATATCCAGAAGACACACACCTCCCCACCGTCCTTCCTCAGGCAACAGTGTGTTTCCTGCTTCTGGTGGAGAGACTTCCAAGGGCTGCAATTCACTCCAGCTCTTCTCCCCTGCTTCCCAACCCTTGAGGACTGTTCCTCAGCCTAACAGATATTCCCTGCTCCCACCGCTGGCTCCAGCAGCAACTTTTTGGAACAGGACAAATCAGGTGTCCATACTGAGCAACCATGTGCGTGCAGAGGCACTCAAACATTCATCCATCCACCCACCATCCATACACCCCCAACACAGTGGGCAGAGTGACACAGATACCTGGGCTCCTTTCCATGACCAGGATGAAAACCTCTGTTGATGGGCAGAAAGCTCTGAGAACATTTTTTTCTACTTCTTTTGAATTAATAAAATCCCTGATATAATTTTTCTGGTGAAGGAGGTAAACAAGGGGGAATAAGAGATGTAAAGAATCACATTGGCACTGCAATATCATCTATGTACAGGAATCAAGGCTGTTGGTTTGCCTTTATAGCATCCTTATATTTGTGCTTCATGATATTTTGGTGCTAAATGCCACTCCTTTCTCATTATGACAGTACATGCCAGCTGGTGATTGATGTGGTGCTGAAAGCTACTTACACAAGAAATACTCTTCATTGTGAAAGGGCCATTACTGCATGTTTACTAAATAATACGGAGTAAGAAACTCTTCCCAGACACAGAATGCAGGTCCTATAGTGTTGAAAATACTCAGCAAGTTGCCATTTCTCTTTCTAGCACCTACATAAAAATAAAGAAATGGATGTACTCTACCCAGAACTACCAATGTGCAGATGATCCATTGTCACTCTAGCAGCAACCACAGAGAAAATGAATGGTGCCCTTTACTGAGCAACATTATAGCTTCTTGAAGGCATCTCAAGAAGACAGAGACCAAGACTGATCTCTCAGTTAAAAGAACAGGACTAATGAAAGTGGACATGGCTACAAGAAAGATAGTAATGTTAAAGTATTTCTAACCTGCAGGAGAATATCCGTGTATATCTGAACATGTATACACAATTCACTGCTCAAAGCACTGATTATGACACACCTCCAGGCAAGTAAGTCACAGCAGTCCAGACTGAAGTCCACAAGTCTTTCTTCCCTTCAAAACTAAATTGGTTTGTTGCTCAGAGATCTGCAAATCACTTGGGTTTAGATACACCTCAGGAGAATCACAGATGTGACAGGTTTTGAGATCGAACACTGAACAAATTAGACCATCCTGCACACAAGTCAACCTTGCACTGCCAGACAGTGCAAGGTTGTGCCAAAGGCTTTCCCAGCTTCCAAGGAAATCTAAATTCACTTGGAGGAAAAGTAATCTTGTTGACAGGTGAAAGCTGTGACTGGAAAACATCTGGCAGTTTAACTTCCTAAGCTGTGATCCTTTTAAGAACCACAAAGCCCAGCAGAGAAAATAATTTGTTCAACAGCGTGAACAGCCTGAATCAGAAATACTTCTGTGAATCAAGAACTGATGGCCTCAAACCCTGAAAGTCTTGAAGGTGAGTTCCTTGTCATACTAACACTTGCTGACATTGATGCAACAGACAATTATTTCTGTAAATACTGTACACTTTGTGTGTATATACTCAGGTGCCCTTGTGCATTGATGGAAATACTGATGTCAGTTGGAGAATTTTTCTGGGATTTTGAAGGCAGCAAGTATTTTTCCAAGCCCTGACACTATTTGCAACAGACCTCATGACTCACCCTCTGGCTAATTTCCTAAGGTGGTGTCGTGACACTACATTCAGTGTCAGTTCTAAAGCAGGCTTCCATTGGGGTCCTAAGAAGCCACACAGCCTGGATTACAGGATCTTGGAGGGGTCTAGAGAGAGAGCACCTGCTCTTTTAATCAGGGCCACAGTCAGCAGTAACTAAACAGGCAAAACTAGAAAAAAAAAAAGAAAACAAGTGTGAAGCTAGAGGGCAAGCTGCAGAAATCAAATTGAAGCTTCAAAGACACAGCTGGGAAAAAGAAGAAACAAATTCATTTTGGGAATCTATTCTGGTGTTACTTTGCATGAAGCACTGTAAATTTCTTCTCTTGGTGTCCCACAATACTAGGACTTTGATGCTTTTAATTTTAACTTAACATTATTAGTAGGTTCTGAGAACACGTTTTTCATTGATTTCTCTGGTACAGTCTCACTGGTAAAGACCCTGTCACTCTTTCATTGAAATTCATTATATGCATTTCTCTTCATGGTAGTTCACTTTTGCAGAAGGGGAATTGAGCTACTCTGATTTATCCCCAGGACACACAATAGTGGATGGAAATAACACCCAGGCTTTGTAAAAGTTCTCAGTACAATTACTTTTGGCTTGAGGCAATGAAAGGATCAATAAAACGTGGGGATATGGTGTGAAAATCTCTCATTTCTTGGCCTGTATCAGTCCTTTTTGGATTTTCACTATGGAGGAGAAAATAATTGGGGGAAGTCATGTGAAGTCTACACTAGGGAAAAAAAAATCACAATTTGGCATAGAAGTACCAAGCCTCTAAGAGAAACAAAATTGGTAAACCAAGTTAGGGAGACACATATTACAAACAATCCCAATCAAATACAGAGGTACAAACATTCATAATGAACTTCCAGTGTTAACCAAACATTTTAAGTCTTGCTTCATGTTTCCTCCAAGACTAAAATGCTGTTTCTGTTGGTAGGAAAAAAAACCCTCTAGTTTTGCTATAAAAATGACAAAGTTTTCCTGCTTTCCTTAAGATGAAAACATTTAATTGGGAAAAAAAAATCTGGCAAGCACAAAGTTCCACCATGCATCAATTCTGCAAAACTTTTCAATCTTGCAGTTTTAGAACTTAGAGCTTGGAAAGAGGAAATGGGTCTGCTGTTACAGAGATTCCAACAAACCTATGGCAAATACAGATGGCCCTAATATTTAAGGGAGGAAGAATTTTGAAGCACAAGTTCTTAACATTTTCTATGCAAGAAAAAAGACGAAATTCTTTTTGCAGCAGAATTGTGCACGATGAATAATTTGTAAACTTTTTAAGTCAGGATATGTTTGATGACACATTCTGTCAATAAAGTCACGTGGTGGTTTAAATCCAAGACCTTGTTTAAGGGTAAATTCTGCCCCACCTGAACTGAACTGTCCTAATTTGTTCATTATTTTTGAAAGATAGTCTTGGGCTGGTCTTTGGCATTTGACCAAAATGACTCTTTAAATTATGGTCTTATATTTGTAGTACTCTTGCAACAGATAATTTGCAAAATGTAATATACAAGCCAGAATGGCGTGTCTACAGTCATTGTTGAAAACTTGGCATAAAAAAGAAATCAGAATTCTGAGGTGCATCTCAGTAGCTCCATAATCACATTTGGGCATGATAATAAAGGTTGATACATTCTTTGACTTAAAGCAGAAAATTCATGACATTTTGCTAATTAACTTGAGCACTTCATTCCATAATATAACTAAAACATTAAGCATGCTATTAATATTCTCCAAGAACTCAATATATGAAAATGACTGAAAGTGTTTCCAAGCACACTTTAAAGGCAAAGGCTAGTTTGTTATAGCCTAGATACTAAGGCTGTATTACACAACTGTACTGGTGCATTTCACACTAATACCATGGTCCAGAAAACCCCAATCCAGGCAGGAGGCTGAGCACTGGGAATAGCAGAACCATTGTGACCCTCTTTAAGAAATGACACTGTACTTGCACAAATAGTAAGGAACGATATGACTGAAAGAGCAGATTTTTCAGTAATAGATATGGTTTCATATGAACTTTAAATCTCCTGTTTTCAATTAGCTTGTTTATTTTACCATGCATACTAATTTAAAATCGCAGTTAAGCCACATTTAAATAGCATTTGCTAATTAGTAAATTGGAACCCAGCAAATCAGATGCAAATCACTGGTTTATATACACAATGTGAACACCCTTGGCTCCATTTTTCCAGCAGTGTTATTTAACTCAGGAGATCTGACAGAGCACAGGATGCAAACCTCCCTTCACAGCACAGTTGGGGCAGGGAGTTGCTTGGTTAGTCAGTTGTTTCAATAATTACATGAGCCACTTTTGGCTCAAGTCAAAATGGTTATACTTAAGGAGAAAGGTATTTTCCTATCACAACAACCCACTAAAAGTTATGATAGATAACATAGTACATCCATCAACATTCAAACTTTTGTAGAGAACGACAGAGAGGCAGACAGATCAGCTGTGGCCTCACTGGCACTGCCTCAGCCGTCAGTCCCTGTGCCTTACCAAAATACAGTGATGAATCTTGGCCAGGAGCCTTCATAGGTGCTTTGTCCTTAAATACAAATACTATTTTTCCTTCCAAACAGGGGCAAGTATGCTTCCATCCTCAAACTGCACTGGGTTTAATAAATGCTAGGCACAAACAGGCAATAAATTCAGAATTGTTTTTTCCCCTTGTTATGACACACAGTTCTAAAAAATGTAAGTAATGCAGGAATAAAGTCCTTTTTGGCTTTTTACTTATGCCCATGAGAAGTGGGAATGAAGTACAACCAAACCACATTCAGCCCCTATGTATTATGGAATATGGCAGGGCAGGGTACCTGGCCCTGAGGGTTTGCTGTGCACCCAGGCACTGTGCTGTGACTGCTGACACACAGTGTGGGGCTTGAGCCAACCTCTTCATCCCTAAAGACACATCTTCAGATATTAATCAGAAAAAAACACTGAATGGGAATGGGAACAGTGACTGCATGGAATACCACCTCTATCCTTTATTTTGGAATTAGAGGGGGGAAAAAAAAAAGCATTAAATATTTCTCCAGACTGGAAATACAGAATTTATTTCCATCAACAAATCAAAGGCTTGTTTTGACTTATATTGAAGACTGAGAAAAGGAGTATTTCAAATTTCAGTATTAATTCTTCACTTTTTCCAATGACTTCCAAGAACTATCCTGTATCCTTTTTTTTAAGGATAAGGAACCGCTGGCAGAGAAATATTTGTAAGAGCTGAGTGGCAATTTAAGACATCACATTTGCTTGCTAAGGCTACTCCCTTTTTACAGTCTCAGGCAAACCGAATGTAAGCCAATCATTTCATTTTTAATTCCTCACTTGTTACTCACTCATGGATAAGTTCCCTGAAGAGTGTCCACTGAGCTTTTAGTTTTAAAGCGTGCAAGATACAGATCTCAGATTTAGCCTCAAGCCCTTTCCCTCAGTGGTTGTCAAAATAAAGTATAATGGAACTCCACCTCAAATTGACTGTGTTTCAGCAAAAGTCAAGACATTTCACACTACAGAGGAGATAACCTTGGAAAATTCCCTTGTTTCATGATAAGAGAGGCCAGTTTCCCTTCTGTTTAGAAACTTTGACTGTCTAAAAATGGACTAGGTCATGTTGAATTGTGCATATTATTTTAACAGATTGTCTTCGCAGCAGGAGGGATCTTCTTGTTTTTAAAATAAATTCTTAACAGCTTCAGTTGCGGCCACCTACGGACCAGATTTCATGCAAAACCAAGAGTCCCTATTTGAAAGGAGATGCAAGGGAAATAACTAAGTAACTAAGTAAGATGTGGGGATCGAAACCTGCCAAACTCCACGAGGGAAACAACACAAAACAAGAGGGACGATAAAAGGGAGGTTTATTACTGGTATTTCCCTTTCAAACACGTGGCAAATACGTTTGCTAAAAGGCCTGCCTGCTAGTAGGACTCCCTGCAGTACAGAGAGTCTTCCTACATGTAGCCACAATTTTAAAAGGACTGGAGATATTCTCACATAAAAGGTAGAGATGCAGATCTTTTTTCTCTTACCAAAGTAGAAAGAAACACTGGTATTTCTGAAAATTTGTGTAATATGAGGCAGCTGAGCTGCACACCGACAAACCTTGAGTGAAATTTTAGGGACTGATTCCGCCTGAATCTTGTGAGTCCTAACAAAGTCAGGGGTGGTTGTACACATACCTCAGCCTTTCTAGGGCTGGAGTCTTGCTGAAACACAAGCCTTCCCCTGCTGCACATGTCACTTCAGCATTTTAGGTCAGTCCTTAAAAGGGAACATCCAAACCAACATGAAAATTTAGGTCAGATAATGTAATCTAAAACCTGGATTAAACTGCTAAACTTCAAAGAAACAGATTATCTTTCAGCCAGATGTGTGAGGGCAGGCACTGACAGCTGGGTGAATTTGAAACATGGGCTAAAAGCCAACAGAAAAAGGTGAGACTTCTCCTTTTGGTGGTTGAGTGGTTTTAGTTTGGGCCAAAACGCCCTCATCCTACATGTATCTTATCTACTGTTGCCTTCTAGCTTCCAGGAATGCACATAACACAAGCTCTGGAAGCTTACAGACAATTGTGGTACAGGAGGCAGCACAAAACTCTTTCTCACCAGCTCCTTAAATTAGGTGAGCCTCAAAGCAAGCACACAAGGATGTGACAGGAGTCCTGTGCACGAGCTGTCACTGCCATCCAGTTCGAACTTGGTGATCAAGGACCTTCAAACAAGTGAAATGTCTTTCAGTGAAAGGAATAAAAAGATGAAAGATATTTTGATAAACAGAAAAAACAAAGCTGTCACTTACAAAATTACTTCAGTGTGGAAAATAAATTTGGAGATTTTTCCCTAGTTTGATCTGGTATTCTCTGAGCAAATCAATGGCATTACCTATACCCTATATTGTTAGGAAAAAGCCCCCTTGAAGGTCTTCTATGACATGTTGACTCAGGAACTGCATAGTTAAAGAACTGTGAGTAACTTTGCATTTTAGGTGACCAACCAAGAAATCCTCATTCTTTGAATCTGTAGGCAGGAAAAAACTAGCCTGACTTTGCTGTCTTGTTTATTTACAAAACAGGAGTTGAAAGGCACTGAGAAATAGCCCACATGAAACACATGAATAGTGTAATGACAAACAAGCCAACATATGAGCCAGCAGAGTGCTGAATGGCAGTGTAAAAGCCAGATAACCCTCTATAACACATTCAACCAAAGAGACAAAGTACTATGATGAAGGAAAAAAACAGAAAAGAAAAGAAACAATAATCATAAAATAGCAATCATTTGAAACCCTACAGTGGCCAAGTGAAGAAAGGTAAAGCTGACCATATTTTCAGGAACATGGAAGGCATTTTGGATGCTCTCATTAAAATAGATCTGTTTTTTTCCTAATACTGGAGTTCAATGCATGAGATTTTTTCATCTTTCCCTTTTCTATTTCCTCTGCTTAGTTTCCTGTGCTTTGCAGTATCATCTCTGCTTTGTGCCTTCCATGCAGCAACAGCATGTGTGGCTTCAGAAAAGGAAAAAAACCCACCACTATCCCAAAGCAGCCTCCTGCTGGGGCTTGTACACCAGGGGACAGATAGAGACCAGCTGTGGGTATCCAGCACACTGAATCCTGCAACCAACTCCACATTACAGAACAGGGAGTCACTCCTATTTCCGTCCACATGAAATAAACACCGAGTTTTGACCAAGACCATATCCCATTTTATTCACATTTGATGAAATCAACACGGGAGCTACCAGCTGATCAATACATATGATTTATTGTCCTTTGGTACTACATGAAACAGGACAAAGCATTATCCTGCACCTCCCACTGTAACAAACACTGCCTGCCTCCTCCTCCTGCCAACAGTCCCCATGTCCCAAGAGCAATGTAAGAACAGACTTTTCTGTCAGGCCAGCTCTACTGAGCATCAGAGCTCTTCTAAAGTTCCCTGAACAATGCAGGAAAACTGGGGACACTATGATAAGATAAATTAGTGTGAGTGTTTCTTCAGTGAGCAGGAGCCAGATGGCCCAGTGGCACCGTGCTGTTGGGTCTACAGCTCCTGTGGATTTCAGGGCATCCAATGTTCCTGTGGCAGAAAGGTTGAATTTACCTGCTATTGAGATCCAACAGAATCCATTAACTCTGCGGCTCACCCCAGGTTCAGGACACTGCAGCACTGGTCATCTCTGTGCTGAGCACTTGCAGTCCATGGAGGTAAGGGAGACAGAGCAGAAGAAAGGGAAATAATTACATTCATCATCAAGAACTGGTCCCTGAGGATCAGATTGGTACATTAAATCATGCATGGACTTGTTTTCTCAATTAAGACCTAGAAATCAGAGGTCCAGACTTGCAAACACCTTCGAGTGTCATGGTACTGAGTACACACAGCAGCCACCTTCTCACCAAGCAAGTAGTGCAGGGGAGCCCTGAGTCAGCTACCTGGGATGTGTGTGCTACCTACAAGGAGAACTAAACGTACAATATCCCAGAAAAACCCTATAGATCCTAGGGAAAATCATGACTATCTGGCAAGTTCCCTTGAAGAAGGAGTCTGCTCTGACCTGTCATTCCAAGTCTAAGGTGAGATGGTTTCCTATCAGAACAGGTGTTCACATATAATTGTCCCCAGACAGTTGCCTCCAGGCTCTTCCTCTGACCACCATAAGCTCAGAATTGAATCACAGAAGCCAGATAATAAGCTAGGAGCCAAGACAGACAGCCAAGCAGAGAGGCCTCTCTCTGAGCTAGCAAGGATTTCCTGAGAACAAACCTGAAATCTCACCCTTTACAGAAATTAAAGCTAAAGGAATACACCTGCTTTGAGGAGCTTTGCCACTGTTCCCTCTCCTCAAAACCACTTCCCTTAACCACCTTCTTCAAAGCCAAGTAAAATCCTTTCCTTCCTTCCTTTCAAAAGGCACCACTATCCTCATCTTCGGTATCTGACTCTTTCAAGTAATCAAAAAAAGTATGGTGTAATTTACTCTCAGTGCTTTTCAAGTTCACACTTGTGTACCCAATATTTTAAGTGATATTTTTAACAGAGGCTACGCTTATCCTTAGATGGAGGGCTGAGAGACAACAGGTGGCCAGCATCACCCACCAGCAGGACTCACCCTTTGACAAAAAACCTCCTCAATTGGGGCAGTTTGTCCTGCTGAGACCTTCACCTCAAATAAGAAACTTAACCTGACAGGACAGACTCAGTTGACTACACAGTCTCATATGGTGAAAAGACAAAAAGCTCATCTAACCTGCAGTTTTTTAAATGGTGAATGAATGATGAGGGAGGGAAACAGTCTTGTCTTCTGAAAACATGCAAGGACCTGCTTCACCAGATTTGAAAATTGCAGTCTGAAAACGAACTGGATGCTCTACTTGGAGACTTATTTTTTCCAGGGGAAAAAAAATCAACATATTTTAAGACAGTGCTTTGTAAACCTTGTATGTAGGCAGCTGCAGTCTATCATATCTAGTTCTCTTCTGGACTGATTCTCCCAGAAAGGTTTCATCAGCTTACAAGCAGCTAGGTTGTTGTTTCATTTCCCCTTAGGATTCTGCTGTGTGTCAAAGTAAGAAATTGAGACTAAACAAGAAAACGTGGAGCAAAGTTTAAGTACCTCTGCTGTGAAAGCTGTTAAATGAGAAACAGGCATTGCAGACTACAAGTGTCAATTAGGTACTGGTTCCATTGGGAAATGACATTTTCACATTGTTTCTGCCTTCTGGTTTGTTGTTGACAAATTTGAGCTTAGAAAAGTTATCCCCTAGTTACATGTATTCCTGACATCCTTCTTTTGCAGGCTTGTCAGCACAGACATTTCACATGAAACTTATTTGCCACTATCTTTTTAAATTAATAAAAAATTTCAAATACTGTAATAAAAATATAGATTGCCTCCTCACTTACTACTAATCTGGGGTACTCAGCTGTCAGAATGAAATAATGATTTTAGGAATCTCTGGCTTTTGTCACCCAACTGTAAGTATTTCAGTGAGATCCGATCTGTGATTGACAGACATGTGCAATGCAGTCCCAAAAGTCTCCCTTACAGATTGTAAATTGCGTTGCCTTTGCAGGAAGGGGAAAAAAAAAAAAGAGTCAGAGTGACTGGAAGCAAAACATCCAGTGAATGTTTTATGAAATCCGAAATTCCAAAAACTGAACATAATTTCACAGTGTTCCAAAAGTGCTTTTTAGGAGCTGGACTCATTCTTAAGAACACATCTTCTCCTAGGTGGGGCAGGTGATTGCAGGGAGAGTGCCATGGTCCTGCCTCAGGCCATGAAAAGGCCAGTGGAGAGTTGTGATCCCTGACAGTGCCCTGCAGCAGGAGCAGCTTTTGGAACAGGGAGATGCTCTGTTCCAAACCCAACAGCAGACAGACTATTAAAGGGTTTTGAGCCCAGCACAAAAGGCTTTGCAACAATAACAAATCAATTCATACAGAGACCCAGCTTATGAAAAATGGCTGATTGTCTCCTGAGTGGCTGAAAAGGTGTAGCTGAAATTGAAATTCGGTCCTCTAATTCTATCTCCATATGCCATTGTAATTCCATCAGTCTCCTTTCACCACTCGCTCCTGGACTCCCTGAGCCTGGGATTTCTTGTATAACTTAACCCCCCACTTACATTTGAAATCAGGAAAGTGACTTGTTCTTGTAACCTGTGGCATCATGCCACTGAGCTTCCCAAGGACCAAAAACACCCTTCTTGCACCAGTGCCAAGATAATTGGAATGCACTGCCATCAATGCAACAGTCCATGTTTCAGTTGCATCTGCATTCCACGTGGACTGTGAATTTGACAAGCTCCCATAATAATGGAAAACATTTCCAACAACTTTCAGAGCTAATATATTCCGATCCCTACAGAGCAAATTTTGTAAAAGAGAAGTGTATCAATTTACAGCTAAGGGTTGGTTAAGAAAGGCAGAGCTTTCCACAGAAAGGAATATAACAGTGAAGACACAAAGGTAGAGAAAACTTATTTTCAAAACTTTCAAGCATACATTGTGCCTAAAGCAAAGTTTGAATTTCCCCTTCAACAATGCCATTAGAGTCCAGGGAAACTTGGGAACATGTACTTGAATTAGAGCCACAAAAGACTTTGGCAGAGTTCAGTTACTGACACAAATTAAAAGTTGAGTTTCCCTGCAATATCTCCCACACACATACTAACACAGAGAGGACAGGAACCCCTGTCCCACGTAGAGCAGAAGTCCCACATAGCTGTTGGAAAGTAACAAAACGTGTCAACTCAGAACTGGCATGGGCAGATCCAGAGAAAAGCCATGGAAACTCACTATGAAGCAGGACTGAAATAAGCCGATTCAGGGCTGTGCAGGAATGATGGACAGTGCCCTCCAGTAAGGCAGGCTAACACAGGAGTTCCCTTCTTGCTCATTTCATAAGGAATTTTGCTGTATCACTGTGGTAGAAAGTAGAACACAGTTCTGTAATGGAATTTTTCCTCCTAAGCACTGCCATTGTGCAGAACACAATCAAAACAAATCTGGCAAGAAAGCGGAAGCCCAATATACCATGGGGCACAAGAAGGCAAGCAGCCTCTTTTCTGCAGTCAGCAGCCTGTACAGTTTAGTTTGGTTAAATCCTTCAGATGACTGCAATTTATGTGCTACAGACCAAAGTTTCTGTTCTTGTGGACAGACAAACCCATACCTTTGCAGTGTGGACATACATTGACTGGCTAGTGAAAAATTTCCATAACTAAAATGTGAATTTGGAGTTTCCTTCTTGTGTTAATCTAAAATAACCCCAATGCATGGAACTTCAGATGGAGCACTCTGCCAGTGTTTTGGGGAACAGGCTATATTGACATTTTGGGTCTGGTTTGACCTAAAGCCATTCAAACTAACTCTCAGTTTGACAAGGAGAGAATTATATATATTTTATATATATATTTGAAGGTATGTCAAAGGTGCTGCAATCAGAAACAGCCTTTATAATATGGGATTCAACACCAAATGAATAGTTTCAGATAACACTGTTTATGGAGCTACATGGTCAGCACAGCTTATCCATATGTTCATACACTGGAACCAGGTGGTCATTGTTAGCCTTAAACTTGACAGGGCAGGATAAATAGGATACACAGCTATCTGCATGTTTCTTTTTCAATCTCAGGCTGCCTATTGCAACAACAGCTACTAAGGTCTAGTCAGCTAGAAAAGAAGAGATATTAAGCTATCTAGAAATAATACTGAAGTTTGAATTTTAAGCTGTGAATGCATATGAGTCTAAATAAGAGACCTTCCCAAGGTCATCTTTCTCCAGGAGAACCTTTCTTTCCTTTGAACTGACAATTCACCAGGCATAAGGAATTCTTGAAAGAAGAGTATTTAAGCCTATGTATAGTTTTGAATGTGTGCAGAAGGCACTGTCACCATTATATCTGTCCATATTCTTCAGTTGAGCAGAGTTTAATGCTTTGACGGACTTAAACATCATTATGGTACAAAGTAGTTTTGTGAAATTGCCTCAGCACCCACTTGGATCCTACACTCATCATCTCAATGAGCAGATGGAAATAAAAAAAGAGTTACTACTAGTAGTGAATTGTGTCCTATTAATGTGCTTGGACAAGACACAAAACATTAGAAACAATTCAAGGGTTCTCACCACATGCTGCATACAATCTACAAATTTTGACCTTGAATCAGCACAAGCAGTTCAGATACATTACTTAAAAATGAACCAATCTCTCAGACTTTGAAATGCCAGTCCTAATGTGAGCTACTGATTCTAGTTTTGCATAACAACTGTCAGCAGTCTATACATTTTTACTTAAAAGGAGAAAACTGGTAAGGCAGAGAGCTTTTACTTAATTTTACCCACCTTCTCTCCTCTGAGTAAAACCAGCCATGTTTTCTAGAATATTTCGTCTCCTCTTTCTTGCTATTAAGGCTGTCATTTTTTTTTGTCATGCAGGCAGACAACAAGGGAGCATATGGCCTATTTTTCTATGATGAAAACCTTGCAATTACAGCAAAGAATTCCCAGCAGAAATCTGTGAAAGCAGCACCACAATGCTTGCACTGGAGTGCTACTCCTGGTTGTTCACCCCTCTTACCTCCTTGCAGGCCTCTGCTCACGGAGGGGTTATTGCTTTCCAATTGTATTCAAGAGATTTTTTTTAGGTCAGCTCTTAAAAACCACATACTTTGCACAACATGAAAACAGCATATTAACACACCTACTAATAAGATTAGGGGTTCCAGTGTCTCCCTGCACCTTTGCAAGGCACAGACAGTAAGGGCAAGCCGTACTTCACTGTTCTGATTATCCCTCAGCTGCAAATAGTGCACCGAGCCAAAATGTTTTCTTCCCTTTAAAAAGCCTCCAAGGGCTTGTAAAGCCTACTGAAACCCATGCCAGTCTGAATTCAATACACTGTCTCTACCTTATAGGCTGCCAGGCTCACTAGCAAGTTTTTAACTCACCTTATTGTGGCTGTTGTGTGGGATATAAGTGACTTTATATTGCTGGTAATGTTCTCCAAGCAGTCTGATGCTAACTTGGCTTTCCCTATTGATTCTTCTCACCTGCCAACATTGATTTTTTTTTTTCCTTTTCCACATTTCTATTCTGATGGGAAAGCCATGGCATTTGCATTAGCTCCTTTTTTGTGCCCCAGGATCATCTGTGGAGAAGCAGGGAACACATTGCCAGCTGAGTTACTGAGGTGAATAAAAAATGTCCAGAGAGAGTAACTGATATTGTGCTGTCCTGTGCATCACACAGCAAGGGCATCTCAAACACATACAATGTAAATATTCCTGTGTGTATACACATACATAAAATACTTACTGGTAAAGAAGAGATAGCGTTTTTCCTTTCCATGTGAAAAATATTCTTGCTTTATGTAAGAGATTTTATATTGAACACATTTAGACATGGCCACAGCATGTCATAGCTGGCCTCTGGTGGCCCATATCTAATGGATTGCACTCAAGCTGTTCTAGTCTATGCCAAGGCCAAAACAAAGTCAGTCTCAAATCAGGGAACTGTAAGTCCCCCTTCAGTCTTTTATTTGTACCCAGTAAAAACTGAGGGCATCTGAAAATCTTGCCCTGAAAACCTTGAGAAAGTTTCCTCCAGTTTTTAAAGTAGCCAAATAGGATTGCCATTCATGAAATGCTAATGACAATGGTTCAGCCTGTTCTGAGGTGCCCCTTCTTACCATTTCCAAGCCTTTTCCATCCACTATCAGTGCTGACACATGTGGAAGCATCATTGCCTCTCTACTTAGTTTTGGAAAAGGGAAGAATGTTATTATTGCCTTGTCTTCTACACAGACTGTGGGTGTACAGGAATGAATGAATCATGAAAATTCCTAGGACATATTAAATACTAAAACACAACCTGGGCTTCTGGGCTCACTGGGCCTTGTGCTCTCCCTCAGAACTGCTCTTCTGTGAATCAATTTACTACCTTTGAAAAGATTACAAGTCCAGGACTGCAGTCATTGAACCTTTTGAACACCCTGAAGCCACTACCAAATCTTACCAACTGTTTTAAAAGCTGCAGCAAAAGTTCAATAGTCTTGATTTGTTACAAGAAAGCTTCAGTTTTAACAAAACTCTGACCACAAAGAGAACAGCAACATCCAGCCCTCCCTTTCCTTGGAGCACAGTCCTGGTACACCACCAGGACCTGTGTAACCCTACTTTCAGTTATCTCATAGGAAACCCATGAAGAGAATATTAAACAAGTGTTAAACATGATGAAACATTTCTTTTGGTTTAAATGACCTTCTTTAATTTTGTCTCTCAGGTGGACAATACAAAGCTTGAATACATGATTAGCAGAGTATGAAGAAAAAATAGGAAGGCCTTCAAAACTCTAAGCTGTTGTTTTAAAATGGCAATGGCCATATCTTACTGATTCCTAAACACATAATGCACTCTGGAAACGGGGAGGATTTGGTCTGGAGTCCTTTTTGTTCTTGTATCTTTGGACAGTCAATCTCCTACATTTAACTGGCTCAACATGCAATTTGATGCTGCATTTCCAGGTTCCACACATCAATATACTCCAAGAGCAGACCTGCAAATGCCTTTCTGTGCATCCTATCCTTTCTGCGTGTCCTGTCCTTCCTAATTCCAGAAACACAATCCCATAAATATGTTGCCATCTCCCCACCAGGTGAAATGGTGTCTCTAGGTGCTTCTACCCTTCCTGCCACTGAAGCCTCAGCTTTGTGAAAGGTTGTCTATGGTGAAATCAAAGAACTGCAGAATTCACACCACTACTGCCAAATGCTGGGAAAGAAACTGAATAGGGAAAAGTCTGTGAGCGAGCATGAGAGTCAGGCATGCATTCTGAACACTATAATAATTTCTCAAATTTCATAACCTTCGAATTGTAAGGTAGGCAGCTTTTTTTTTCCCCCACCAAAGGAGGCAAAAGGTCCACACAACATTTTCAAAACTGCTTTTGCAAACAGAATAAAATCTTATGTATCAAGTGATATCAAGTTACTTTTCCATATTATGTAAAAACATACGGTAGATACAAAATACACAGTAGCTAATCTCAAACATATTCTATTGTTCTATTTACCTCAGCAAATCTTTACATTTACTATCCCTGCAAGAGTCTGAGCAGTGTGCTGCCAGCACACACAGATTCAGCACCTTCTCCTACACAGCAGAGCCCCAAGGAGGGCTGACTGTCTGTGAAGATGCCAATTCCTACAAAAAGGAGCTGGCTGGGAATGCTGGATGCCCCACGGAGCTAACACCTCTCCTTTCCATTAGAATTTCAGTGCCTGTTGCAATGGTTCTCTATTTCCTCCTCCCTTCCAACTTTACCTGGTTGTCCGACGTGGGCAAATGAGACCAAGTTTTAGTGGTACTTAAAAGAGAAAATGTCAAGAATATTCATGAAGCTCTTGCTCCCACTGAAATACACTTTAGGAAATCAAAACATTGTGCAGAAGAAAAGCAAAAAGCTTTCAATGACAATTACTAAAATATTTTCTTTCAGTAAGGCCAGGGGCTTGTGTCCACTACTCACTTAAGAGTAAATAAAACAGGAGAAATATTTCAATCCTGAGAGGAGTTGAATACCCAGGAACTTTGAAACACTCCTCCCCAACACATTTCTGCAACTTTGAAAATATTCCAGTTATCTCTTTGTCAATAATCTTTTGCTCTTCCTTGCCCCTGCTGATCCCCCGGGTAGGACTGAGGGGGAAGACTTATCTAAAGATCAGATCATGCTTGTGATTTATTTTTTTTACAGATACCAACACATTTGAGTAAGTAGCACACCTTTAAATATTTGAAAGCTATCGTGATGTGCTTTGGAGAGCAGACAGCAAAACTCCACCTGCTATGCTGAGCTTAGTTTCTATTTTAAGGAAACTAACAGTTTTCTTCTACCTCCCCATTGCTTCTTTTTAATATTTAAAGGGAAAATCATATTTCCCTTAAGGAACTAAGCGTGAGGTATAGTAAAAAAAAATCTTTATATTGTTACATCATGACTCTAAAATGAAGGGAGGTATATATTAAAGTTTACAGCACAGCGGAAATACAAAATATTTAGACAGAGAACTTTGCATAGTGGAGGTGTCTGGAGATTACTTTCTGCTTTTAAATTCTGTGAAGCAATTTATATTGTGATACTTAGAGAAATTCCAATCTCTAAAGAAAACAGAGAAAATATATGTTCCTGAAGTGTCTCTGAAAATTTATAAATTATGATTTGTTATGAACTTTCTGTTTAAAAAAGGGGGGAATGTATCACAGAAGTCATGGCACTTCGTAAGTGTGTTTTTTGGATAAGCAAATGCAGGCCTTTTGTTATACATCTATTGATTTTAAGTACAGATTTTATACAATGCAAGCACTCAGGATATTTCTCATTTTTAAAAATTCATATAGGAAGCAGAGAGATAGATTTCAAAGTGAACACAACATATATTTGTAAAATAATTGCAGTTTATCGACCAAACCCATTAAAGGCACTGCAGACAACAGCATTGCTTGACAGTCCTCACTGAGTTATTGATTCACTTTTCTCTCCCAAAAGCGCAGTTGCTCAGGCTTTGTTCAGTTTACTGAACACAAGGCAGAAGGCACCTTTTCATTGCCACTGTTCCAGTTGTTATTAGACATCACTTTCCTGTGCTGCTCTTGGCAGGAAAGTGTTGGTGTAAGGTGCCTGACAGAGACAAGCCTTCCTGACTCAGAGGTGTGTTTGCTATCAGCACAAAGACTGCAGCTCTGGCCCCAACCAAGAGTCTCCTCTAGGTGCCTGCTTTGTCCTTGCATAGGCATCTTAAAAGATTGGTATGAAGGGCCTGTAACAACCTGTCTGTGAAATGGTGACACCTTGATACTGGTTGCAAATAAGAAAATCCTGAATTCTGAGCTTCCTGGTGCAACACAATACATCCACAGATCTCTTTGCACAACGGGATGTATCTTAATGCTGTGAAAAATCTGAAAGGTACCCAAAGTCAGCTGGGCAGCATCTGCTTTGATAAAGCAGTGAGTGTTCCCAAAGGAATTCAGTGGGGCAGGAGGGCCAGGCATGCAGAGACCTAAATGGAGATGGACACCAAACTCAAAGTCATCTGACTACATCAAAAGTTGAACCAAACTATAAGAGCTTTTAAGAACCAGGTACCCATTTACCATGACAGCAGGAGCTCTTCAGCTCCCCCTGCTCTGCTCATGTGAACTACAACCATGACTGCACACGCTTCCAGGGGGTGAAATGTGTGGAGATGTGGTGGACACTGCAGGTCATCTGTCCCTTACCCTTTCCTGCCAGGCAGCA
>JAWWLV010000180.1:6622616-6697638 GCA_035041135.1 Platyrinchus mystaceus | reverse complement strand
TTCCAGGGGGTGAAATGTGTGGAGATGTGGTGGACACTGCAGGTCATCTGTCCCTTACCCTTTCCTGCCAGGCAGCAGCTGTTCCTGATGAGTCCCTTCAAAATGGTCATTGCTTTGGACATCACTGCCACATGAGATTCAGAAAAACCTCCAGGGAAGGCATCTTGTGGAAATGAAGCTTCTGTAGCTTACTGAAGCTGTTTCAGAAATCATCCACCATTGTAGTCCAGTGATTCCTCTGCAAATGGCCACAGCTGCTGTAGCCCTTAGAGGAGAATTCAGTGTGTTGCTTCTTGTTCATCCTGACACTGTTAGATGGAGGAATTCCCTGAGAAGTGCCACACTTCTCTGTGCCATAACACAGAATGCACTATCCACAATTAAAAGCATGATTACAGGCACTTGTTCTTCAAATTCTTTTTCCAATTGCAGATCAAATGGCAAAAGCATGCATGATTAACTACCAGGATTAACTATCAAGATTAACTACCAAGAATAAAGTCACATTTTGATCTCATTTTCTGGAGAACGGCATGGACTCAACTGCTGAAATGGAATGGAATTAACCAGTGCCTCACATCTTGGCATGTAAGCTGAAAGGACAGTTTAGGGATCTCTGTCCTTGCCATGTGCTGTGAATGACAACATGTGTACAGTGAAAGCAGCAATACAACTAGCACAGGCCCCAGACTTAGTTACAGGTGGCTTTTGATAGCTTGATGTCTGCCTGAATTTCCTTCAATTAGTTTTAAAAGGTTGCAGATAATGAAAAAACATTAATTGCTGTGCTGTACAGTAACTTCAGAATGAAAAGCACCTGCTCCTAGTGGGAAAGTGTTTTCATAAAGTGAACTATTTGCCACTCCACATTTTATGGACTGGGTTGACACGTACCAGTGGCATCAGGTTCTCGGTCTTCACTCAGTCTTCAGTGCTATTGCCTGATCCAACCCCATCCCCACACCATTTGCCTCAGGAGATGATCAGAATTGAACTCCTCTGTTGCTAAACAATCATTTGATCTCCTTCAGTGGATGTGACCAGATCAAAAGAACAAAAAGCTCCCACTCTCTGTACTGGTTAAAGAACTTCCACTGACCACAAGGAAATCAATGCTACGGAAATATGATATGCCAGCAGAACTAACACACAGTACTGCAGCTGTCGAGAGTGAAAGAAGGACAGGTCAGGCCATGGCAGAACTGTCTGTTCTTTGGATTAGAGAGAAAAGTGTCAATTGAGAAACAGGCTAAAAAAACAGCTAAATCAGGTGGCTTCGTTCTCTCAAAGCTCAGAAATACCAAAGAGAAACAGCCTTGGAACCACTTTAATACATTACAGCACTAAATAACCTACCAAAGTACTTAACTGTAAAATAAACATACTTGCAGTGTTGGGGTAGAAGGATGAGAACAACAGGTTTCTCTTACAAAAAACAAGAGAACAGGGTTTTCTGTTCAAAACTAAGAGTGTAGAAAATAAAAGTAATAAGATAATGGACTAGTTACTTTAAAAAGGCACTTAAGTCCTCATTTTACAAGCTCACAGTCAGTGCTTACATCCTGACAGGTAC
The DNA here is from genome assembly GCA_035041135.1 of Platyrinchus mystaceus. Classification (NCBI taxonomy): domain Eukaryota; kingdom Metazoa; phylum Chordata; class Aves; order Passeriformes; family Tyrannidae; genus Platyrinchus; species Platyrinchus mystaceus. The sequence goes on along the minus strand of JAWWLV010000180.1, from coordinate 6,696,065 downwards.
GACTGGAAGCAAACACTCTGTCTGATATTGGCACCAGGCAGTAGGGCAGGCATTTGAAGAACCCCCTCATTGGTTTACTTTGGGGGAGGAAGAACACAAACTGAAGGATAACATCAGACTTCTGAGCAGACAATGGGTAAAAAGAGGGGGAAAGCCTCACAGACCAATAGCTTTCATGGCATATGTGCAGAATAAATGAGAGTCTTCCAGCTCAGATGTGAGGAGCTGGGGGAGCCAGGACTTAAAAACTTTCATCAGTCACCAGATGAGCAATGAGTGCTTTACTTTGGACTTGTGATAGCAGCTTATTCCTGTTCTTCCTTTTGCAATAAATTGCAATGTTTTGAGCCTTGGTCTTTTCCTCCAGGGATCGGTGGCTGAGAACTGACTGCATGGCAACAAACAGAATGGAGGGAATGCCACAAAACTAACAGAAACAGTCACTTGAATGCCTTAGCGAATTCACATCAACAGTATTTACACCCATTTCGTGTTCTCTCCCACTGAACATACTAGAGAATGCGACTTTTGGCAAGAACCAGGCAAATGAACAGTGAATAATAAGCTCAAATAGAGATTATCTGCAGGAACTGAGTTTTGAATTTGCATTCAGGTCAGAAATGCTGGTGAGCAGGCTCTGCTCACCCAAGCAGAGACAGACAGAGACTGTGGCTTCTCTGTCCTCTTTTCTGCCTTTCAAAACATTCCCTCAGATGGGTACAAACCCCACCTTACTTTATTCCTGATATTAAAAGATGCAACCCTCTGAGCAGATTCAAGGAAACGATGAAAAGAGACACCTGTCAGAAAGATGACTTGTTTTCAAATGGCCTGTCTACATCTGGTACAGAGACATCTGTAACTGCATTAGTGGCCATTAGGAGTGGAAGGCAACACTTAGCAAGGAGCTGCTAAGAAGTCCTGCAACACAGACGAGCAAGAAGCACTTTGTATCCAGCCTCTTTAGTTCGCTGCAGTTTTGAAAGGAAGGCAGGCTCTTTGTACTTGGCATATCCTCATTTTTGTAATGGTAAGCTTCATCAGTTGTGTCTGGTTTATGTGGTTTTAAAACCCAAGACAGAAAAGAAACTGAGAGACCATAACTCTCAGCCCCTCTTCAGCTGCATAAAATCTAGGGGGAAAAAACGTGCTTTGCAAAAGTCTGTCAAGTCTTCCTTTGGCTTCTTGAGTCTCTGCACTTTGCACTGTGGTTTCCTAGTGTTTTCAGTGACTGGAGAGAATTCCCTCACTTAACTGCATTGTCACAGGAGATTAATGCAATGTAGGAGCTGAAAGAGAGGGAACTTGGCTTCCCTGGCTTTGTTCAAGGTAATTCAGCCACTTCCTTTGAAGGAGCCCCTTGGCACCTGAGCTTTTCCACCAGAGAAATTATTCCCTCACTGTATTTACCCAGAGGTGGAACCAAGTCTTTCCTAAAAGCATCTAAAATCTTAAGCTGTTTAGAGAACTCTCCGCAAAATCTGACTACTCCTTCTCTCCCTGCCTTAAGCTGCTGCTCCCATGCTCCTTCCCATCTGTACCTAATGCACATGGAAAGCAGAGCCACTCAGGTGCATCTCTCTTACACTGCTTTGCCTGGGATCTGCAACGATTTACTTCATCTGGGGAAGGTTTCCCTCCTTCAGGGAGGCAGCTGTGCTCTTTTCTCTCCACAGAAGCAGAGTCAATTCTCAGCCTGCCAACAAGGGTGCTGAGTTTTCACAATGGCTCGGATTTTTTAGTAATCACTGCTATACCCCTGGGACTTTCAGGTGATCAGTGTATTTTTAGACTGGACTCTGCTGGGTTCTACCCCAACAAAGGTTTCAGGGCTGCATTTACAGCAAAAAAACCCCTCTTGTCATTATTTTTGAAACAAATTCCCTTCAAAGTCACATTTGGAGCAAAAGTAAATAGCTGTTTCCCAGTACTATTTTTCAAGTACAAAACCAGCTGCAGCCCAGAAAAGAACTTTTTGACCTCATTTGAAGGGCTGCTAATACTTATGTCTTAAGTACAGGAGTTATAGTTATGCTTTACAGCAAATTGCATCATCACAGGGCAATGGATTGGAGCCCTGGATTAATGATCTGTGTATATGAAACTTCCACAGCTGATAATCAAATAAATCTGTGTGTCTTCTAAACAAACACCAAGCCTGGGGGCATTTCTTCAATGCAGAGGACACTCAACACACCTATTCAATTATGAAACTGTCCATAACTGTCTACTTCAGGAACTCCATCAGCGTGAGGTCCCCAAATCTCTCAAGACTATCAGCAGATGCTGTTGTTTTCTTCATAGAAGAAAAGAAGACATATTCCTTGTCATGGTTACCAATACCTCCTCTCACTCCTGAACTATTTACCACACGCTGTAATTTTGTTTTCCCACTAAAACTGCTGGTGTCTCTAATGTGACATCTCAGTGTTGCAACCCAAAAGGAGGGAAGTCATATTGCAGAAACATGGCAATAGCAAATAAAAGAGAACAGACTTTTCTTCTTTGCAAATATCTCATCCACACTTCTGGAAATCATGCTGACAAGAAAGCAATAAAATGTCACAGGCATTTTCTAGCAGATTATGTCTGATTGACCGTTTCATACTCCCATGAGGCAGTACTACATCTGAGGGGGATTCCTTTATTCACTGAAAATAATCAGAGTCAAAACCATTCCTATGATGTTATTTTTCTCTTCTTCCTTTACTCACTGTATTTCCCTGTTGAGTACACACACACTTATGTGGTCAAATCCTCACACTCTATATAGATAACCACAACTTCTTTGAAAAAGGAGAAAAGTCATAGAATGGTTCAGGTTGGAAGGGACCTTCCAAAGACAATCCAAAGATCATCTAGTTCCAACCCCCTGCCGTAGGCAGGGACACCTCCCACTAGACCAGGTTCCTCCAAGCCCCATCCAACCTGGCCTGGAACACTGCCAAGAATGGGGCATCCTCAGCTTCTCTGGGCAGCCTGTTCCAGTGCCTCACCATCTACACACAAAGTAAAGAATTTCTTCCTGATATCCAATCTAAACCTACTCTCTGTGAACAAAAGCATTCACAGACACAGCATATGTGTGCTGAGAAGTTAGAGCAAATTACCTTCATTAAAACATGGGATTAATTAGTCAGTACACTAATAAATGGTGTAGACATCTCAAATTCCTTTGGGATATATAAAGCATTTAGATGTTCACAACTGTCAGCAATAAATTATATCCAAGCAGTCCAGAGAGGAAATGAACCAAATGGATGTACACTGAGGGTCAAAGTTAGCCCCTCTAAACTAGGAACTGAATTTTCCCAGTTGTCTGCCTCTCTGAGAACCCACAACACCCTGAGGAGTAAGCTGTCCAGCTCACATGTACCATAAAGCTGACTGACTGCTTTTTACACCCCAGCAGATGATTCTGCCAATCCTTGCTCTGACCTCTTAGCACAGTGACTGACAAATTTATCTAAAGCATGGCAGCTTTGGATTCAATGTTCTTACCGTTTTGCAGAGACTATAAACAAGATCCCAGTTAAATTCTCTAAAGTTTAAACCAGAATGTTTTATCTAGCCCCCCTGTTAACATTGTAAAATACTCCCTCAACCACAGAAAACAAAAGAAAAAAAAAAAAAAGAAAATAATTACTGCGTAGTGTGCTGACTGTAACTTCCATCTGGGAGAGGATAAAAAGACACTAAATCCAAGGACATTTATTGTGAGATAAATAAGCCTGAAATCCAAGACTTAGCAGCCAAAGAAAGGAGTTAGCTATCACATTACTTCTCACTCTTACTTACTTGGCTTCAATCAATATTTTGCTGTTCACTGAAAATCAAAAAACTCAGCAGACTGATGGCTGGGGCACTCCACCAGCCCATAAAACATGCAGGCAGTGGTCCTGTCAAGTTTAGGGCAGCAAAATCACATCTCACATATCCTGGATATGAACTCTTAACACTGATGTATTCAGGAAGAAAATTGTGTTGCTCTTCTTTCACCTGTCTAGTGAGAAAGAGCTGTTTCAAGTGCCTGTTTCTGGTAAATCAATGTAAATCCCAAGCTAACTTTAGAGCTAAGGACGAGAACCTGGAAAGGACTTGGTCTGCTCAATATTCAATATCCTGCATTGAATTGACCACTTCTCTATAAGTAGCTCAAAGACAATTATTCTCTCTCTGTCAATTAGCCAGCACTCACTGTAAGCAATGCATTCACAGGGCTTAGCAGGCTTGCTTTCACATCTGACTCAGCTCCCGGAATGTCTTGTGTCTCCCTCCTGTTTCTACATCTCAGAATCCATCTTATTTTAAGCCCAGAGGTATTCAAACAATCCCAAAACTTTTGGAGGATGCTGTTCCATGCATAATTTAGATTTTCCCATCATTTGGATATTCTACAGCTATTGCACCTATTCTCCTGAAACAGAGGGAGAGAGACAGAGAGTGAATGGAGGAGTTATGTGTGTTTGTATCAGTTATCATCCTCAGCTGGTTAGAGCACAGTGCTAATAACAGCAAGGTTGTGGGTTCAATCCCTCTACAGGCCATTCCTTATGAGCTGGTTTCAATGATCCTTGTAAGTCCCTTCCAATTCAAAATATTTACTGAAATCTGCAAAGATTAAGCACACTAGAATTGTGAGGAACAAGCTTCCCTCCAGCCTAGTTGGTGGAATATAGCTCCCTTCCTTGGAGACAGCATGTCACACACACAGGCACAGACTGGCTCATTTCTCCAGGAGCGTGAAGAGGTTAGAGGAGGGGAAAACACATTTCCTAACTATCTGACACAAAGAAACAGAGAGAGAGAGAGAGATTAATTGCTTTGCTTTAGTCTATCGTTACCTTGTCATAAAATACCATTAGCCTAACGCTTCATTTGATAGTAGCCTCACAGCAGTATACTCACTTTTGGGGGACACAAGCCATTGGCTCTAAAATACATTCTGCAGTGGGGCAATGTATGTTCAGGATTTAAATTATCTGCATAACTTTAATCTTAATCCAGGGAGCGATGGAGGATCTGCTAGTTATTTATAGCTGGACTGGGGTGAGCTGCTGTGAGCAGGGTAATTGAAACAGTATTTCAGCCATTCTGCCACTGATTTGTGTAATGGCTGATGTTAGCGACGGCATAATCACCATGCTAAATGGAAAATAAAAAATAAAAATGCATTAAGCATATGTTTTTATGTTGTGTTTTATGATCACATCTTTTTTGCTATTGCACTTCCAAATTCTGTTGTTTCTTCCTTTCTGAGATCAATTTATTTGCCTGGCAGCAGTTTGCTGTATTAAAGCTTGAGAAAGCTGATCTGCTTTCTCTTATTCTCTGGATTATGAGAGCTTTCAGTCCGGGAGCTGCTAAATTCTTAAGGCTGAGGGCTATGACCTCTTTGTAAAGTTGCTGTTACAACAAAGGATCAGTTCATGAAAATTATTGTCCCTGAAATAATAATATTTCTTTCTCAGAAAGGTGTTATTTTGATCCTTCCTCCATGAATTTTTCAGCATATATTACTAATTCTTCAATCTATTGCTTCTCATACATTAGTTTTAATATTTGACAATTATTGCAGCTAAGTGATCTAGTGCTGCCTCAAACCGGGAAAGACATGGCATGATTTACAATCATGCCCATTATTTCCTCTCCTTCTCAAGGAGAAAATATTCCCAGACAACACATACTGTCTTTGGATGCTTTGCCAAGGTGCATTGCAATTCCTCTGCCAAGTGTTAAACACCAGCTCACGTCCCTGCCTTTCTGGCCTTGGTGACTTCTGGGTGGGTCACACCCATCTGTTTTTCGGGCAGGAGCTTGCTGACCCATTGACTGCTTTCCCATCACTCCTCCAGTGACTTGGTATCACAGACCCCTCTAGTTCACACTCTGCTTCCAGGACCCAAATCAAAGCAAACAGCATCCAAATGTAACTCCAGGAAGTCCTGGAGAAGGTTCCCTGGAACAATACCTCTAGATCCTGAGCAAGCACAATAGCAGACAACACCTTGAGTCAGCAGAACCCTAAGGACTCCAGAATTCCCTACTCCAGAGCCATGTACCAGATTGAAGGGCAGCAAACCAAGTTCATTTCCAGCAATCCCCTTACGTGTTTTGTCAACAGAAAATTTCTGTGATATATGTTAGACTTCACAAATACACTTTTTCCCCAAGAAAAATACACTTCAACAGAGGATTTCCAGCTTGCAGAATGTGGGACAGTCCCAGGCCACACCAGACAAGTTAAGGCAGATATGAGCAGTCAATCTGCAATGTCCCAGCCACAGAACCACCTGCACTCTCAGCCACCTCCGTGGTAAACTCTCAGGCTGCAATCCTTTTTCCATCAGTCTCTGAATTTTAAATGTTACCTCTTCTATTACCTTAGGAGCCACTGAGCCTAAAGCCTTACAGACTTTTCTCAGGCTCAAGCCTAAGTTCACAAACTTAACTCCAACCTAGTTCTGCTCTGTGTTCTGACTTCCAGATATATCTGACAAAGAAGCAATACTCTCTTGCAGAATCTCCTTCTAATATTATAGACAGCAGCATTACCAGATTAATAATGCTCTGAGAGAGAGGGATGGGCTGAACACTAAAAAATCTCTTATAAACTGGCTGGACTCAATCTAGTGGATTCCACTTTAATACCACCCACTGAGAAATGCCCTGTAAGAACTACTGAGTATTAAATCTGCTAATATTTACATAGGAATGTAACAAATGAATTGCAGCCAGACCACCCAGCAGAGCCACATCAACTGCTGGCTAAAGGAAGACATTTTATTCAGTGCCATTTGCCATGTTCCATCTCATGTACACATGGATTCCCCAATCTTTTTTATTATATGAAAAGAAGCTCTGGTACTTCCACCAGGAAATTCAGGAAGTAAACGAAGTCGTGCTGGGATCAGGGCATTAGCAAAAGGCATCAAAGGGACATGTGGGCCAGCAGAATATGGAGAGCAACAAAGACTTTGCCATAAATCCATGAGTTACCACTTCTCTCTCTCGTAAGATGGCACCTGGATATTTTCACCCCCAAACAATAACTTTCTAAGAACAGAATAGAAAAGTTTTGTGGCTTGCTACAAGCTTGCCATCTGCATGATCTCAGTGAGAAGAGGTCACTTGATTCCTTGGAAAGATTACAGAAAAAGGAAGTGTAGCGGTCCAAACCAAGCTGTCAGCAGAAAGCAGCTTGCAGGGTTTGAGTGGCAAACCTTGGAAAACAGAGGCTGACAAACATCCCGTGATCTAAGAAGCTGAACCCCTGTCACAAGATCTATCAAAGTACAACCTTATGGATTAAGCTGGCTCCAGCAGAATCGAGAAAGGACTTTTTGAGATTATGTTATTAAACTATGTCTAAAACCCCTTAATTCCTTTGATCCTCCTTGAATAAAAATTAACCTCTTCGGAAACTGTAGTAAAAAACTTGTGTAACTTCCTAATTATCATAACCCATCCTTCCATTAACATGTCCAGCCCCCAAGGCCCTTAAAAATGTGTTTTCAGTCAAATAAAGCATTCCGGTTTTACCCCACACTGGGATCGTATTAGTTTTGTTTTCTAGACCGCCACAAGGAAGAAATTGTAGCAAGACAACTCTCTGATACACGAGTACCTAGAGACCTACTGAGAAAATCTAATCCCCTATAACTGCTGTGCAGAAGCTGAAAGGCAGCCATTTAACCTTTGAACTGCCACTGCTACACAGCTTACAAAAGCATCCATGTGAAACCTTTAAGTGGTAGAAATTACAGTTTGGAGAGACCTATTCTGCTCCCATGAAGTCTGAACCACTCAGTCCCCAGACAGAGGATTCACCAATTATCAATAAATACTTTACAAATAAAAAAAAATAGCGTATTTCTAAATCTGGAAATTATAATCTTTCTAAGGCAGACAGTTCCTCATCTAAGCAGGCAGTGCAAATGTATTTTTCTACTGTAGAGACACTCACTGCTCCTGGCATAGGTTCATATTACTGAAGTAACTTCTTTTTCATAGAAGAGACATGATCTGGGAAGGCTGGGATATAATTTTACAGACATACAGGCTTGGGTGAATCCTGCCTTAGGGATGTTGTTATCTAGTGGTAAATATACTGCACAGAGCTGCAGAGAGGGTGAAATGTTACTTTCCTTAATCTAAAAAAACGTGTCTATGACAGATGAGAGCTTATAACATTAAAATCAGAGAGATACGAATTATTCAGGAATGACGGGCACAAAGTCTCTGACAAAGCTCCCAGCACAGCCAGGGAAGCACTGCAAGCACAGGGCCCTATGATGAACTATTCCCCTGCAAAACAGGTCTCTGGAGGCACAAATCTCTGCAGGTCACTTGGCAGAGCCTGTCTCAGATGAGCTGTGATGTGATTACATCCCCTCTGCAGCAAGAATCATAGAATCATGGAATACTCTGAGCTGGAAGGGACCCACAAGGATCATCGAAGTCCAACTCCTGGCCCTGCACAGGACAGGCCCAAGAGTGACACCATGTGCCTGAGAGTACAAAAGCTTCTTGGACTCTGTCAGGCTTCGTGCTGTGACTACTGCCCTGGGGAGCCTGTTCTAGCACACGACCACCCTCTAGGGGAAGAACCTGTTCCTAATATCTAACCTAAACCCCAGTAAACCTAGTGTTGGATACAAAGTTTTTCAAACACTTTTCTTTATCAAGATGTGCATTCCCCAGGCTGGGCCTCAATATTTTTCAGTGCTCCTTGATCCTGTGCTTCTGTTCTCAGTGTAATGCAGCTGAGACCTGGCCAGCTGCCACCTCTGCTTCCCACTCACTCTACTCTGCAGCTTGATGGGAAGCCAACAATATTCTGAGCCATTTTTCATTTAAAAAAAAAAAAATTTCTTTTGTCTACCTTCCATAAAGCCCCACTGCCTCTGGGCCTTTCTTTAGTGCAACATCCATGCCTTCCCTCATTTCACTGCATATTTCCAAGTTCATGCTCTTTGAGGCTCAGACTCATTCCTCAGTTTAGGTTCATGCACAAGGTTTAGGTTCATGCACAGCACTGTGTGGAGAGGCAAGAAAACACAGTCACTCAGTGACTGTTGATTAATCTCTGATGGATCAGGGCTGGGGCAAGCAGTGTGTCTTGCACACCATACTGCTCAGACACTTTGTATGAGACATTTTTGCCCAGAGAAAGGGTCACTGAAGTTCTAGAACATTGCAACAGTTTGAGAAAATGTAAAAATAGAGATGAGGGTTAGGAGGAAAGCCACGGTGAAATACAAAAGCATTTTTTTCTTTTAAAGTGAAGGTGAAAAACTTTCAAAAATTTCCTGCAAAATTGCTGAAGAACTGTGGCTGATAAATCTGATAAATAAGATATTAATATCTGATATTTTTATTTGTATCTGATAAAAAAGATATTAACTCCTGGAGGTGTACACCACAAATTCCCAATACTCTGAGGAGTTTTGTGCCCTCTTGGGCACTGTAACTCCTCAGTACAAATAGCTTGAGAGCTCTGCTGAATACAGGTGAGCTTAAAATATGCTTTAAATTAAACACTTCCTTACATTCCTTGATGAATCAGAATGAAAATCCTGTGTGTTGGCACAGTCTCAGCTTTACAGATTCAAGAATTACACCAAGGAGAATGAAGAGAGTTGGTAATTTCCAGCAGAAACAGCCAGGCTTACTAAGCTATCATGGGCTGCAAACAAGGAGGAGAGAAACAAGGCCAAGATTTTTATCTGTCCTTGAATCATGGCAGAGTGCAAAGGAAGACATAGAGAAAAATCTTTCTTCCCCCCATCCCCCCTTTTCTCCTCGCTTGGCTGAATGAGTGCATGTCTGCAGCTCCATTCAAATCGGATTATCTCACTTTCAGAAATGAATTCGCCAAGGAAACAGCTGCTTATCACGAGGCTGCAAATAGGATGCCCCCCAGACCACCAGCTCCCAGAACTTGGGATGAGCAATTAGAAATGTGTAGGGCTGAATGAACATTTGCTCTTCATCACAGAAGACAAGCACTGATAAGTTTTCACTATGCCAGTTCCCTGCTGCTTTCTTTCTCACACTGCTTGCCCCAAGGTAAACTATATAATTTGAAAATTATAAGAGGCACATTACTATTATTCCACTAAAGACATGTGAGGTTTTCTATAAATACCTCTGGTCAAACCTTTTAACATTTCTCTTTAACAGAAGAAGACAATCATGACTCTCATTTGAAACACAAATTCACAATGCCCTGACTTTTATTTTCACTGTGTAGTGACCACAGTTGCTTATTTAAAGTAGCAATGACTATTCTGGCTTCCTTCACGCTCCTAAAGCCAAGCTGATAACTTTTCCTCATTTTAAATTTAATTTGGGCAACTTTTCATATACCTACACAGCAGTGTCTGACCATATCAAGCTGTGTTCTTGAGGTGTTTTGGCAACAGGATGGAATTGCATTTCCCACTGTGGGTGCCTCGAGCGAGCTGAAGAGCAGTGTATCCCACAAGTTGTGGCTCTCTGCACAGCACAGAAAGCACCAAAGACAGTCCTTTCTGAAGCCACTCTTTGCTGAACAGGCACTGCTCTAGGAAGTGCTGCAAAAAGTTACTTACCTTCAAGCTCCTGGAAGCAAGCGTGTAGAAGCTTTTTAAAATATTTAAGTAAATCAGATTGTCTTGTTTTTCAGGAAAACTAAATAAGCAACACAAAATATTGTGATGTGAATATAAGCTAAGGAGACATACAGGAAGTGCCTGAAGCTTTCTTCAGCACTTACCTGATGCAAGTCTACATCCCAGGGCTGCCTTTCAAATACACTGGAAATTTTGCACACAAACAAATTTCAGAGGATACATTAACAACTGATTGTGAAGTATAGAGCAGTCACAGAACACAGACTTGAATGTTAGCTTCTTAAAAGCTTAGCTTGAAGTTGCTCCTGAAAGGGGCAACACTATTATCCTGCCATGAACAGATCAAGAAGTCAATGAAGAAGTGTAGTGAGTTGGGGAGAAATGAACCTTAGAATTCTAGGAATGTGTTGGTCTGAGACCTGTAGTTCAGTGTCAGGCTTGTTTCTAAAAGTGCAGATACAGTGAGGACCATGACACACAACTGCTTAGGTGAAAGAAACTGTCAGTGAATTTAGTAAATTCTAGAGCAATAATCAAGCTTTTTCTGCAGCCCAGCATCTGGTATTCAGATGATGGATTACATGACCTCTGTGTTCCTAAAAGAGCTGCATGATTCCTTCTGTCTCGGGCTGACAGACTAAGGATTAATGAAGTCTGGAGCAGAGCTCCCACTGGTGAAATCAAGCAGTCGCCACCCCCCTTCCTCCCAGAATGAGTCAGGATTCTTTTTGTTCATTTGTTTCACAGAGTCAGACACTGCCACACCACTCAACACCACCAAGAAGAGCAAGAAGAAAACCCAACAAGTCTTCTTCTGGACTTGCAATCTAAATACTGATATGAAACATGAGAAAAGCTAGAAGGAACAGTGAGATGCTCCGTTTGCTTCAAGTTTTGAGTATTACTGTTCATCTCCCTGCATAAGCAACGGGGGTGTAAAAATCCCATCGAAGATGCTCAGTGTTTTGCCACAGCCCTCATCCTTGCTGAGCTCATGGCTAGATGCTGTCAGGTTTCGGTCCCCTGGCAAGCACAGAGCACTCTGCCTCAGCACCCAAGGCTTTTGCTGGGGCAGTTTCCTTTCTGCATTCTGACAGGTCCGAAGGGAAGGCAAAAAAAGGCCAGACTAATTCCTGTTGCTACTGCCTGGCTCAGGAAGCACGAAGTATTTATCAGTTTGAGCAAACCAATTACTTTGCCACTCTCAATAGCACATAGCTTCATGAGTGCTGCTACTCCTAGCAAGGTATGAAGCTGCGGAGCTGAAAAAGGGTCACTTAGCTCATTGCTCGTTCAGCTCCTGCTTTGTGTGACTAAGATAACTATGCAAATAGATCCCAGAAGAAATTTGAGCAATACTCTGCTATGGTTTTCTGTCCTCAGACATACATGGCTGCCTCATTCCTGTTTCACAGAGTTAATGAAGAGATGCCTAAGGATGTGAAGGTGAGTCAGGAACAGAGACATTGATTTTGCAAAGTGCTGAACTGAACTCCGGATTAAATGTGAGCCCTGGAGATAAGTAAAGTAACCCTTAAGGCTGTAACACCCTACTCCTCCTCCCTGTCTTCAATTTCTCTTTCTCTCCTCCTCTGCAACAGATTGATATGAATTACTCAATAATCACCAGCTCCCTTGGGCTTCATCTTTCAGCTGACAGACAAGACCTTATCTCTGTCCTGTGAGTAAATTGTCCTGGGTTGTTCTTTTTCTAGTTTTTTGGCTATTTGCACTGAAATTCAAGGACAGGATATCAGACTCTAATCATAGCACAAATTCTTCTCTCATTTTATAATGATCAGGAAAAAAACATAGCAATCAATAATCATATTCAATAAGCCTTGAGTGTATATAAGATTCTGCATGTGACTTTACGTAAGTCACTGGAAATTTTTATGCTTCTCTGCATCTGTTCTGAGAAATGATTTTTCTCTCTTCTTCTGCTTCTTTTGATTAGTTAGACTACAACCACTTCAGGACAAAGTCTCTAAAGCAGCCCCTGAACTGAAGTAGTGCCCAAAGATACAGGTAATGATAAATACCATACATAAAGGTACTTCAAACTAGAGCTATGATTAAATCTCTCATATTGCAATATTTTGAAATGAGAAGAGGAATATTATTAAACTCAGAGGCACTAAATAATTGCTAAATCATAAACATATATCCTAAAATACCAGGCTCTATTAGCTGTATTCCACCATTCCCTTTGAGAAAACTGTCTCTAAGAACAACATGAAAATGACATTTCAGACTCCAGCTCTTACTTCAGTTTAAAACAAGTTCTTAACAGAAAATGAAAGAAATTATTTTAAATAGATAATGAGTTTCAAGGTGAGCACCTTACCCCTGGCACTTTTCAATTAAGAGTGCAGGACTTGCATGTCTTGAGAATACTATTACTGACAGTGCTGTTCTAATATATTTTTAGAGGACTGCCCTCAGGGCTCCAGTTTCTTCAATCCACATCCTCCTCTCTTCTTTCCTAGGTTCCTGCTGAGTTTCTGACAACCCATAATACTTAAATCTCTCTCATCCTTTCCACCTTCTTCCTAACTAAAAATGAACAAACATTTTTTTTAGCCTACTTTATTGTTGTTTTTCTCATAGCTGAAGGCCCCACATGTGAATAGGCTGTTTGAACATCATCAAGGTGGTGATGGTTGACGAGAACTGTATTAGCAGACTGGCCTAAAGAATTTTGTTGGTGTTATGGTGTGGGATTGCATACAGATTTGCTCTGTTCAAGCCTCAAGAGTGCTCAGTGGAAAACCAGAAAAAATCTGTGTATGAATAAACACCAACCCTCCTCCTATTCCTGTTTTACGCTAAATACAAAGTCTGAAATCGCTAAAAGGCCATTTTTGGTAACTTTGACTTGCTGCTGCTTACAACAAGCAGCCTGAAGCCCAAACTAACACAGGGCACAAAGTTGTCAGTCCTTACTCTGTTTCTCAAGGCTGCTCTCCCAGGTTCAAAATAAAGCCACTCGAATGTCCAGAGGAGAAAAGTTCCCATGCCAGGACTGTATGGATTCAAACTGCTTCTCATTCCTTTACCTTTTTTCACAATGGATAAATACAAACAAAACAAAAGCTCCTCTAATTAGAATCAACATCTTGTCACAAGGATGAAAAGTTCCAGGTTGCAGCTATTGCTGTAACCACTGACAGCTGTGCTATCATGATTATTATTAATAACAGTTACAAGTATGCTTGAAGTAGCACACCATCCTTGAGCAAGCAGCCCAAAGAGATTATTTATTTCTTGCCTCATGCAAGATTTATTGTATTAAGAGTTGTTTTGTAATTAATCTACAACTCCTGAAAGCTCTGCTAGCTTTCCAATGCAGGGATAATATGGATCCTATGAATGAGGTGTGAAGGTTATGAAGCATGAAGGGAGAGCCAGTGTTCACAAAGCACAGCAACAAGTCCACTCTTCATGACATGCCTGGCAAAATGGGGAGTTTACAGATCCCTAGATCTCTGTAAAAGGACATAAACCCCACTTTTTTATTGCAAATGTCACCCGCTATTGCTAGAAGGAGCCAGTGATGTATCTGGACAGTCACACCACTCAGATGAAACTAAGACACTGTGTTGCCCAGGTTCCATTAACACAGAACAGTGTTGCTTCACCTAAACCACCGCATCATAGGGGAGAACAACAATTTCTCCAGATCTGATTGAAAAAAAAATATATATGAAGACAAAACTCAAAGAACATTCTAAAAAGAATGGGAGAGTGATCTGTAAACGTAAGTTTATGAGTAAACATCTAGGAATATCAACATATGTGTTGCTTGTTAGAATGCCAAGATACAAAGACTAAAATTCCATTAAGTTCATGTTTGCTTTTGCACATGATAGCCTTTTACACAGACAGTGCAAACTCAAGTAAAGTGTATTTTAACAGGTTCAGTTTAGGAAGCATAAACAATAAATACAGCCCTTCACTTTACAATGGTTACACAGAAGTGTAATCAGTGCCTCCGACAACAGTGTTGGCATGACATAACACAGAAAGGAACCAACCTATTTCAAGACAGAAGCCAGAAAGAGTATACTGGTGAGAAGAAGCACTTCAGCTTCATGGAATCAACATGTGGTCTAAGTCTCATACACACGTTCACCAACATAATCCAAACTCCCTTTTGACTTTACATTTTTATCCTATTAATTTCTCCCCGGGAGCACCAGCTCTTCTCAAAGTGATGGCATTTCCTCCAGCCCCAGCCTCTCCCCAGGCCAGTGACCTCTCCTGACAACTGTACAGCACAATACCAGGACAGGTCAGAAGCAAAGCACTGCCACACTGATGTTTTGGTGACCAAACAATAACTCACAGATGCTCTCCTCAAGCAGAGTCCATCCTCTAGCCTACTACAAAGGTTCTGCAGTATTTGACATGCACACAGCCCATAACACTCAATAAATTCAAAGCACCTTTGGCTTTTATTATACAAAGTAACAGCTAAATCAACAGAGTCACAGTTATAGATATAAATATATATATGTAATTACAATAAAAAAATATGTTGCTTTATCTGAAGCTATCTGGGCTCATTAACAGATTCATGAAGTAGACAGTATATGTAAACCAATTTGCAAAGTCAGACTGAGATGGTTAACTTTAAAAACTCATCCACGTTATCAACACAGGACTTCTTGCTTAGATGTCAACCCTTGTTTTTACCAAAACAAATGCAAGTATACACCAGGAACTACTAGATTAAAAATGTGATCTTCTTTTGTTTGTGAAACTATAACTTCAAAGTGGTTTCTACTGTACTGAATTATTCCAAATGAAGGCAGAATGTTATGAATCGTAATTCTAATTCTTGTCTCTTTTAAATAGTAACTGTTATAGGAAAATCCATTGAGATATTTTAGATAGATAAAACAGCTAAATCCAGTTCCATCACTTGATTAAGATAACAGTACCCTGAATCCTATTTGTCTGGTGATGCACTAACAGAACTGTTATTAAGCAGTAAGGGAGTGAGAGAGACTGAGCAATATGAGACACGTGGCAGAGTGAATTTTCAAGATTTCAAGTGAGAGCTGTCACTGTACTAAGCATAATGCCAACCCACTCAGCCTCATCTTCATCTTGAAACTACATAAAAAACCAGCTGTGCTTCACAGGTGAATAAAAATATCTGCACTTTCTATCCTGCCTCAGAAAGCCTCATCAAAATTTCCCATGGACCTCTGCTTCATGCAAGTGACCCCACTGAAAGGATCCAGGGGATCCAGTGCTGCAGTGCCTATATGGGGCACTTCAGCACAGCAAAACTGCAGTGGACATTTTGGGTCCATTTTTGGGCTCTAGCCATGCTGTGGAGATGTAGCAGCATCCACTGGTCAGACAAGGCAATGGCTATTAAATTACATTTCCATTATCACCCATTTTCAGTTTGTTAGGTGCATTCACTGCTTCAGGTCACGTTCCACCACACATCAGCCTTCACCTGCTGTACGTGTCTGGGAAGCCAAACTGCTCCACCAGCCACCTGCTTGTTCCAGGCACACAGGCAGCCAAACAGCTCAAACTTGTCCCCTAGTCGTGTTCAGAGATAACCCAGTGACACTGAGAGACAGCCCGGAGAAGGCTAAAAATGGAAGTCTCTGATAGCTCACCGAATGCAGGTGAGCTGTGCACCCCTGAGCTAGTATCTTAACTGCCTCGGGATTTCAGAGAGAGTTACAAAGATTCAGATGACAAGTATGCTCCCATCTGGGGAAAAATTCTCGTTAGAAGTAGAAGAGAATCCTGCTGAACTGACCACAATGCCTTACCACAAAAACTCTGTAACAACGTCGCAAAATTTTCTCCACCTGAGAGAAAAACTGTTTGGCAGAAGTTTCAATTACAGATTTTTAAAACCTCTGCAAGCTCACTCATCCCAAAAAAACACAGAACTTATGAAAAGGCAATCTATGTGATCCAAAAAAATCAAACCTACCTATTAGCAAAACCCATATGCATTAGAACTTCCAGGTTGCATAGAGTAACTAATATACAGCCAGCTTCTCTCTTCTAAAATTCATCCAAATCCAGCATATGGAGACAAACTTTTATAAATTTTAAGCAAACTTATCAGATAAAGTGACACGACATGATAAAAATATTTTTTATTATTTATTACGGACAGATCAAGAGATATATTTATGCAATCTATAATATCTATATTTTATTCTAGATGATATCTAACATAGATACATTCCATCAATAAGATTTTAATGTCAGAAACATTCATTACATCCTGGCTCCTATAATCTGTTGGGAAATTACTCCTTCTAAGCTAATCAATAACAAATCTTACAGTGATAACACAATTGAAGCAGCACATATGAAATAAATGGTCTGATCAACAGCAATCCCTCTTCAATAACTTATTAATACATCATCTCTACAAGCCATTTAACTTACAACTGGCATCATCCTGCAGGAGACAGAATAAGAAAACAATGACAGTGAAATCATCTCAGTTGTTTTAATGACATGAACACCAGTGATTGCTCTGGGTAAGTCCAGGTGACATCATCAGCCAGTTATTAGCCTCCCTTTCCCAGACATCCCCATCTTTTTCCACTACCCTAGTTGCATTGCAGAGAGGTTTTGGAAATATGAGCTTAGTGTTGGGGAACCAAAGAGGTCAGAGACATAAAAATTGGTCCTACCAAGTTTTATTTCTCTTGCAGAAAGATCAGAAAGTTCTGGTTTTAACTGAGAAGCTCAACTCACTACTTAAACTGGAAGATGCCTTACCAACAAAATTTGAACAAAAAATATTTTTAAAAAAATACAATGCTTCATTACACGTCATCCTTTATTATTTAATTTTAGCCAGAAATACATGAGCAGAAGATGTTAACAATTTTTAATTTTAAAGGCACGAAGAACTGTGGCAACCACCCAACCAGATCTGCTTGAGAATATGTGCAATGGTCCCCTGCAATTCTAATACCAAAAGGAATAAAATGCAAGTAAACTACAAGCACCTCTCTTAGTAAATTCCTATTAAAAGACTGTAAGTAGTGATCAACAAATCACTTTGCTCAATAAATAACTGTTGCAGTTAATTAAAATGTGCCCCTTATGTTCCATTTTCTTTGGCAGCCAACTTGTAGAGGGCAGATTTTGTTTTATCATACATTACATCCAGGCAAAGTTTCTAAGGTCTGGCAGTAATTTTTCTCTACACAAACTGATAGAAACTGGAGGCAACCTTCCTGGTACACTGCCTGATACTTCTATACCATAAAGAAGAGGGCACAAACATTATTTCTGCTCCAATTTACGCTCACGGCTGGTGTCTGGAAGGTTTGCATTGCAGCTGCTATCATGTGTCACAACTTGTGCCAACACATTTTTAATCATAACCATTACCTGCCCTGGCTGAGGTACTCCAGTCTGGGAACACCAATACAATGCCATCACACCTTCATTCTGTGGTTCAGATCTTTCTCTAACAAATATTAAAGCTCTTTAATTTTCTTCAGTTTTCCCTCCACACTGCACAGACACTTGATGAAACATGCTGTTATTGTCTCCATGATACTCTGAACTGACTGAACTCCACAAACTCTTACAAAAGGAAAAAATATTTCCAAAGATCTATGAGTGCAAACAGGACAAAATAATCTTTTTGGTTTCCCACAGCCCAGCTTTTCCTATGGACAGGTTTTTCCTCCTCCCTGCCCCCAAGTTAACACAGAGTCCCACTGCACAAGAGGAAAAGTATTTCACATTAGAGCTATTTAGTACTTGGAATTTCTATATTTATAACACAACAGTAGAAACTTAAGTGCTCCAAGGTCTCTGGACTCACACCTATCTCTTGGAATTACTTGTCATCAAGGTGTCAAACCCAGGAACATCAGTATGACAGTTTGTTAAAGCGGGCAAGTTAAAAGATTCTGCTAAGTTAACGCTTGAATGACTTATGAACCACTCATTTTAATATTTGATTTAAGTTTGAGTGAGTTGATTGCGTGTGGAAGTGCAAGGCCTGACAATAAACAAAGGAGTCACTCATAGGGCAAAAGGATAGCATTTGCTCCAAACCAAACTTGTAAAATCATGGCAGGTTGTCTCTTGTTCTGAAACTGTTTCACCTACAACCGATAGTCACACATACTAGTCCTGGTCATCCACACAGGAACAGTCAAAATGTGACAAGTCTGTGATCCAGACATGCTTTTGTTTAGAACCACTGTTTTATTTGCAGATGTTTTGAGAACACTCTGGTGGTTTGTACCATGACGTGTATGCTTAATGGTGCAATAGGCTTACTAAAAACAAATCTATATTCTAGGATCAGCTACCACGAAAGAGGATATTTCATCTGGTGCTCTCAGCCCTCAGCCTGCCACCATCTCTGTGACAGCTATTACTGAACTGGGAAGGTCTCACTTTTCTGGAAGAGCTGTTTGGAAGAGCACTTCTGGTTTGAGTCCAAAAAAAAAAGGCTGTTAGCCAAAGGGAACACATGGGGAACATGGGGAACATGGTAAGTATGTGGGGTTTGGAGAGGGTGATAGATGGGATGTGCTCTAGGGCTAACATGTCTCATACCATGCAAGACCCTCAGCACACACTATGGGCAGGTGTTTTTACCAGTGCTTGGGCCCTTCTTTCCCTTCAGACAGTGTTGCAATCCAGACACCAAAACATAGCACAGTGGCAGAAAAAGGCAATAATTAAGTGAAACTGCTCACACATCTCTTCTTTACAACCTGCACTCCCTGAGATTCCAAAAGAGCTTATAAAATTCCAGAGGAGTTAGGAATAACAAAAGAGGCAGAACCCAGAATGAGTCAGATTAAGAAAAAAAGGGATGCAGCAAGGATCTTTTCCCTATCATTTATGTCCTTGCAGTCAGGCTTGATCCAGCCCAGACTTTAGATGGGTGATGATTAACACTCCGTTGCGAGTTCCCATGGAAAAGTCAGCATTTTTCTATTTCTTTCAAGACTGGCTTTGCTCTTTCCTTCTTGTACCATGGCTCTGGTCTCTGTCTGAGTCTCCCTGACCTATCCTGTACTCCACAGGTTTCTCCCACCAGCCACCAAAAGCTGTTCATGAAGGAAGAGCAACCTCCTCCTTTCCAAGGCCCCTGTGAGCCAAAAGCACAGAAGTCAAACAATGAAAACAGCCAAATATTTTTTCTGCTGTCTCGTCACCTCCTTTTCAAAGGGATGTAACTCGGTGCAATTACACAGCAAACAAGTCAAAAACTCACTACCCATCAAACATACAACAAATGCAAACTAGACCCAAGTCCTGAATATTCTCAGAGAGCAGTTTTAGGTATTTGTGCATTGTTTTATGGCAAGATGGACAGGAAAGGAAATTTATTTAGAAAGCACAGTATTTTCATCTAAAAGCCTCAGGCTATATTATGAATTTTTAAATATATAAACAAATATGATGATCTTTGCTATTTAGAGAGAAGCAGAAGAAAACAGGGATCAGAACATGTAGAAACACAACTAAAGACAGACCAACTGAAGTTATGGTGCAAAAAAGCCATCCCAATTTCCATTTTATGGTACAGTATAATGAATGAAAATTAAATATTTGGGACCAAAAAAGGAAGATATCACAGAAATGAGAAGGCTGGAGTTAGGTCAGTTAGTATTCCAAATAATTTGTTTGCAAAATTCAATTTCTTTGAAAGCAGCCAGTTCCTGACAGGTTGGGATTTTTTTTAACACAACAGGATTTTTCTAATAAAAATCACTCTGTTTATTATTTTGTGACTGCCTGACATAAAATAAAGCTCATTACAAGCAGATTATGCTGCAATTAAAACTAACAACTTTTGCAAAGCATGGATTAAGACCTGCACCACTGAACTCTGAGGGAGAGAGATTTACCTTAGACCAGTGGATTAACATGCTTCAGTAAGTCTACTCCTGTTTGTGAGGCAGTGGCTGATATTTCCTGCAGTCAGACTCTGTGTGACCTTTGGGAAATTGCATACAGTTAAAAGACTTGTCTTCACAGTGTAGATTTCTAAAGCAACATTTTTCACTGTCATAATGCAAATCCAGTGTCAAGCTGAACATTTCAGGATGTGTTCAGTTATAGGACTCTTAATCATTGAGCTGTGGCCACAGGTCCTCCACTTGAACAGCACATCGGTCTGTCTGAGATCAGGCAGTGACTGCACGGACACCAAAAATTTGTAGGCAAGCAGGCAAACAGTACAGACCCATTTGCTGTTGCCTGTACATTTCTGGTTGGGATCTTCTGCTTCCTCAAACTGTTAAAGCATGGGACAGACTGTATTTTTTCCCCCCCTAAAACATATTTCACCCAAAACATCCCAATTATAGCACAAGATGATGACATCCTTGAAGAGATGGTTTTGCACTGTGGAGTTTGTGAATCATCAACAAGAAAGGTGAGTTCTGCTGAATATATAATGCCAACTTTGACAGGAAATCTATGGCTCCTGTAAGAGGCAGAATATCAAATTAGCAAAGACAGCATAGTTCCAGAAAACTGCAGCTCAGCAGTTAACTTCAGCAAGTGATAAACTTGGCTTAAGTGACCTGAAGATTTCACCTCCTGAGTAACCTTTACATCAGTAAAAGAACAAGAATGATTAGCAGGCATGACTCTCCCTGACTGTCACATAACTGAGGTGGGGCTATGATGGGACAGATCCATCTGGTTGTGTTGAGCCTATTCTTATGTTGAGTTAAATAGGGTGGAACTTCAAAATAAGGTGCTGGAAATGCCCACGCACTTCCTGACCTCTGTTTTTAAAAGTCAGCAATCAGCAAGGGCGTGGGTCTGCCTCCACCTTCATAATACAGCTTAAAAAATACTAATGATGAGGAATTTCAACAGCTCCTTCTGTCTACATGACCATTACAAAGGAAGGACAGTGGCAGCTCAGACAGCGTTGGTATCCAGCCCCCGCGTACATCACCTCATAACGCACAGATGTCTCCATGAGTTCTGCAGCTACAGAAATGACAGCCTTTCCCTTCCACTCTGCAGCCTATGAAAAGACTCACCTTTTAAGTATTAATGTAGTGCTCTGCCCACCTAATGAAAGCAAGTTTCCTGTCCTGAGTTAGATGGGGCCTTGGCAAACCAGTTAGTACAAGATTTTGCAACTCCTACTAGTGCCATTTATGTCTGTTCTCCAAACTGCTCACTGACTGAGAGCTTTCTGATGAGCTGGCAAAAACCAAATTGCCAAAAATAATTTTCCCCCAAGGGCAAAATCCACTTTTACACATTTTCTACTTTGAAAAAAATTACAAATGTTTCAGAACTGCCACTGATTCCTAAAGCGTTGGGCTGCTATTAAAGCACCAGCCTCAGATTTCAGCTTGACATTGCTTGTTTTTAAATAATTTGCCTTGAAATGTAAAAGAGAGTATTATTTAAGTGAATAACAATGTAACATAACCTGAGTATATACATATATATATATATATGTATATATACACATCATATATTAACCTCAGGATAGTTTAGGGCTGAAGCAGTGAGATACCAGGAACAATTATGGGAATTGCAGGAGTTTTAGGAATCCAGAAAAAAGAGAAATAAGAAAGAAGAAATAAAATATTAAGTTTTAGGACAACTTAAAGAAGGTGTGATTGATTTCATACAGTATAAGTTGTCTCTGCTTTCAGCCATTGACATGGATAGAAAAGCACAGACAAGGAAAAATAACCCAAGAGATCTTCCAGGGGACTATGGGAATCCTCAAGGAGCAGTGTCCCATCACAGTACCTCCTGACCTCTAAATCCTGCCTGGCATGCTGTGCTCCAATGCCCTCAGGCTTTCATGCCAGTTAAGTCAAAGATTTGTATGCTGTTTGTGCATTTAATCCTGGCCTCTCCATTTCCCAAAGGAAGGTCTTAATTTTCCTCATGTCATTACAGCTCAAATGCAGTGACTTATGAAGTTTAGAGGCTAAGGAAGGAAATGATCCGTCAATCTAACAGGCTCCAGTCTTCCACCTAGGACGCAGTGGCACTTCAGTGCATTGAGGAGACTGGAATAGTTGCTCAGTTAGTGCCCATGAAAACCTGAATGTGGTGCTGATCACTAATTTATAGCAACCCAGACCCAGCCCTACCTTATTGGTACTGTAAAGGTGTTTCTGTTTCTCAAACAATTCTCCAACTCTTTGTGATTCACAGTACGGTACAACTGTGACTGAAGGGCAACTGAGACACCAGCTAGCCCCAGCACCCCTGAAAGTTTAATGATTAAATATATAGTATGTTCTTACTTTCATGTATTTTATGCAGCTCAGCTGCCGCCAAGGACAAAACCCTGAAACACTTTCCCTTATAAGCATGTTTTCCAGCTCACCAACACCTGCTCAAACTTCAGTGTTCACAGCCTGGAAAAAAAAAGCAGTCATTAAATTGTATTTATTTATGGAAGATTTTCCTAGGTGCTAGAGAATGCACTCTCCTTCCTCCAAGTTTTTCACTGAATAACTTTTTGAATAATCTTTTATGCACTAGGGTATTGAAATATTAAGCTCTGACAAAAAGAAGACTTCATGGAAAAACTCAAATTAGAATCATCTCTTTTTAATGAGCCAAGTCTATGGCTGTTTCTCGTAGTTTTCCATAGTGAAAGAACTGAGTTCTTGGGTAAGGTGAGAAGCAATCAGAAGTGTCAGCAAAAAGAACACACTTTCTCCTACCTACTGTGTCAGTCTAATTCTAGAAACTCATACATTTCTTAGTACTATCAGGAAAAGAAACCAAGTGGATTATTACTTACTGTCACTGAATTGCTAACATCACCTCTATATGCCAACATGGAAAAGGTCTCCCAGTGCCAAAATGCTTATACACCAAAGCACATGGAAGTATTCAAGAACAATGAAACCCTAGAGAGTTCCTGGCTTTATATCATCATCTGCAAGTGAGATATTGTATCAGCTTCAATAAAAGAGGAGAAGAATCAATCCCAATAATACTCTGTTGACTAATCAGATAATAGATTCACCCCTTTCACTCACCCTCTCTTCTCCTGCAGACTTGCTTTACATGATGTTCTGTCTTCCATACATTTAAACAAAAGTCTCCTCCCTTTGAATTTTATTGGTGGATTTTTGCCTAAAGGGCACGTCTGACCTAAAACTATTATTTTCTAGATGGCCTAACCTTTTTTTCATGGAATCAAGCCATATACATGTAAGTACTGAAACCTGCATATGGACACAACTATGGATTAGTGGTGAATGTTTGCAGTCCTCCCTTTTCCCCATTTCTCTGTCCAGTGTGCAATGAAAGTGTTTGTGTAACATAATACAGATTCACAGTATTCAACTTCCTCCTAAATAGGATAGGGCAATGCGGAACAGTCTTACCAGTCTTTCCCCCTCCCATGTTTCAGGGAAGCTGACATGCATCCTAGTGAAGGATGATTAATCATCCAAATGTCAGTAAATAGTAAAACGTGTAACCATGCATTTGCAACCTCCCCTCTGAATGTACTGCATGCCTATGCATAAAATACAGAGGTAGCATCACAAATTGAAATAAAATAACATGATAACGGACTATGCATCAGCTAATGCTGAACAGTCCACCCTTTGCTCTATTTTTCATTAAAAATTCATACTCTACCTTTTTAGACAAAAAGGAATTGGAGGGGGGGAAAAAGCATGCTAGAAAACTTCACTTGAAGTCTTTGAAGATCTGCAAGGTCGGTGCCTAATGTAAGCTCCAAAATCTGGGACTACATGGCTACATCATCCTGCCAGAATGTCTTGCCCTATGTGGGAATGTGGAAGAGGGACTTATTGTTGGTCCACACGTTGAATTACAGAGCTGACTGAAGCTGCTCTGAGATACAGTGAGAGCTTCTCCTAAAGATCAGAGCACAACTGTGATGGAAGCTCTGAGTAGGAGAGGGCAGTCTACACAGCTTGCCTACGAAGCAATCAGAGCCTGTCAATAAACCCGGTACCCTGCCTGACTCATCCCTATTCTCCACCCCCACGGTCTGGTTTGCAGATACTTTGTATTCCCTGAATGGCCTCTCTGCCTGAGCTACTCGGGAACAGAGTTAACAAAACTCAAACATGAGCTCATGCAGCTCTGTCTTTATAAAGGGAGGGAAGGAAGAAGCAGAATGAAGGAAGTGCAGACAATGCTGTTGCTTTACCGTGGGCCTTTCTCAAAGCTATTGATTTTCTGTCGTAGCTTTTTACTGAAATCACAGTGTGGCCTTCTGGCTTACTGAGATGCATTTTTGTGTACACATACTCCCTGGTGTCTCTATATTATCACATTATCCTCACATGCCAATTCTCAGCATCCCTGTCACTACCAGAAGCTGACACACAGATTTCCTTCATAAAAACATAAAGCTGCAATAAATTCCAGTCCACCTTGAACTAAAATCCATTGTTGCTAATTCTTATTCATAGTACCTTATTCCCAGCATCAAAATTCTCCCTCTCCTTGTTTTTCTATTTTTTAGGGGAAATGCTGTTTTCTGAGAAGCTGTGCTAAAGCTCTAATTAACATGTATTGCACTAAGCAAAAAGCACACCACCAAACAGGCCTGCTTTAAGCCTATTTTTAAATCATATTACATTCAAGACATGCTCCCTCTGTTGTGTAGGCCCACACAGTCACTTAGGACTTACAGCTTCAATTGCTGGCTGTTTCCCAACTTTCCCTCCCTTCTGTCTTATTCTATACCCATGGAGACAACAAACGAGCTAATTCCACAATCAAGAGAGGCTCCTTGCTGATCAAAAGAATGAGCCCCAGTTAGAGAGGAAAATACTCTCAGACACAGTTGTGCAAGCGACATCATAATTACAGTCAAAATAGATAGCCTGCAAATTGCAGTGTATTTGTAATTAACAGTGCTCTATAATGAAGACCACTCTGTGTGCTATTACAATCCAATAATGCCTCATAGCTGCATGAACAGAGCTTTATTTCACTGAGAAAAATGTGGATTGAATATTCACAGAAGTAATTCACCCTCCAGTGCAAGATCCTCAAGTCACAGATGAAACTGTAGGTTTATTCCAATATCAGTCAAATTAATTTTTTTCTTAAACACTACTTTACCACAGAGATTTAAGCCAAGATAATGGGAGCTGCATCATGGATATCTTTTCTGAAATTTGATGAGATGAATCTGCAGGTCCTGAGGGAACTGGAGGATGAAGTGGCTAAGCCACAATCCATTATATTTGAGAAGTCAAGGCAGTCCAGTGAAGTTCTCACTGGCTGGAAAAAGGAAAACATAACCCTCATTTTTAAAAGAGGGAAAAAAGGAAAACCTGGGAAACTGCAGGCTGGTCATCTCACCTTGGTGCTCAGTGAGATCATGAAGAAGACCTCCTAGAAACTATGCTAAGGCCATGGAAAATAAGGAGGTAACTGGTGACAGCCAACATGGCTTCACTAAGGGCAAGTCATGCCTGACAAATTTGGTGTCCTTCGTGATGGGGTTACAGTGTTGGTGGATAAGGGAAGAGCAACTGATATCATCTAAGTGGATTTGTGCAAAGCAGTTGACACTGTCTTGCATGACATCCTCGTGTCTCAACTGGAGAGAAATGGATTTGACATGTGGACCACTAGGTGGATAAGGAATTGGCTGGATGGTTACACTCAAAGAGTTTTATCTTATTCAATGAAATAATTAATAGAAATAAAACCAGCAAATCTTTCAGGCAAGAAGGAGATTGGAGCTGTCTCTTTAAACTTCTAAAACTCCTTTACCAACAACACCATCAGCCCTGAAATTCAACCTCCAATGCTATTTTCCTTCATAGTATTATACAGTGGCTAGCATCCTGTTTCATATAATCAAAAAGGAAAAGTATTTTTAAAAACAACCCTCTCTTGCTTTAAAAAGTTGATTTTTGGACTTTGGGCTTTCTTTCAGATTTATAATGTCTTGAATGCATCAACTAACCTCTGTACCTCAGAAATCATAAGTTCTACTGAATATATTCCATCAGACATCTCCTCTATCTCCAATGGTTGGTAGGCTGCTACATGTTAAAATTGCTTAGGAAAAACCTCAGTGACTATAACTAAAATTAAGATTGGAAAAGATGGCAAATTTTCTGTTTGATATCATAGATATCAAAACAATGATAAAATCTTTGGCAAAAAAGCAACTTAAAGATCAAATAATGTCTTGTTTACAGACCTGATCATTTACCCTTTTCTCCTCTTTTTAAAAGGAAATCAGCTTCCCTTCCACCCCATGAAAGCATTCAATTCACACTTTCTCTCATAGCATTAAACTTTCCCTTTGCACCACCTTTAAATTAAACCTGACTTATTTCTGAAATGGAGAATTGACTGAAGATCAACAGCAGTCATGATAATCCCATGCAAATCTCAACTCACTTTGGAAGACTTCAACCTGAAGTTACATTTATCAATTGTTCATTTTCTTTGTGAAAAAGTAACATCTGAGGAATCTGTACTCTGTGGTAACATACAAATGTACTGATTTTTCAGCAATACTAGCACACACCAGAGATTCTAAGCAATACTGCTGTCATTGTGCAGACAAAAGGTTCCTACTGCACAAGATCATCCAAGATGTTAGAGAAGGAAGACATCTAAATCTCTGAGAGGTTTCTCATAGGTCAAAAAAAAAAAAGGAAAAGAGAGAAAAAAAGAGACTGCTAATGCCTCAGAAGCATATATCCAAAAGAGAATCCAAGAGAAAATCCAAACATTATGGGAAATAACCAAGATAAAATTGATATATTCCCTTTGGCTATTACAGCGGGTTGGCTACTACACAAGATGTGCCCAAGTCTTGAAAATTTGCATCATCTAATGTTCTTGTGGACCTTTAACACCTTCCTTTGTGTCTGCCTACAACAAGCCTCTTCCGTTTCAGACGAATACTAAAACACTGACAAGTATTTAGTTCATTCATTGGCAGAGGAGGAAGCATCTCCACCCCTCCACCACTGCAGCATTCACAAAACAGAGTCCTCCTGTGAACACTGAGCAAGGACAGTTGGGGTGACAGCACTAGAGATGCAAAAACCTTCAGTCAGTGCTACCAGTACAGGCTTTGAGCTTGCTTACAGGGGCCCTACACTAAGGCACAGAGAGGACTCCTTATTCCTGAAAACAGGAAAGTTTCTCAGCCAATTCCTCCTCTCCCTAACTCAACTTGGACTCAATCTTAAGGGTCTTTTCCAGCTTAAATGATCCTATGGTAAATGACAAAAAGGACAAGAGGCACAGTTGCAGCAACCAGTACAGATTTTATCCCAGACCTTATAAGTCACTTTGCAGAAAGTATAAAGCACTTCAAAACTCTGCAGGTGCTAGAGAATCACCATTAACATCAGTTTTTAATACATCCACGGTTAACAGAATTGAGGGAATTTCAGTGTAATGATGTTAGATATTTCCTCCTTTCCAATTCAAATGTTATTCTGATGAGGCCAGGCCCTAATTGTACAAGGACTCCAAGACCTGCAGAATAATGATAAAAACATGGCCTGATTTCTTAAGAAAGAATTATAACCATGATTAGCATTTGTATCACACTTAGTGTCAAAGTATCCCCGAGTGCTTTCCAAAGCACATCCCTGGGCTCTGCCCCACGGTGGTTATCCAGCAGTCTTGGAGCTCAACAGCTCAACTGCTTTATGCACCAGCCCTTCATCCTCCTTCAAAGGCAGCTCTGACAGAGCCAGGCAGATCACACTGAGTGGTCAGAGGGCAATATTGCTGCATTTATGGAGCAAGCAAATCCAACAGTTCTGAGAGCTCCTGGGGCTATCTGGCTTTCTCCATGCCTCCTGCAGGAGCGACTTCCTAACCCCTGTCCCTTTGGCAGAACAAGAATATTCCTGCTGGAGCAACTTAAGTCACCCAGGGCCACAGAATGCCCCAGTCCTAATCAGCTTTGCACTAAGCTCACTGTGAGAGAAGACAAAATATGACAGGGATGAAGGAAAGAAAACCTGGCTTATCTATACTGATTTTGGTTCTGACAATTCATGTCAATCCAAAAATCTTGGTCAAAATAGTTTTAAATGGTAGCACAAAGTTAAAAGGAAAATGTGGTGTCTCACCATAGTGAGGGATTAATTTTCTCAGAACAAAGACTGCTATTGCTGACTTAATGACTTGGCAAAAGCACTGTAAATAAAGGCAACACTGAATCTGCCAACTCCCAGCTTGTCAAGCTCCTCAACACCCAACAAACCACAAAAGTAATTACAGACAATTAAAATGCAAAGAGCAGGAGGCCATTTTCTAAAAGGCACAATTACTGTGTCCCTGGAGGCTGGATTTAAGTCTACACCCTGAATTCATTTCCATTCATTTCCATCTGAAATTTGTTTGGCTTTCCCAAGATGTAGGTTTGACGTGTTTCCAATTTATCTGAGACTTCATCATGAAGGAGCTTCCAGTGCATACTTCAGTGACATGTTTAAGTCCCTCATCCCCATGACATTTGGCAATAGCCAGGTTTCTGTGAGACAGGCTTCTAATCAGCTCAAAATTAAGACCTTCTTTTCAGTATCTTTATTTACAGTTTTCAGCATCAATGGGTCTTGTTTGTCTCAAAAAACAAACTATTTATTTGCAGGGACATGTTGAGAATCCTATGCCCCTCTTGGCTCCAGAGCCTAAAGATGCTCCTGAGAATATTTAATCTTGTTTCCTGTATAAAAATGATACGAATTTCACCACGTGTCCAACAAGTTCTTGTGTTCCTCAGAACATTTCTTGATTCCTGAATAGAAGCACACAGACACATTCAGCATGGAAACAAGTTTGAATCCAGCTAGGCATATGTTGTAACAACAACGGAGGGAAAAAAACGAAATGTTACAACCCTTTCACATTGCCCATGCAGTGCAACAGGTGTTGAGCTTGTGGGAGTGCTCTTGTTCTCAGAAAAGAAGAGAAGATAATCATCCAAAAATTATCAAAGAAAGTAAATAACTATCCTTTTGACTGTTGTCTAGAAAGCCTACAGTGGGAAACACTAGCTCCTGTCTGGATTTGCATGCAGCAGCTTCTGTGTTCCCAGTTCCTCTCGGCCCCAGCACAGCTCCTGACTCAGCTGCCATGCTCTAACTGTGCTGCTCAGCACTCTGAAAGCTGTTCACTGTTGGGCATTCATACCATTTAACTTTAGGCATTCCCAGTTTGATACCTCACCTCTGTATACAGTTGCTGAAGGGAGGCAGGTTCCTAAAACGGGTTCTCTGGATTACCCTCCAGAAGCCTTATTTTCCTTCAGGGAGCCCAGGGTCCTAGGAAGGATTCTAAGAACATCCTCTATTGTTTCACTTTTCTGTCTCTTGGGTAGAATATGCATTGTTCTTTCACAGTAGATAATTTATTCAGAGGCATTTTCCAAGTCAGAGGAGCTACTCTCAGCCCCAGCTGAGCTTCTTGGTAAATTCGCCCTACGCAGAACAGCAAATACAGAGAGGATAAAGCTGAGGAGTGTTCAGCTGCAACAGCAAAGCACAGTCTGGGGCTACACAAACTCCTCAGCCTCACTAGAACACAAGCAGTTTAACTTTGATGAGGAGGAGCTCTTTTATACATCTGGGAACAGAAGGTTCCTATGTGTACTGTACTTTCCTCTATGGTTTGCCCAAGGCCACAGAGGAGCCCAAGCAGATGCTGATTTGGAGAAGTCCAGACCATTTGTGCCAGTTGTTAACAGGAGCAGGGCTGAGCAGGGCAGCAACCACAGCCATGCTGTTTGCACCTGCACATGGGAACGCACACACAGGACACCGACCGCAGACCCTTACGTGTCATCTACGGAAATAACGAGGAATCACACTGTCAGGGAAAATCACACACCCTCACACTGTGAACTGCTCTGGGCCCAGACAGCGCCATGGATCATAACCAAGGTCAGCAATGTTTTAGTACTTTCTTGTTTCCTACTTCAGTACACAGAAGTAACTGAAGTTCCTGTAAGACCTGTTTCCTGATATTCTCAAGACATAACCAGAAATCAAAAATTTCCAGTTGCTGTTTAAGTCCTCAAGATTTAACTTCCTAGAGTATATCTGTATACTTCACTAAAAAGCTCCATCAAAGCAAGGTAGGTTTATGTCAGATGAGCACACGACAGTTTCTTCTTCCCCTCATGCCTCCTCAGCACAGACGTACCAAGCACCTTTTTGAGAAACTGGTGCTCTGTGTAACAGTTATAAAGAACACTGCTAAAAAAGCAGTCTTCATTATTCACAAAAGACTACATACTAGGCTAGTATTTCAGCCTTCCAGTGTTATTTTCTGCCAAGAATATACAAGTTAATATGACCTTTTACAGCATCTACCCTTAAGATGCCTCCAAGCTACAATGGGATTACAAAATTTGAAATCTGCTGAGGCAGATCAAATATTTCCTATTAGAATGACCTGAAAAATACAGGGTATACCCACATATTCCCTAGAAATTCGCATTCAGTAGGTTTCAGCTTTTTTTCTCCCTCTCTGCTGATTTGCAGACCCTCAAGCATTTCCCTCTGGATCCCCCAATGTCAGCATAAAAATAATATTCTTGGCTTTCTTAATTACCTTTCTCAGATCTCTTAGAAGCAGCTAATATACCTCCAGGGATCCATAGAGAATAATCTGAAAATGATGAGTTAATAACCTCATAAGGACAGGCCCTTAAGTGATTGCCCTTCAAAGAAGGACACACTTTAATAACACTGCATATATTATATACTAGTTGCCCATTCTTCTGTCTTGCATAACAGAAATAACAACTTCAATCTTTGTAATCCTTTGAAACTACGTTTGTTTAAACTGTCACAAAACCTGCCCAGAGCACACTGGGGAAGTCAGGGTCAGCAGAACGGTGAATCCCAGGCTCAGTAATTACACACAGCTACTGTATGCAAAGTAGACTTGATGGTAACATTTATTTTTATAGGGCTCCCTCCGTGAGGAGGGTTACAAAATGCTCCATGCAGAGCCAATCACTCACAGCTCAAGCAACCAGGGATGGCGCTGAATGAAACCTCATTTCGAAAGGAAAGTAATACAGATTTTAGCACTGGAACTTTTAATGGTAATGCACACTGGAGAGAAATAGCACTTAGAAAAATGTACTAATGGTACTGTCTTTTCAATAGAGACATCAGAGCAATAATTTCTATGGTGCTTTTGATCCTGGACTCTGAAGGTGAAATTATCTGTTCAGGAGCTGATGCATAAGTTTTTATGAGGCTCTCATTAGCCTTAGCTTGAAACTTTCAGTGATGCACATGCTTTTGCTAGACACAATTTAGAGGTAAATTTGAGGAAGATGAAGTCTATTAAAAAACAACAAACTTCAAAACCATCTATACCACTCAGGGTTTGTGGGTTTTTTTATCTGAATGCTCATTAGATAACTCAGAACCATTCTCATAGCCCAAAATCTTCTCACCTAGAAGATTTTGTAAAGTATATTGCAGGCAAACACAACTCTGGTTTGTAAAATCACATCTAGGTAACAAACTTGGCCAACAGGCATGACCCAGGGTAGCTTTCTCTGAAATGCTGGTACACTGACCTGTGGGAAGGGGGCAGGGGGGAGGGGAAGAATTCAAGACAACTTTTTAATTGTGCCGAAAAACAGATTTTCAGGTGTTTGTCCACAGCACCAGATGCCCAATCCACAAGGTAACAGCCTATTGGTAACTTTACCACCTCAACAAGCAGGTAAAACAGTATCAGTGCTCTTTTAAGCCTCAGTCCTACTTGTGAGCATAAAAACTTTGACAAACCTGGTCCTTGTTGATGAAACAAATAAGCTATGTAGTGTTGGCTCTAACCTGCAGCTGAAATGTGTGTTTAAATTATACACAGAACAAACTCAAACACCATCTATGCTTCACAGGGTTCTCCAGAAAGTATTTAAAGATATCTGTGAACAATTTGCAAAGTGAAAAAATCCAAACTTGTTTCAAAAGTTCTTTGCCTCATACACCTGCTCTGTCTCTACATAAGTTTTCATACACAGAGCTAGAGAGCAGATGTCCAGTGTGAATAGAGAGTTTTCAATGAACGTGGTTCAGTCTCTCAGTCACAGGTTTGTGTGAGCAGCATGTGCTCTGTTCAACAGAAACATCCACTTATTGCTTAACCATTTCACATAAAAAAGATGAGGAAGAAATGCAGACAATACAGGAGCTCATTGAATTATGCTGTTAACTGGCAAGTCATCTGTCAGTCTGCCACTGGGCTGCCTGCTGGAGAGCAACACAAACCTGCACATCAGCTGCTGGATCTAAATGACAGCGGGAGGTGGTTGGCATTTAGTTCCCCATAAAATAAATGCAAAGTATTTAAACTTTCAGGACTTACTTTCAAACAGCCCACTGGCCCCTTCCCTTCACAGCAGAGACTGTGTGGCAGCAATCATGTAGTCTGTGATACGTTTCATCACCAAAAGGCTACTGCCACCAAGGGCCCTCCCTCTTTAAACCAGCACAGCAGGTTCCCTCTTCATCTGTAGTTCTGCAGTAGCTCTACCCAAGGCTGCATTACAGTGAGGGTAAGAGAGGAAGTGTAAACCCTTGCACCGTAACTCTCAGCATTCACAGCTGTGCTATTGCACCAGGGGGAGCTGAACAGGGGAATAATTTTGGAAAGCTGCCCGTCCAGGCAAAGCCATAATGAAGGGACTCTCACCATACATGTTTTATTATGCAAGAGGCAGTTTTATCAGGGGTTGGCTGCCATCACTATCACAGTGACAGGCAGGAACACAGGAGACCTCAGCTGTAATCAGCTTTCCCTTACACTGACGAATACCATGCAGAGTAAATAAATACAAACTATCCTCTGCTCAGGACTATCTGATATCTGCTCATGGCAATAATGCTTTTCAAAGATATTCATGATTACTAGATTTGCCTTCTCTTCCTGTCCATCAACCTGTATTTCTGCTAAGCTTAAACAGTAAGGAAGGGGGAAGAGGGATAATAAAAGAAGGGAAAGGGAAGTTTTGAGCTTGAAGGCTGAGCCAATTTCTCTCCAAATGACAGTCTCCTTCATAACACTGAACATCACTCTGAACATAACACGCAAACAGCAGCTATGTAACATTCTACGAGTGGCACAAAAAGATGCCAAAAGTTTCAGTTCCATAAACAGAGATTGATATTTAACAAACAAAAAGAGGAGGTCCATCTGAGGAGTACTTCTCAGCAGGAAAGGAAATGCTTCTCTGGCTATTCAGACACCTGAAAAAGACCTGTTTTTACAGTCCTTTTACGAAAACCTGAACACCTTTTGCTCTGTACTGCACATCATGTTAGCTGAAATTAACACTTTTGCCTTTCATCTTTTTCAATTGCCTGAATTCTGACTTTCCAAGCATCACTTCTGTTTGCAATTTTAACTTGGGTATAATGTAGGTGGAAATAGTACAGAGTGTTTCAAGCTGCCTGGCTCTGAAGGAGCAGAAAGGATGTAATCTCAGAGGTGGGAAAGGAGAGCAACAGAAATGCTTTGCTGTAACACACTGCTCCTTGTTCAAAGGGCTGTGCAACAGCTCAAAGTTTTGACTACACAGCTGCATTTATATCTACTTGTGATGAGAGTTCCCGTCAGCTCAAACCTGGCATTATGCCTGACTGGCAATTCATTACTTACTGTAATGTAGAAGCACTTTTTAAACCATAGCAGTTCCTCTTGAATGTTATCTTTCCTCTCTACCCTGAGCATGCCAAGTAGCTGACGTGCCTAAGTGGAGATGCCACCACTGAGCTCTGGAGCTGCGTTCCCCAGCTGGTGCAAAGGAACGGCCTGTTTATTCCAAACAGGGACCTGAGATAGGTGCTCTAAATTGTACTCTCTCCCCATCCACTCCAGAGATAGCCAAGATATGTAAAATGAATAATGAAGGAACAAAAACATAAAGCAGGGCTCTGTTCAAGAATTAATGTGCTCATTTTAACGCAACAAGCTCAATCTTCTCTATTTACGGCCTAAATTTTCTCCTTTAACACAGACAATAGAGGGATAACACTGCCACTGTTTCCTTCATGGTAAGCAGATAGGTGCATGCTGCTTGTTGGAGGAAAAAAATGAGCCTCCTAATAGGATAATATAGTTTGGATTATATTAGGTTCAGAAAAATTGAGATGAGAAAGCCTCAAGGGCATAAATATCAGGAAATGTTGGGCTAATTACTACAAAGTGCTGAGGAACCACAGTTTCAGATGAAGTCACTGGGTGTTACACATGCTTTATAATATGACCACTACTGTCTTTTCACAAATAATGGATGAAAGGTAGATTTTCATACAACTACACATCCAGGTTTCCTTCACTGAGTATTTTTAAAATATAAATTTTAAAAATATGCAGCTCATAATTCTGCACATTTAACCCCCCATGAGTGCACAGAGCAGCACAATTATTTATAATCCATATATAGAATGCAGAAATCATGTAGCACTCAATGAACATGTACTACTGGATATTCATACAAAGGAACAACATTATGGAGACATTTCTTGAAGGAAGATCAATTCTCTTGACCAACATAATGGAAAGAAACTTAGGGCTAATGAAAAGATCAATCAAAGAAAATTCAAAGACTTCCAGGTATTTCTCAAATGAGAGATTAGGAGGAAAGTGCTTTTGTGACAGAGATTTTCCAGTGTGTGTCTGAGGGACCAGAGCACTCCACAGTTTAGCAGGACATGTTCTGGCAGTGGATAAACAAAGGATCCTGCAGTACCAGCTGCACCTACCAGTGGGCTTGGCAGCCTGAACTACTATCATTTTAGTGAAAGTAAAGGTGCTGCAGTAAAGGAACAAGATGAAAACTTGGCAACCAAGAGCATTCCTGAAAAACTTTTGCACCTGTGCCAAGAGCATCTCTGCTGGTATCATCCCAGACAGGAGCCCAGAGCTAACAGGATGAAGGGCAAAAGGCAGGAGCTCTAGTAGAAAGTCCATCTGTGATACTTTAAGTAACTTGAACTGTGAGCCAAGAAATGAATAAATTATAACATCAAAGTCTGCGTTCATGTATGTGACAGGTTGCTAAATTAATACTTATTTTATGTTGGGGGAGCTCATTACCTGCAGAAATGTTTATCTGATCTGTACAAGACAAAATGTGCCTTCTTTTTTTAAATTACTGTTATTGGCATTTGTATTGATGGGGAAAATTCAGAACCACAAAAAACTGCCCAAATCACAACATAACACTTCAATGTGTCCATCAGCTAATGTTAATCTATAATTGAACACCATGTAGGTACTCAGGAAATCCATTAATCTATATAGATTGTTCCTTCAGGATCAGTGCTTCAGGTTACTTTACATAAGGAAAGGCATTCAAGGTCTAGGACACTGTTAAAAAAAACCCACCATGGATCTTCAGAAATACTCACTAGACATTTCAGGAAAGACATCTGACAATTAGAATGCTTGATAACTTCAAAAAGAATACACTCAGTGAAGATTGCAGACATATTCTATGGTGGACAAGACATAAAAGGATTGATTGACTTTGAAAATCAGTCAAAACTTGTTCAAAACTGTGATCCTGAGCTTTAACCCTAGCCATTTCTTTTCCTTACACAGGAAGGAAATTGTAAAATAAGTTTGTAAAATAAGTTTGCAAGGAAGGCAAATATATTAATTCTCTAACAGTTTTTAATATTATTTACTAACTGTCTCTACTTACCAAATCAAAGCTCTGGGGTAAAAAAAATTAAGACAAAACCATGAAAATCACAATTGAAATTAAAAAAAAAGGAAAACTTGTACCTCCATTAGAGAGTTATTACTGTTACTTACTCTGAGTCAAAATGCTTTGCTGTGAAGAACTACAAGTCACATCTACTTTTGAAACAAAAGCCCAAGCGTGCCCTAATGATAAGCAAAATATCAGAATGGGTTCAGTGTTATGTTCAAACAAACAGCACAGGGTAACAGAACAGCACTGACACAATTCAGGACAGAGAGAAATGCTCTGCAACACAGTCGTAGTCTTTATATTTATTGAAAAACACATTTCCTTGCAATACTACACTGTAAGCCAATTGTTATCTTTCTCAAAGACTCATAATCTGACAAATATTAGTTTCCTCCAGTGGCCCCAGTTGTTCATATGGATTTTCACACATACAGTACTTTCTCTATTTTGTAAGAAGTTGGAGATGAAAAGTCTTTTGAAATCTTTTCACTGCCAGAAAAAGATGAGAGCATGAGCTTGGCAACACACAGAAGGAAAAAAACCTTGTTTGAGGACACAGAGAATCATATCCATGTGTGACAGCAATCCAACAGAGACTTTATTAATGGCAACATACAGGTTATAGCTGTGCAGCTGAGGACAGAGAGCTCCAGTGTGTGCACACACATGGTAATTGGGAAGAGCTTTCCCTAGTACATCAGCCAGTTCTGGCTGTGAATTGTGAGTGGCTTGTTATGATGGGTGGTTCAGGCTCACTAAGACAATCACATGAGGTGGCCAACCCGACCTGGAGATCATCTGAGCAACTATCCCAAGTAATACGTCTCCTGCCGTGAAAAAGAACTGGAGCAACTTCTCTTGGATTAAGATTTCAATAAAACTTAATGAAAACAGGTTTCCAGTGTAAGCAAAGAGATGATAGCAAATCATTACCTGCCTCACAGATCTGCTGAGATCTTGGGGATAAGGACTGATAAACAGACAGACTTTATTTTCCTTACTAGCAGAAATAGGAAACAAGGCAAATTGGAAAGGTGATATGCCTTAAAAGGGAATCATGGTTTGAATGCCTTGAGGACAGGCTCCATGAGAGCCCTCAGAATTGGCACTCTGAGCTAAAGGAAACTCATTATTAGTTTGTTCTGAAAATCAAAACTGCTGTGTTTTACCCAAACAACATTAAAATATTACATAGTCTGCAGGACAAAGCATAACAGCAAATCTCTTACCTCCTTTACAACTCCTCTTCAGCATTGCAAAAATTACCTGTTTATCCCAGCTTTATCAAAGGAGACATGACATTTCATGATACTTATTCATATTCTGATATGTCTAACTAATAGGAGATTTCTAGAAAATACTGTTTGTAATAGGAATGATAGTGTGCATCTGCTCCTTGCCCCTCTTCTGCTTCGCAGTGTTTTCAATAACAGACTACCTCCGAATTTGATTTCCTACTTCCACTGGTCTCCTTGGTACTCAGAGAGCCAAAGTCACCACTGAAATCTTGGCAGAGGCCAAGCTTTAATTCACCAGTAATGCAACCATTAGAATTGCAGATAAACTGTTTAAATGCTGGATATGTTTATGCAAGTTGTATATGAGAACCTGTCATTGATTTATCCTCTGCCAACCATTTAAGCCCTCTGGAACAAAACAGAGACTTTCAGCAAGGTGTTAATGTTCAGTTCAGCAACACAACATCTATGAGTGAGAGCAAATACAAAAGCGTTCTTCCGTACCCTGAAGAGAGTAAAAATTATTGGTATGAAGAATTTTCACTATTTACTGTTCTTTCATTTCTTGACTTCACAAAAGCATTAATTCACTGATTTTTTAAAGCCAAAACTACTGATGAAAGGGTATCACCCTTTACTGTACTAAAAAGTGCTGTCTGCTGCCCTCCAAAGGCACTGCTCCAAATTAAAAGGTGATTCAACTCTCTAAGGTGACCTTGTGAAATAAGTCATGTGTTTACTTTCTCTGCCTTCCAAATCAACCTTGCTCAATTTAGAAGTGAAGAAAAGATGGTTTTCCTAATTGCCAGCCTTGAAAACTCTTAAAGTTTTCTGAGGCTCCAACGGAGCCCTCCGAGCTTGTGCATCAGCAAGAACAATAAATATAGGGAAACAGTTAATGGTTCTCAATGAAGAGAGCAAATAGTTAATGATCCTGGGAGCCACCTGCAAGCAGGATGGACTCCAGCTCACTTATTCACAGCTGTGCTGAATCTGCAAGGCTGACAAATAAAAGGCAATAAAAGTTTATTTTTGTCACCAAAACAATAAGTCATAATTCCCAACACAAAAATACTTCAGAGCTGCTCTGCAAGAAAGTGGCTGATCTGCACCTTAATTTCATAGAGTAGTAAACCAAAGGTTTTCTCTGCTATTTTCTGAAATGGCACCCATTATAGGAGATATATGTTAGCATGGGCAGCAGCTCAAGAAGTCTTCCCTGGGGTGTGAGGCTGATTGGTTTTATTTTAGTGGAGTTCTAACATGATCCCAAACAGTTGGCTTCAGTCATGGCCAATGGATTTGACTCCCTGTACTTGAGGAAAATCTTAAATTCCTCTCCAGAGCAAAAGACTAACCTACATTCCCAGCAGACTCACAAAGGATTACCAAGAACAAGCATTTTTCCGCCTAAGAAAACAGAGCTAGAGCAGTGCAGTGCACTGGGTCACTAGTTAATCTCCTACTGAGACAGGACAAGAAGCAGCAGTTTCTGCCACTGAGGCTCAAAGCTTTGGCCATAACAAAACTGGCCCTAATAGAACTTGGCTGAAACTGCCAACTTGGAAGGTGAGCACTGACTGGATTGCACTCCCAGACACTGTCAGCAATCACCAGCAGTGCTTGCAGGACAACTTGCAGCACCTGACTCAGCACCTGCTGGACA
Organism: Platyrinchus mystaceus; assembly: GCA_035041135.1. NCBI lineage: Eukaryota > Metazoa > Chordata > Aves > Passeriformes > Tyrannidae > Platyrinchus > Platyrinchus mystaceus. The sequence goes on along the minus strand of JAWWLV010000180.1, from coordinate 6,656,828 downwards.
ATGGTAGCAACCATAGCCCAGACTAAAACATCTCTAAATTAAAGCCATTTCCTGTCTAAACATCAAAAGTCACAGATATCACTTACTTACTTCCATGACATCACTTATCTGCTTTTGTCCCATGCTGCTCCTTGCAGCAGAAGACAATCTTCCCTTCACAGTTTAGAGACAGACACTAGAAAAGTCTGCTGCTGAGTGGAAATTAAAGCTGTGGTAACCATTACGCTCAGAAAACCACCATGTTAATTTTAGGAGATAAATATGACCATCCTTATTCCACCTTCTTCCATACAAGACTCCTTTAGGTACTGCTAAGAAGATGCACGTTTCTTTCTCACTCATTTACTCTTCCACATTCAAATACAACCCTTGCCTGATTCTAAACCAGTGCTGGCATCAATGGCCTATGGTGTTTTTTGAGACTGGTCATCTTTAACCCAGCCTACTCAACAAGGAACACACTCTACCTTTCCATGTGCTGCACAGATCTATTCTTTTGCCCTTTTTTTTTTTTGCAAGTGTCTGAAATGAAAGGTCACATGGAATGCACCATGTGCAGCAAAATAAGATATGTCAGCTCTATTTTATTTTCATTTTGGTATCTAGAACCAAGTCCACACTCACCTTTTTTTTTTTTTTTAATGTAACCAACAATCTGCACAACTTAACAGAAGGCTACCAAAATGAACTAACTAAACCAGCACTGATTACGTTTGCATGGAATCCTTCTAAGCGCAGGTGCAAGTTAGAAGCAGATGTGGACATACATCCATTTTCTCTTTATTTTCAGGCAAGCAGGCCTATCTGTCTAACTTTATTCACCACCCGTGGGAGGTATTCCTGCTGCCTTGGTTTTAGGATGCCAAAAGGCAGGTTCTGTGAAGAGATTAAACTCCATGCAGATATAGGAAAGAAATAACATCCCCTGGAGGGTAGTTCACAGCAAGACCTAAACTAGGCCCTTAGAGTATCACTTCTGATAAAGCTCTTTACCCCCACTGAGGAACCAGAGAGAGGAGAAAGGCTGACTTCTTCAATCATGTCGCTTAAATCAGGTAATTTCAGTATTTTCCTATGACTGAAATGGAACATTTTGGGTTTTTAAGTTTTTCCTTTTTTTTTTTTTTACTTGAATTCAACCAAACCCAGTCTATTTGCATAAAAAGCCCATTTGGAAATAACTAGCTAGAAGTGCCAAATTGCCAGCCCTGGAGGCAAAGCATTTTTTATGAGCAGTACAGAGTTCTCATGAGCAGAGGCAAAGGAAATCTGTCAGCATAGTCACACTTTCAGTACCCTTCATACATGCCTAGCACATAAAGACCACCAAAAGTGATGGTAGGGAAGGATTATTCTCAGAACCCTTTGAAATTGTACAATCTTTGCTAAAAATGCTAAATAGCTTTAAATGTGTATCAGCAAGCACTGTCCTTTATTAGAAAGTCTTAAAAATATTTTGATTCCTTTCCCATTGAATTTTAACTGGTAATTAGCTTTACAAAGATCACGAGGTGTGTAATGTGTAATGCAACTTCTATCTATTTCCATCCTGAAATGAATCAGAAAAATGAGGAACTTAATGGTAGAAACTTCTTGTGACTCATGGTGGGTTTATGAGTTGTCAGAGTAAAGAATAAATGCAGTAGCTTAATGGGAAAATATAACAGCCATTATGTACATGAAAATAGCCCAGGTGCAGTTTCAGAGTTGAGGATACCCTCATCCAGCAAAAGCAGTTGAATACATGCTTAACTTTAAGTAATCCCACTGGAATCTACAACATCTAAAAAGTAAGCAGTAATCACAAAGCAAAATGTTACTCCTCATTCTGAAAGAATATTTATATAACTGAACGTCCTAACTGAGGCAAAAGAAGAATTGCATAGTGAATTTCTCACTTTTGAAATTATTTATCAAAACTTTGAGGTAGTTTAAGTGTGTATGTATCTATGTGAAAGAGGACAAAAAAATACCTTGTTTTCATTTGGAACCCATCTGCTTACATGCTGGAAACACCAGAGTTTCTGGAAAGTGAAACATGGATTACAAGAGACCTCTGAATGGCAACAAAATTAGTGGTAAAAAAAGTATTTTGCAGTTATCTTTCTCAAGCACATTCCTAATTTTGATTCTAAGTGACCTTAAAGTCCACTCTCTGATACGCTTGGCTTTTTCTCATATATCACCTCTTCTGAGGGACAGTTGTTTTGTTGTACATGATCCTGTTCAGCTGTGGTTTGCTACAACCTTTTCTCATAGCACAGCCAAGTTAAACACCAAGAATGTCCTGTGCTTTTCTGTGATAGAATTACTGGATGAAGTACTGGGGACACAGTGTGTGGACATCTTTTTTAAACAATGGTTGAGGAAAGAGTCCCATGATGGATGAGGTGCTCAGTGGACTGGGTTCCTTAATAACTCACTAAACCCAAACAGCTCATGATTTTTTTTTTCCCTCACAGAGCCCAGAAAACCAACCATAATTCTGTCTTTCAATTGCTTTGAGAATGAACCACTGGGGGGCTGATAAAGGGTGGAAAGTTTACATTTCTCTCACAGGAGTGTTCTGATAATAGCAAGTGTAGAGAGTGCCCAGGATGACAGAAAGGTTTCTAGTCTGCTTATATGAGATGATTACAGGCAGCATTTTGTATGCACTTAGCAGAGAATTCACCCAGCCAGTCAGGGCTCGTGATATCAGAGAGAATCAAAGACCATTCTTTTCCCTGGGGAGCCAGTGGTGCTGCTTGTAACCCAGTGCCAACAGTGAGCAGGGTCAGCCCCACCAGCACTCTGAAGAACAGGACAACACTGCCATTATTCAGAAATGACAATTGCAAAGTGAGAATCAGACTTGTGTAGATTCTAATGAGTCATAAGTCAGATCCAGAGTGGCACAGTCACATGCTACCACATGGCTTAATCTCACAGGTAGCCATAGCAAGCTCAGGACCCTTGCTGCTGTCCCCATCTGTCCAGGCAACCAAAACCTCCTCTTTGAAAATAAAGTGACAACTGCCTGATAACTTGCTTAGGATTTTGAGTTCCTAGGAATCTACTGCAAACAAAAAAGACACAGGATAGTCACCTTAAAGACAACAGTGCTTAGAATTAAGGATCCTCATGTGTGTCAGACCTGTGTTCCACTAACAGCAATACACATCTTGGGGCCTTCCCCCACCTCACCCTTTTATCATACTTTAAAAGGTACCAAGTCTGTTAATTAGTGTCAAGGAAACAATGCAAACTAGCTGAAAGCAGCTTTTCAGCCACTGATCACTGACAAGCTAATAGGCCTGACATTTCCTACAGCACACCATTCCTTTGATTAATGCAGCTCCACAATTATTTTTTTGAAAATTTGTATAATACTCTCCCATGACAGGAACTGATTCATAAACATAAGACAAAGATTAAGAAGAGGTGGACTTTTAGTACGGGGAAAAAAGTTATAATGAGGTTCACAGTCACAGTCAGGGAGGTTGTTATACTGACTGTGAATCTTGGGCAGTTTATTACTGACTAAGGTAATAGCAAGGATCTCTTAAAAGGCAGAGAGAGGTCAGCAGAAATTTCCTGTGATGGGGACCTGTTGCTAAAAATTCTCAGAGGACAAGAGAAGCATTTCATTTGTGGCAGGCCACATGCAGCAATTCTTATTCACTGAACTATGAGAAGACGGTAACTGCTATGGCAGATCCCTTGTGGGAACCAGGCAGAAAGCAGCAGGCAGTGCTGCACAGAATGCCTCAGGATCACAAGCCAGTATTCCCCTAATTCATCCTTACTCCCTCTCCCCTCCTTGTGTACTGCCATGTTTTTTCCCTCCCATCTTTTTCTCTCCCATCCCTGCCAAATGCTGGGCTCCCGTAAAACCAGAGGTCCCTTTCTTTCTGATAGTTACACTCGGTCTTCAAAAGTGAACCCAGCTCTCTCTAAACCAAACTTCACTGCCATACAAACCATGTCTTTATGAGCTGAGTATTCACAGTTTGTTTTGTCCTACTGCTGCCCCTCCAATGGCAAAGTGGGAGGAAAACCACTGACCTACCCACTGCAGTCATGCTACAACTCACCCCCTGATCCGGGCTGTGCCTCCTTTCCCTTCCTGCTGAAGATCTTTCCTCCCTTTTTTCTTTTGCCTGAGTCAGGCTCAGAACAGAAAGGTGTATGAAGGCTGCCTCTTCAGCTGATCCCTTGAACAAGTTCACAGCGCTCTCTTATGTGAGACTGCCAGCACTTCTTCAAAAGACTTGCAGAACAAGAAAGGCCTTCTTCAGTATTTCAATCTGAATTATTGAAAATAAGTTGCTATTTTTTATTTATCTTGTTATTCTTTGCAGAGTCAGGCTGCCTTCAGCTGTCTATCCCAAAGCTCAGTGGCTGCTCCAGCCTCTGAGAAAAACAGGTTTTCTTGTCTTCATCCTTACGCACATGAAATGTAACAGTAACTTCACACTGAGTCTGAACTTTGTATTTTCCAGTCTGAAAGAATTTGCAATGTGAAATACTCAACCTGAGAGGTCTGTCCTGGATTTTTATTTTCAGCCTTTCCTTGGCAAAAAGCCACCACCCTTTCTGCATGTAAACATGATCCCTTGTCCAAAATCATCAGCTGGAGTTGGTGGATTGAAAAGTGGGATACTTGTTGTTTCCAAAGTTTCCTAGACCGGTCATGACAAAAATCAAAGCACTCTGATCACAGAATCATAGAATTAATTGGTTGGAAGAGACCTTCGAGATCATCAAGTCCAACCCTTGATCCAAGCCCACTGTGATTACTAGATCATGGCAGTCAGTGGTGATGACTCTGCCTGGGGTTCTTGAGAAAAATATCATACATGACCTTACACTATGTTTGTACCCATCCATTTTTCTGCTCTCATTCCTTCCTTTCCTGAAAACATACTTTCAATCCATTACCAAGTTTGAAATCTAAGCGCTTCCAAAAAGTTGGATGAAAAAGGCAGCCCCAAAGAAGAGAGCTTTCTTAGCTGTAAAATCTTAAACCCCAATGAGCTTTTTTATTCCCTGCACACTAAAGAAATGCAAGCTATAAAATCCACTCACTCCTTAACACACAAAATATCCGATCTACACCAAGGAACAACCACGGAATCACATTTTAGAAGTCTAAAACCCTTCACTATATGCACTGTTCGTTGAGCTGTCTGTCTGAGAAAGGCCAGGCTATGTCTGACAGCTGGGTGTGACTAAGCAACAGACTATGTATAAGGAGGGAGATATTCCTTTGAGAGAGACAGATTCAAATTCTTTTTCACTTCAGGTCCAAAAGTGAAACCTAAGTCTTCCCTGTCCACACCAGGCTTCTGGCTGCTTTTTTGCTACAGCATGTGACATTTCCATTTGCTTCTGGAGATGCATAATTTCTTGGACACTAATGAATGTCCATGAAAGGTTTCAGTTTCAGTGAATCAGCTTTTTCTAATGAAAAACGACACTGACAGAATTTTCTCTGCCAGCTCTCTCACATTGGATAACCTTCAGAAACTCAATTCACCTCTTATGTTTTCCCATTTTGAGACAGGGCAATAATACTGACCTCTTCCTTATAACCTTCTCTGAGATCAATGGACAATAGCACAAGGTAAGAGCAAAGTATCATTGTTATTTATTATTCTAAGCATCACAGAGACAATAAAGGAAAAGCAAAATGCTATGATATTCACTGAGGTAACAAAATAAAGCCATTCCTCTGGCAACACTTTTTAAATGTTAGAGCTCAGATTCTTTTTTTTTTCCTTTGGGTAGCTAAAGGGTTGATATAATTCCCTGATATCAAAATGAAAAAAAATTACTTCATCTCAAAGTAGGCAAAGCAAACAGAAAAAGAAATATTCTATAAGCATACAAAAAGCCACTGATGCTTTTCTCTCGCGGCAAGATTTTCTGTTTCCAGCATTTTCTTGAGCACACAAAGAATCAGTCATGAAAATTATCTCCTTATTGCAAATGCCAGATTCAGAACTTTACACTTTAGGGATCAAATTCCTTGATATCTCAGAATGCAACTTAAATTTTAGTGACAAAAGCAGATTAAGCACTCAGTATTCTACCACTTGTATAATCAGCAAAAAAATCCACACAGAACAACGTTCTATCGAATAAATCCCCGTACCAACAAAGTATCTATACATTTAAGTATCATCCAAAGTTATTTCTCCCCACGTTTCAGTGAGATTATAAAACATTACAAGACACAGAAATGTTAAAAATCCTCTCCCTTCTGCAGACAGCTTTGGAGGTACAAAAATGCCACCTGGGTTAGTAAGGGACACTTTCTCAACACCAGGCCCCTCAGGCTGGAGAGCTGGTAGTCAGAGAGAGACTGAGAGCTTCTCTGTAGCACCACTCCATTGGAAAGAGTTCCGTGCCTAATACAGGCTGTTGCCTAAAATGGCCAAGAAGAGCAGCTTTTCAATGCCCAGATGTGAGGTGGGCCTGAAAAGGTACAAGCACAACTCCCACCCTCGACAACCTGGCTACAGGGACAAACTGGGACCTCTGGAAGAAAGGCAGGAGGCAAAGGCACAGGAGTGTGGTGACATCAAGACAGATCAACCAGCCAAAACTGATGTTGAGTGCAGAGGAGTTTGAGATACCCAAGAAAGCTCACACCATCAAATCTCAAGAGAAAAGGCCTCCTTTACTTGATACAATCCTGACTTCCTCTGGCAGATACTCCACCTTACATTAGTACTTTATGTCCTATTTCCTTGGTGTTTCACAGTGGTCAGGACTTAAACATATGGACCCTTTCCTGTTCTAAAACCTCTGCACAGATCTGCCAAAAAAGGCCCAAAATACCTGCGAAAAACAAAGAACAAGAAGCTACATATATCACAATTCATTTTGTAAGGGCCAAGTTCCAGCTTATATGTCCATATAAATATAGAAAACAAGAACACTGAGCAAGCAAGGAAAGAACAGTTTATATTCCCTGACATTCAGGCTGCTGTAGTTGGTTTTGTCCTGATCTTCCTCCTCCCCACAATTCCACTATCTTTCAATTATCCAGGTGCCAAAGTATAAAAATCCTTCTAGAATGAAGGAAAATAGGAAAAATTTTGTCTTCTTTGCTACCTACATCTTCCTTTCCTACATTTTCTATTTCCAGAGTATTTTTCAATTAAGAGGCTATATAGCATGACCATAAAAATTATCACAGGCTCCTAAAAAACCCTTTTGGTTTTGGAAAGAGCCTTTAAAATGTTAAATAATATCTGACAGTGTTCAAGTCATTAAAAACCCTTGGAAAAGGTTCAAACTCTGTGCCTGGGAGAAAGAATTATTTCTGTAATTGAAAGAAGAACACCAAAACACAAGTCCTTTAATAGCACTTGGACTCCTGGGAGATTAAACAATCAGCTATCTTGTCAATTCAAAACACACACTTGGGCTGCTTTTTTCTGCATTTGTTGGTTTCAAGGTAAAAACTTATTATTTAATGAAATACAATTAGAGCATTTTGCATAGGAAGTTCCAGATCCCTAAAAAAAAAACATGTGGAGAAGGTGGTGAATCTTCACACAGAGATTAATCCATACAGAAGGGAAATGAAAGTCAACTCTCCTGGCACCCCATAATTAGTTTCATATTACTTACAAACTGAATGCACCTACTTGTGAGATGCTGTGAGTTATTTTCACATCTCAGGCACAAAGCAGTTCACTTAAAGTGGCTACCTATCATTTCTTCCCAAGGTGGTTAAGTGGCTGCTTTGCAAAAAGCCATGCATAGAAAGAAAGGTATCTAATAGCAATGACCCTCCTAGCAAAAGACATCAATCACAGAAACAAAATAGGTCTCTGATGAGCAGCAGCACTAAGGTGACATTATTGGGGCATCTCTCTGGTCTTTCAATACCTGCAGGTACTTCCCTGAATTTCATTTGTCAGAAAACCCTTTGCTCTCCGGCTCTCAAACCCAAGTACAACTCTTTCTTTCTCTCGGGTGGGTCAGTGTTTCATCGCTTCCATTCCATTCTGGGCAGGCAGCTACATAAATGATGGATGAGAAACTGAACTTTTACAAAGTTCAGAAGTAACTCACGGTCAATTCCATCTGTTTTATGCATGGTTGTTTGCTTCCGTGTTTTGCTGGGATTTTTTTGGGGGGGTGTTTGTTTTGGGCTTTTGTTTGAGTTTTTTTTGTTGCTGTTGTTTTGTTTGGGTGGTTGGTTGAGTTTTGTTTATTGTTGGTTGGGTTGTGTTTGTTGTTTGTTTTAAAATCTTCAAGTTGGTTTATTGAGCCCTAAACAAATCACAAACCTTTTTCTGTCTTTTCCAGGTGTCTTTCTAGTGAATGTTCACACTTTCTTTGGTAACTCAGTCTCTAATTAGGCATGCAATCTGGATTTTGCATATATCAACAGCTTTCATTGGCATTAACTGGAGCCATATTTGCAGAATCAAAGATTAAATGCAACCATTAGTGGCTTCTCTGTTTTTGCTGGTTATGCTCATTTACTGTTCGTTGTCTGCAAGGCTGCTCTGGCATGATAGTGCTGATTCAGGGGATTAAAGCCCTACATCTTTCTGTAGAGCTTTTTATCCTGCAATAGATCCCTGCAAGACAGACCCCCAAATACTGGGAAGGTTTACAGGGCTGTATGGATTTGTTCTTCTATAACCAAATCCATTAGGCTGGGAGGTTTGGTGCCTGTTCTTCATTAACCAGCAAAAATAGGGAGAAATTAGTACAGAGAGACAAGCACAGCAAAAGTAATTAAAACAAAGTGCCTCATGCTGAATCAAAGCTTATAGAAGAAAAGAATGCAAAACTATAGCACACTAAGGATAAACCACCACAAAGCTGTGAAAACCAGATACAGGGAGGGGGGGAAAGGTCATGATCCAGAAAGTGTTGCTTCCAGCACAGGGACATGTATTTGAGGTAGCTCCTTAAAAAGAGTGCTGATGTCAGCTACAGAGACTGACTTGGCCACATGTCTTTTATCAGCACTTCTAGCATGGTGTTCTGAATTTTCTCTTTCAAACTGGCAAGAAAAACTATTCAAAGCTAACCACTGTTTTTTGGGGTGGTGGAGGGGACATCCTCCATGGTCATGTTTTGGAGGACATACAGATAGCCTCTTCTCAGTGGCTTCAAAGAGTGCAGTGACAGGGTATCCTCAGCCCTCACTTACCTCACTTAATACTCAGAGTATTAAAGGGACTACTCCATGGTCACGATGTCACAAAATATGAAAGTACATCTGTACCTCTGTTAGAACCAGAAGGGCTTGGAAGTTTCTTCTGAACTCTGCACTAATTTGCTACCATTAAAGTCCAAACTCAGCTAGTTTCAGAGACTTCAGTTTTGTAGTTACCAAAGAACCCTCTGACTGGTTTACTGTTCTCCCAACATCGTTTGCATAAAACCTCTGTATCACCGTATCTACCACTGCTCAGTAACAGCAAGACATAGCACCTCACTTTGTACTGTGGAAACAGCCTGTACTTGTCAGACTACCTGGACAGATGTGGTTTCATATCTCAACAGCCTTTTTTGGGGGTAAATATGATTCACTCTACCTCCCTTGTCTATACAGTCCAATGAACAATGGATTTTACTTACAATTGCAAAGATGATGAACAAGGAAATATAAAAACATACCAGTGGTATCCAGCACTGAAAACCAATCATAGAAGTAACTCCAGATTTCAAAACACTATTTTTTCAACATTTCAGTAAGTCACCTAATTTTTCCAAATATCAGAAGACAGTCCAAGGAAGATTTATACAACCATTGCCAGACACTCTTAAAATGCAAACACATATAAACAGATATGTGTGCACATGACTTTTCCTACAAATTTGCCATTGTTTTATCCTTTGCCCACCATAGCTACTTTTACAGAAAATATCTATATTTCTTGTTTAGAGATTGCATAACATAAAAATAGGGGGAAAAAAAGGCCAAACGGAAAAACCACATCTGCTCCACGTGCACAAAACACCGTAGTCTCCTGGACACTTAGCAGCTCTAACCCTCTAACTTGCCAACAGAACTTGAAGGACACTGCACAGTGTGGTTGAATTTCAGAAGAGCTGAGAATTTCTGTCCTCAGCCTACCTACTGAATTGAAGTAAAATACCATCACAAGGCCCAAAGCCATATCCAAACACTATGGAACATACTCTAAACTCCTGCTGAAATAAACCAAGCAACAGCCTTAGACAAGGGCAGCACAACCACTACCACTCTGCCAATTTGGTTGATACAGGACACTCTTTCTATACTGTTTCTCCTTTATACCTTTAGATTATTAAAGCTACAACAACTATCAACTAGATTTTGCAAACCTAATGACAGAGATTATTCACATTCTCATACTGGGAAGTGTCAGTCCCAGGCAGAATGAATCAGTAGTTTAAACCTGTCCTAGGGCTTTATAGCAGAAATGACACAAAACATAGTGCTTGCAGAGCTGGTTCAGAATATTCAGGTCTCATGAGCCTGTTTTAGCTGTTATGTTACTGGAGGATGACTGCAATTTTCAGGATATTAACCTTCCTGCAAATGGCCATGCTCAACTGCACTGCTAGAGCTGTCTTTCTGCTATCTAACAGTGACAGATAGCAAGATGCAAACCTCTGATGAGCTGCAAGAAGGAAAAAGAGTACTCACCAACATTCACCAGTGCTGCTTTAGAGCAACTTTTTGCCTTGGAGAAGAGCAGCCACTACTTTGAGAGCACTGAGTGAATAGTGATGCATTTTGAGATGCTCCCAATTACCCAGAACTGGTTTTAGGGCTGCTTTCAAAAGAAAGGAAGGGGTCTAAAAGAGAAAATATTACATGATAAAAGCCATAACAGAAAACTAGAGAGAATATAATGAGAAATAAAAATTAGAAGATAAAATAGCAATATAATGGCTAAACCATTAGAAAATAATCTAATGAGGATGGAAAAGAGGAATATAGCAAAGGAAAATTGGAAAAGAGATGGGCATTTCAGGGTTAGTAAAATATGCAGAAAAGGTTCACTTCTATCATCAGTTCACGAAGATAAAATGCTAATGAGCCAAAATGTAGAAATAAAGGTAAATACATATGCAAAATGCAAACTGTCTGATAAAACATACACTATATTATATAAAACAAGTTAAGAGTGATCTAACTCCTGTTCATGCAGCACGTGAACTACCCTACCTGTGTACTAAACCAATATATTATATTTTGATCTGCTGCACCCCAGGTAGAAACCTGATACAAATATAGGAATGATCCTGTTTGAATATTTTATCACTGCAATACGAGCCTTTGGGGGGCTTTGCATCACATTCGTTTCAGAATCTCGATTTCAAATTTATTCTGGCTTTGATTCAAGTGCAGTACCAGAGCACTTGAAGAATTATCACAGAGGAGCAACAATAGGAGCTTCTTGCTACTGCTAAGGGAACTTCCCAGGCTGACCATTCAGGAGACTCCCTGGCAGCCACAGTCCCAAGGCCAGAGACTTTCACTGCTGGGACTGAAGCATCTACAGCAGTGGCTCCAGTGACCTGAGGGGTCCCCACTTGCCTCCCTGCACACCCCACTCACACAGACCAGGTTTCCTTACTGGCCCAAGTTCAGTTACACTGATAAGCAGGATTTGGAGTTTCTTGAATGCTTTTCTTTTTTACATGGCTCTCTTTGCCATAAGGGTCCATTCCTGGTTCAGGTTCAGCTTGGCCCACCAAGCGCCTTTTCTGCCAAGCTGCTGTCCAGCTGCTCAGCCCCCAGCACATAATGAAACTGGAAGTGACTGTTCCCAGGATTCGCCTGGAGGTTATTACTGTTTAAAATTTAAGTCAATTTTCAGAGTCCTGAGTGTCAGATCTGATAGGAAAAGTTTAATATTTTCAAAGCTTTTTCATGAAAACTGAATTTGCCATTTAAAGCCAAGATCTTTTCTAGAGCTTCATAATTTGAGAACCATATACACCCTAGAAGGGCTAATAAGAACAGGCAGTATTGTTTAGGATTCAGTTGCAAGTCTCTCCAGTCCTTAGCACAGACTTTTGACCTTTTGGATCTCTTACTGCCCAGGTGAAAGCCCCGATCACAGGAGTTCTGGTCATTCTGTCTGATCATTTCCCCCAGCACAAGCAAACCCTCTTAAAAACTGAATCAAACTCAAGGAATCTGCTCAAAGGTCCATGAAACCCAACACATTCTTACAGAAGCTCTCCCAACCCACTCTAACCAGCATCACTGAAGATCCTGACTGATAATCAGCATTAGTTACCATAACTACACAGGATAAATTACTCAATGAAGGGAAAAAAAATCCCCAATTGCAAATTATATTAAAACACAATAAAATCCCCTATCAAAGTAATTATCTGAACCACTGATGCAGTCAAGTGCAAGAGGCATCTGATCTGTAAAGGGAATTTGTTTATCCAGCAGAATTTCAAGTCTTTAAGAAAACAGCATCAGCAAGAACAGCCTGACAATTTAAATCTCAACACAGAAGAATCTCAGATCTTAAGTAAACATTTTGCAAACAATTTAATTAACTTTGAAGAGGCAGGAATACAGAATGCATAGAACTCTAACTATTTTCCTGCCTCTTAATAGCACAGAAGGCTTTTCAAAGAGTTTTTTCATTGCACTAAATACAGTCAATTCGTTTAATAGTTTAACTTTGACAGGGCCTATGAATGTACAGTTCCCATTCTCTCCTTTGCCAGTCAAAGCAGTGTCAGATTTCACTGCAAAGCTTCCTGAAGCATTGAGGTGAACAGAAGAAAACACAGCTTAAAAACATAAATGTTTGTCAAAAGCAACTGCATTTCCTGCCCGTTGTTTCCCCCCCATTTGTTAAACCTATTGCTCTCATTTTATCAAAATAGAAATTCTGTCACTGCAAATGTAGTCCTAAAGGTTTCAGTTAGCAGATGTGAAAATGTCTTGTCAATATATTAAACACGTGTGTACACAATGCACTAAGAAACTCCAGCCAAGCCACCAGGCTTTGTATTTCTTTACTCATTGTTTCTCTGAAAAAAACATGCTCTAGAAAATTGAAAAGCAAATAAGAACGTGCAGCCACCAACACCACCAGTGATTTACAATAAATAGCAAAAATGAGAGGTTCTCTTCACATTTGCATCCAGCAGAATTAACCAAATAAGAAGCAATCCATTTCATTCCTAACAGGTTAGGTGCAGTCACAGGCAGGTCTGTTCACAGATTCTTGCATCATATAATGATTTTAACAAAAAACAAAACACAGAAGAGTACCTGGGTTTATGAGTTTGATTAAATTGCAATGGAAAGCATCTTTTTTAAATGCCTTGATATTTTTAAATTAGGATCTCATATATTTGCACTGAAGATGGATTAATATTTCAGAAGTCTGTGTTGCCTTAGGTAATTGCTTATTTACCAGAACCAGAAGCAGATAAAACATTGCACACATCTCCACAAAACCAATCAATGAAGTCTCTCCATTGACTTCAGTTAACTTGGGTTTAAAACTTAACCAATGTTGGATGCATTTCTGTGTAGAGTACAGAATTCTCTGCCTGTCTCAAAAGCCTGAAGATGAGCATTTCAGCATCAGTTTTGCATGCTTTCCAATTCAGGGCTGCTGAAGGAAGTTAATACACTCACTGGGAAAATTTCAAAACCATTTTCAGCTTTGCATTGAAACATTTTGGTCTCATTTTTTTCCCAACTAAAAAAATAACAGTTGAAATGTATTTGTCCAAGTGGCTCCTTTTTCTCAGGGGAACAGAAATTACCTGTGGCCAATGAAGAAGGGGGGTGATGTTACCAGAGTTAGGTGGAGGTATGTGGTTTTGTCAGGTTTCAGGAAAAGCTGTAAATCAGGAAAGTCTACACTTACAACAGAGTTGTCTACAGCAGCAGATGTGGTATCTCACTCTTCCAAGCTGTAACTTCACCTCCACATTTTTCAAAGTGAGTAAAAAGAAAGTATTTTATTGATGATAACCATCTGAGAAATCCAATATGCTATTGAAAGATGACTCTTATTGAAGATCCCAGCAGTTCAACTAGACCCTTTTCAGAAGTGAATCTTGAAATTTCCTATCCTGTCCCTTTGTTCTGTAAGTGCCCATTGATTGAGATGCATCCTCAAGCACTAAGGGTTAATTACTGTGTATCACTTTTACTTAAATTCAGTAGAAAAGGCAGCTGTAATAGCCTATTGTGTACTTACCTTCAAGGAGTCTGAGCACAATTTCTTTAGAAACCATAGCAGTTTTAATGGTCCTGGCAAACAAAGAAATAATTACCCTTGCGGTCACTGAAATCAACTACGTGCACACAATGGAAAAACCAACTAGAAAGAAAAGTGTCTCAGCCTACTTACACTGCAACAAATTACCCAAACTTCGGGAATAATGAACTTCAGCAACAAAACTTGACAACCTTTTCTTGCGCTCCCTCTTTCTTTCATTTTATTCATTCTTTAGTAAAATATAGCTAAAATTTCTGTGAAAAAGCAACGCCCTTTAAGGACATACAGGCATTTTAAAAGCTACTTCTCCGAGTATTCTGTGAGCCAGAGAGAGGTAAAGAAAAACACAAAAGGAAGGTAGAAAAATAGAGAAAATGGAGGAAAATTAAAAGAGTAAAGTCTTCTGAAAAAAAAGCCTCTCCATTGCACTTTATATAAAATTGTTCATTTCTGGGTAGCTTGAAAAGCATTCCTGGTTGTCCACAGAAACGAGAAACTTCCTTAAATGTAGGATCAATTGTAATGAAATTCATAAATCCCACAGAGCAGTTCAGAGAAGACAGGGACACACTGTCCCTGTGGTAGGACAAATGTTTGCAGAGTCTGGAAAGCAACGATAAAAGTCATAGCAATAAATTATAGTCATTTCCAGGTTTTCTTGGATTTATTCTTCTCCTCTGCAAACTTAGAAATACTGAAGACAAATGCTTAGCTCTTCCTTAATTCATTTGCAGTGATTTCTCCAATCAAATCACAAAATATAAACTGAGGAGACAGTGAACATCATTGTCTCACAAAAATGCCAACAGCACAGAGAACTTGGCATGTACCATTGAAATCTAATGGAAAACCTGGCTTCTCCTACCACTGCAAAACTTCTGTTCAGCCAGTGCCCCTCTAAGGTGAGAATTTTCCCGTTTTACACCAAATGGTCTTCTTGTCTGAGATGGAAAAAGAACCATTCTGCCATGCTAGCAAAAACTGCCCTGCTTAATACTGATGTGCAGCATTCAAATCCAACACATACACAAGGCTTGTTACACAAAGGAGAAAGGGCATTTGAAGAAATTATCAGTAAGAATAGAGACAATTTATTTTCTTAGGGGAAGCAATTGTGTGCAAATGATCTCCCTTGTACAATTAAACTTTTTCTTTTTTTCTTAGCATGCTAATAAATGTAAAAGGATGGACACCCTAACAAAATGATTAGCAGAGGGAATGGGGAATAATACAGCTTATTGTGTTTCAGACTAGCTATGCTTTCACAAAAAGACTGCTCCAGCAGGCTGAACAAAACACCATTCCCTTGTGGGTTAGGGAGGAGAAATTACCTTTTCAGGTTTTAATTTTAAGCTTAAATTTATGAAACACTAATCCACAATCCATTAAAGATAGAATTTGCCAGTACACCCAGCAAAGCAGGAATGCTTACAAGCTTTCAGAAGCATATTTTTGAAGGAGAAAAAACACTGGAGTCAGCCTTTTCCATTGTTCACATACTACTCTGTTTGGCAACACTCCAAAAAGGAATTGGCATATGAAGCTGTACAATCTGTTCTCCTTAAACAAGCCAAAGATTTTGCTTTTCTTTCTTATTCTTTGATATATAGGGATATTTTGCAAAGGGAAGGGACAAAGTAGAAGTCAAGGCACTTCGCTTCTTTTCTTTTCTTTCTAAATATACATCCAGAGGTAACCATAGACCAGATCAAAGAGCTCCCATGTCCAGCAGCCCAGCCTGTATGATACATCACAGAGGAACTACACAGGCAGGACAAATGTAGTGTTATTTCCCTGAAGTACCCTTTCAGTCTCCAGCAAATTGCAGTTTGCAGATTTGTGGAGCCAGAGGCAATGTCTTGATATTTCCAAGTCCTCAGAGGAATTGTCCCACTGCTTTTCTGAGCTCTTGTAAACTCTCAGCATGCAGAATATTCTGCAAGCTCTGTAATCTCTTGGTGCTTTTTACCAGTGCTGAACTGACCACCTGCTGGTTTCATTTGATATCCCTTAATTTTTCTGTTGTCGGAGTTAAAAAACCATTAACAAACTTTTCCCTGTTTCTGTCTCTCCATTATATTCTCTCTCAAGACACCTGTTTTCTAACCTTAAGAGTCTTCCCCTGGATCACTGATTGTGCAGAAGTTTCGGGACCTCCTTAACACCTTCTTATGCAAGTTATTTCAAGTTACTCCCAGAAGTTTACCAAGAAGAAAGAACCAGGGACAGGCACAGGATTCTGGATGGTTTTGATCGCTCTATTTCTTCCACAATATGCCCAGCATATTATTTGCTTTTTAGGAGACTACTGAGAATAGAGCTAATATTTTCACACCATCCATCAGGGTGCTAAAATCTGATCGCTAATTGAAAGAGACAGCTCAGAACCCATCATTTTACATGTACAGATAGGATTATTTTTTTCACTTTGCATTTATCTACACAGAGTTTCATCTGCCATTTCTTTCACTCAATGACTTCAGCTCATGTGATTTTATTTGAATTTGGTCTCTGTCATTAATACCTTGGCACTCTGAGGACTGTCAACAAACTGTAACCTGTCTATTCACTCAATTTCCAGAACTTTTTTGACCAGGGTAATTTTGAAGATTATATGTTGATCAGCACTGACTCAAATTCAAGCTTCTCTCTACGAACACCAATACTTCTCAACTTTGAAATCTGATCATCCATTTCTATGTTCTTTCCTATTTTTTTTCCATGCAATGACAAGGATATGCAACTTTTTGCAACTGAATGGGCATGTTCATTCTTGAATTCCCTTTAATGAAGGTGAACTATCAAGCACCTCTCCAATACTAAGGTAATCTGCATCACTGGGATTGCCCTTATCCACTTGTTTTCCAGCTACTCAGAAAAATTAATAAATCTGTGAGACATAACTGCCCTTCACAAAAATGATGCTATTTCTCCATCCTATTGAACCCATTTCTGCACAGAGATCTCGTTTAGAGCCTTTTCAGTGGTCTCCTGGTCTCAGGGTCAGTGGCTGACATGCACTGGTACAGGTTCTGTTTGCCCATGAGACCCCAGCTAAAGAGCCACAAAACTAGGAAAGAGAAAACACTGCAAGCACTTAAAGGGAAAAAAAACCCAACCAAACCAAACAAAACCAAACAGCAATTACAGAGTCTTTCAAATGCGATAAAATGAAAGGAAAAAAAGAAAGGTAAATCAATAATGTTTTTTCTTTGTACTGTGGCTTATACCCAGCCCCACTTTTGTGTACGACACGTTCATTAGTCATGACAAATCTTTGCTCTCAAGGAATAGACAAAGTCAGACCAGCAGAGTATTTAAAGGATCCAGTTGGCTTCCCTGTAGTAGTGGTGATGACACTTGTCCCTCTATTTTCATAGAAACTGGACCAACAGCAATAATACTCGCAAAGAGTATCTCACCCAATTACAGTGTATGTTATCAAAAATCAATATTTGCAAAATATCTGAATATGAACATTATTCTGGACAATTTCACAGGAACAAGAGATTGGAGAAATTTACTCCTCCAACATGGATCCTTTAATGACCATAGTTAAAATTATGTATTTATCTGCAAATGTGTGCTTCTCCAACACATCCAGAAATTACCTCTATATTTTTATGAGATCATTAAGCAGCTTCAGTTTGCTACTGCTTGCTCATAAGTCTTTGATGAACAGCTGTTCAAAGAAAATTTAGAGATGTTAATATTCTTTTAACTACTGTAGTAGCATGGAAGTGGAACTGTATATTTAGTTAATGTTATTTATTTTGCCATTAATTTTAAAACATTTAACTGGTTAGAATGATGTACATTATATCCCCCAAGTAGTACAACTCCAGTTAAAGATTAAATAAAATCAGAAGGATCTACTTCAAGACACAACAGAAAATGCACAGGACAGATTTTTTGTGTCTCCATTTGATTACTGCTTAGATTTTAAAATAAATACGTAACTCATGCCAGCATATCAAAATTCAGAGAGTTAGATGGTCCCAGATAAGAGATATGGGGTTTGGGTTTTTTTCTGGGATACAATAGCAGCCAGAGAAGGAAGTCTTTGAAAAACTGATTATTGTTCTTTTCCCCAAATACCAAAGAGAACACCTGAAGTACCAGTAAAGTTTTCTAATTTCTTTTAAATCTCCTTTTTTTTTTTCCCCAATTCTGAACTTGATGCTTAAAATTAACGAATCATCTTTTTAATAGCACCAACTGAAAGATCCATGTGAACTGTTGCAGAAGAGTGTTTGCAAAATAAATGCCAGAGAGCAAGTGAGCCTCTGATAATGGTCTTATCTCGATGGCTTGGAGTTTGGGCTGAGGGCTCAGCATACTTTACCAGGTTGGTCAAAGACAAATAATTCCATCAACTCCAACAAGCCCACCTCTGTGCTTAAAGGGGTTCACCTCTAAATTAACTAAATTGGAGCTTATGCTTCTTTGCATACTTTTCCCTTTGGCACACAAACTTCTACATTAGTATTCTGAGAAATTAGATAAGGTAGTTCTGTATTTAAGTGTTCCACTCCAGGGAACACTAGTCATATCTTGTATTATTAACAGCATATTCAAAACGCTGTCTTTTTAAAAGAAATGCCCGAGTCAAAACAGAAATTAGGGTTTTCTGCAGAGATTATTAGGAGATATCCTTTGGTCTGTGCTGTGAGGAGGTCTGATCACACTCCTGTAGTCTTCCCTTTCAGCCTCACATCTCCAGGAAATCAATGGGAAGCAGTTATTGTTTCAGTCACAAGTTTCAGTAACCAGCCCAACTTATGGCAGCTGCTCTGTATTAACAATACAGCCTTCCTCAAACCCTTCCATTAACAAAATCTGTTAGAAACCAGAGGAAGAAATTATGCATTTTGTGCCACATTACTTTAGAAGTACCAAAATGTCTTCAGATCCTCTCCTTTTTACAAAGCTGGAGAGCAAAGTTTGTCAAATATTCATACCTTCAAAATGTATTTACTCAATGAGAAGCACAAGCCCAGGAAACAAAAATTCCAAATGCAAAGATCAATTTTTTAATGAAAGAGAAATCAATCTGTCCAAACCCTACTGAAAGACACTGTTTGTAACAGTCCTGTGGCACATGGTGATCCTCTGATGGATCTTCCAGTTGCCCCTGTGTCCAATCAGCCCGATTTTCTAAGCTTTTAACCACCAGTGCTGTCTGGCTGGATTGGTGTTCATGCTGCACTGACAGCCCTCAGACTCCTCTGGAGCCCAAGTGTCTGAAGGCACAGGCTGAAGATGCAGCTGTAACACTCGGATACTGTGAAACCATCTGTGCAGTCTCGCAGCAACTGTTCATCTAAATGTCTTCAAAATGCAGCACTGATGAGCCTTTTCACTTCTGCTCAGTAGGTGATAAGAGAGCATTTTACCCCAGGCTGTGGCCCAGATGTATTGGACAGTAAATACATTACTTCTATTTTGTTTTCATTTTACAGGGACAATTAATAGATGCTCCTCATTGCAATGGATCAGTTCACTCCTCTGTTAGCTGCCATGGAATCTTCTGTGTGGTTCCTTCTAGTCACTTCTTGACACTAAATTGCTACAGGGTCGTTCATAAACCTCAGAAAACCTCCAGGTCACTTTGCTTATTTTATGAGTGAATTTTCTGTATGCACTGGAAGATGACTGTACTGTTCCCTGCCAGCTTCTCTTCCCTCTTTCTCTCTGTCCCTCCAAGCTTCCCAAGCTGACTTTGTTGACATGCTATCCAAAAAAGAAAGCTCTCACAGGAAGTCACTGCTTCACTAACTGACATCCCTGCTCTCTCCTGATATTGCCTTAACAATTTTATTCTCATTTACATACTTATCTTCCTATTGCATGTCATTGTGTGTCTATCTAAGTGGTTAATGCAAGGGTAATGATGCCAATTTTCAGCCTATCAAAGTTATTCCAATGATACAGGTCACTGTCTCTCCTGCTCCTCCCCTTCACTGAGCTGATTGTTATAAACTCACCCTGGAGACTGCTAAAGCTGGAGGAGAGCTGAAATAAAGACAAGATAAAATGAAATCAAAATTTAGCTATTTTAGCTATGTAAGTGTGACTTTGCAAAGTGTAAACTGCTTAAGGTTGCTGCCCAAACTGTGGGCAATTAAGATAAAAATATCTTACGCAAAGGAAAACGGGGAAGATTTTTAGCACAAAGAGAGACAGAAGAGGGGTGGGGGAACCTAAACTGTTTGAAATGATAAAACTCTATGTAACTACTCTAAAATGGTAAGAATAGGAGGTAGACAACTGTCTATTTAAATAAGGCAGACTTCGAAAAGAGTGTGTGTGATAGATAGATTTAGATAGATAGCTCGCTTCTTCCAACTGCATAAAAGCTGTTGCAATCCTTCTCTCGGCAGAATGCGGGGGGGGCAACTACCCCTGTATCTTTCTGGCTGTAATAAAAGTGTGCTTTACAGATTGTTTAAGGATTTCTTTGAATCAGAGCAAAGGTAAACCAGGCAGCAACTAAACCAGAAACTATGGAGAGCAAAAAGAGCTGGGGAGGCTGGCAAAGCAGTTTTACATCATCACAAGATGGTTGGTTGCATAGTGAGACTCCATGTCATGAAATATTTTATTCGTTCATTTTCACTCCACTTATTGTTCCTACTTCGAACCTCAGAGTTTTCTCTGCCTCTCTGGTTTTCCTTTTAACAGTGGAGCAGAAGGTGAGAAAGCAGTACATTGTGCAACTAGAGATAAATGGGTTATCTATCTGAATACTTGAGATCTGCAGTTTAAGCAGCAGCAAAAGGATGTTATGTCTAGTTTCAGATTTTCTTCTTTATCTAGAAAGGCGGTAGAGGCTCCAGAGGAATGTTTCACAGGAGTCAGGCAGCAAAAGCGAGAAAATTGGGCTAGAGGAGCATGAGGAATAGTGAGTTTGGAGAGTTCAGCAGTATGTGGAAAACCTCCAGGGAGCTTTTACCTCATGTACATGATGTTTGCCAACACAACATGGCACTTAGGAACAGTCACAGCTCCAAGAACAGAGGTAATTTTCAGGGCAGAGAGGAAGGACCATATGCCAGTGCAGAGTCTGAAAGGCAGATACATAAGGTAAGAGCTCAGACAGCGCTGGCAGCCACAGAGGACTCCGAGTACTGCCTAATGTTCATCTGCCAACAGCTTAATGGCAACTACCCGTTTCAGATAAGACCAACACATCCAGCAAGCTGAAGAAACAGCTCCCTTTGCAACCAATCTGTTTAGACAGGTCTTCCCACACACCCCTGCCAGAGGAATCTCTCTTGACCATCTCAGGAGTCTTTCTTTCAAAGGATTCCAAGAATTCCCTCTGTAGATGAATCTCAGTGCAATTCTTGTTCAGATATAAGACATACATTTTCATTTTCCCATGTAAGGTGCCACAGGGGAAAAAAAAAAAATCTCTTGCACCCGACTAGAATTTAGGAACTGGAAGTGCCACATCTTCATTTGCACTAAGAGAAGAACAAATGGTAACATCTAGTGTGTTGCAGCAATTTTGGAAGATGTAGTAGTAGGTAAGGAGATCTTTGGGCTTGGGTCAGATGAGAGTCTGGAAGCATAAACAGTGATCATGTTTTTGAAGCTGAAGATTTTGAATTTACTTCCTACTACTGATAAGATACTGCTTTATGAGAGACAATCTGTTAGGAAAGGCAGCTCTTAGATACCTGTAGGGACTACAGGGACACAGAGAGCAGCATAATCAGATTTAGTGTCAGAAGTTCTCTCCCTTCTGGATTGATGAATGGGATCGCAGCCCTTGTTTTGGGATAGGCTCAAGGTTCTTAAGTCCATTTCTCAGAACTCAACCACAATTCAGCCTGAGAGGAAGTTCAGAGATATCACTCAGGGTGCTCCTACGTTGGCCCAAAGGACAAAGCTGAACAATTCCCTTTGTCTGCTGCTACCATTTCTAGCACTTTGCAAGGAAAGAACACACTCCTTCTGTGTTCACTTACAGAAACAACAGGAATCCCTACAGATTGATCACTACAGAATGACCAGGTGTCCCAAACTAGCAAGAAACATAAAAATACATAGATAAGCTCAATGTCCTCTACCCAACACTCACCTTTTGCCAAAACACACAGTGCTGTATCTTATCTGAGCTTGGAAGCTCATTCAAGACACTGATCAGGAGAATACAGAAAGACACCTAAACTGATAACTTCCTTCAAAATCAAAAATCCCATTAACACTCATGCAGATCGGCCAACAGACAACTCAAAGCAGAGCACAGGACCTGTATCACGTGCTTTCCTGAATCAGCCTGCAAGAATGAGGGCAACATCAGGCAAGATCATTAAAAGCAGAGTGCTGGGCCCTGTCCAACAGCACAACTGAATGACAGGCTGCAGTCGACTGCAAAATGATTCGGTTCAGTTTATGGAAAACTGCCCCCCAGCAAAGCCTTCCCCACAACAAGGAAAAAGAGAGAGAGGGAATATACAATGGCTACACTAACTCTGTGGGAAGTGACACTGTGCTAATGGCTTTTGCTGAATTCAAATGAAATGGCAGGATAAATCTGCTGGAAGAAAAGTTGTTCTACTCCTTCCTGATAAGGGCTTAGTGATTTAAAGGCTCATCAGAAGGACAACTGCTGAGGTCTTCAATTGCCTGTTTGAAAGTAAGTTGAAGAAGCTGTGATTTACAGAGATCCCAAGATTTGCCTGATTGGGCTTTGTTTTATTGTTTTGGCGATTTGCTATTTTTCTTTGTTTGTTTGGCTTTGGGTTGTTTGTTTTAAGCTAGTAAGAATTTAGTTTTATTAGCTCTGATAAAATAATGTTTTGGGCTTCTTTTTTTAAAATCTGATACTATGTGACTGGGGTTTTTTTGTCTGTATCTTTGATTTGGTTTATCTCTTGCCTCCAAAAAACAGACAGCTATACCTTATGCTTTACACAGTCTTGTCTTGCAACCTAATATTTATAACATTTATATCCTAACCTTTTATACCAGCAACTGTTAAGTTATCTCTCTGCCCTTTACTTGACTTTATTACATGCAGTGAGAAATCACAGTATTTGATTTGTCACGGGTCTCATTTCACATCTCATGTCACGTGCAATGATTTGTGCATTTCTTATTTTTTGATTCCAAACTGCCCCAAGTCGATCCACTGATGTTCCTCCCCACCACCAGATAATTGCAGTCTAATGGGTCTGATACACTGACAGTGTCTGCTGAGCACACTGACATTCTTCACAGGGGAAAATGGTTTCTATGAGCTTACTTTCCTGACAGTCTAACTCTTGGAACCAAGCACATGCAGGACAGGATATCACCTGAGGGAAGGGGGAATAAATAGGTAGCTTCACATTAGACTGGGTTGTATCATCAACCTGCATCTCTCACAACAGCTTTACTCGAGAGACAGGGTGTCAGGAAGACTCCACTGCACCTCCTGGAGGGACCCAGTCACTGAAAGTCCAGCTTCGCACTGCTGTGGCTCAGAACAGCACCGTCCTTCCATTTGATGTGTTCACAGCCATCACGGGGAAGACAGCAAAGGGGCTAAAGAGATACTCTGAGAAATACAAATCCTTTGGTGGTATGACCTTGCCTATCTGCAGAACTGCATAGGCAGACTGTAACTGCTTGATTCCAAATGCCACCTGTACTAGTAGGAATGGGAAATAAATGGGATCTCACAGTCCCTGTCTAACAGTAAGATTACATTTGTACATAAGATTTGGCATGAAAGATAATTCAGTGGAGTTATCTTTTTAAACCGCATATGAACTTTGATCAAGCATTGTTTTATGTTTTATTACTATAGACATTACCTTGGAAAACTGCTAGATGGTGCTAGAATATATACATATTCAATACTATGCTACTACAGTAGTTTAAACTACAATCCTTCTCCCTAGAATTAGTCTTTGATGCAATTGCCTTGTCCTAAATAAGACAGAAAGCTGTGTCCAGGATGGCAGAGCCTTATTTTCTTATACGCTGCAGGGGGTTGAATGTAGAGAAACATTCAGCTGTGATCACATCAGGGCCCAGGTCAAGGAGATTAACTGATGCATACACTGCCCAGTGAGAAAGTCCTGGTCAAAATTCACACGCATAACAAGCAGGCAGCTGTATGGATTCTATATCCCCAAGCACAAGCCATCCTGCACAAAAAAGAGCATCTTCCAGACACCATTGTGTTCTTCCTCAGTGCAAATACTCTTGGAAGAAGAAAGCAAAGTGGTGAAAGCAGGAGAAGGCAGTGGAAAAAACCCCAAACAAACAAAAAAACAAACAAACAAACAAAAAATCTGCTCCTAAGCCTGTCTACAGCAAAGGAGAATTTTGATACCCAACGTGTCTGCAACTCACGTTACTGGTCTAGCTGACGTTATTAACCTTGGAGTTTGTGAAGTTTCAACATAACGTAACATAAATAGATGGGATTATAAATGAGAGATGCAGTTAAAAAGAAGTATGATAACAGAGGAATTGTGTCACTCTGTAGCAGTTGGGGTTACACAGTACAAATCTGTTCCATAATCCAGTTGAGCTTTCATGTGAAAAAAGAAAATTAGATATTTTAAAATAGCATTAGTATACTTGATTCTTAACATCAATGGCTAAGCATGTGGACACTGAGGGAAAAGAAAGCCCCACACAGACTAAGAGCAGCTTTAATTACTGTTAATCTGCAGAGACATTCACATCAGAAATATCACCCTGGCATTTTCCTGTTTACCAGCTGCAGATCAAGCTCTGTAACATTTAATCTTTGTAAGTACTTGCCCTTTGAAAGCCTCGCTTTCCATCGTCTTTCTCTCACCTCCTCTGCTCACGCTGCACAGCAGTTTCTGTCAGCCCCGCCCTGACCGGTCCCCTACAGAGCGAGCTGGGGAGCCATTCGTCATAAACCCTCGCCCCCTTTGCGGTTTTTCCTTCTTGGAAGGGCGTATCAGCTTTACCCTGGCAAATTAAGTACCCTGGGAGGCCAGGGTACACACTCCAAGTGTCTGGAAAACAACCAGAATTTGCCCAGCAGAATTGTACAGCTGTCATTAAAGACAAAGTCAAGTGCCTAAAGAGCTGTTGAGTTCGAAACAACACACGGGCCAGCCTAGAAGCACAAAAGCTACTTGAGGAGGTCTAGAGCTACTTTGTTCCCAGATAAAGGCAAGGTTAGCACCACCTCATTTTAACAAACATGTAATTAATTGGGTGGCAAGCACCAACAGCCACAATGGAGCAGTGTTTATCCTTCATGCTGCCAACATCTGAGAAGGCTAATACCTATTCGTATTCAGTTTTGCCAAGCTACTGTATCCAATAAATTTTAGTATAAATTGATTTGTTTTCAACTTCTCATACTTGTGTGATTCTCCCATACAGAACAGTTGCTCAACAGAAAATTTTAGAGCATCAGGTGCCCCTGAAGTCTTTCAGAATAAGAAGTAAAATAAGAAAACAAAAAATAAAGTTAACTCACTTCTCAGAAATAACTGTGCAAGACTAATCCATTCTCCAGGAAAGTAAGCCTGTCATCATATACATCCTGCCTCTTATGCTCTTTTAGACCCATAAATAACTGGAAATTCCTCCCCAGGTGTGCCAGAAATATCGGTTATGTTTCATGCTTTCCAAGACCGAAATTGCATGGAACCACCTCAACCTTTCCTTTTCCAGCATGTTATTTCTGCATTTTTTGAGAAACCATGTATAATCATGATAAATCAATCTATTAATACTTACTTCTGAAGGTTTTCAAACTCAAGATTTTTTAGTAAGGCTGTGTGACACTTCCAAGAAAAAAAATTACTGGCATTACATTTATCAACTTCTTTTTGTATTTTCAACATGAAGCATAAGAAAAAATTTTCATTTCATGGAGAAGAACAAACAAGCTAACAAAAAAAAGAAATAAAAGCCCTAGCTGCCCTGTTGCTACCTGGACTGAGGTGCAAAATATAAAAAGATTAAAAAATCAAATGGGGAGAAAAAGCCTGTAAGAGTAGCCCAGTTTATCTAAAACCACAATTGCCAGTTTCTGATCAAAAAGCATCTCAGGAGGATAACAGCCTTATTAACTTTATTGACACTGTGGCACTATTATTATCTGCAAAACACCCACTAAGAAACATTTTAATTATTTTTCCTCTTAAAAAAATTAACCCCATTTGTTCAATCAAGCCAAACTGATGATTCAGGCAAAGCATTCAAGCACATTTCCAGCCACTGTTCTTTACCTGTAGATGTTTTTGCAGTAATGCAAATATCCACCCATATCAGGCAATGGCTATTTCCCCTAACGGCTTTACCATGAGAGAGAAAGTCCTTTTAAATACAGAAGTGAGCACTGAAGTACCAATAAAACATCCAGATTTGGAGAACTACAGCTTCTGAACGGCCAACAGAACTTTCCAGAGACTATGAATGCCCAGGCCACACAGCTGATAAAATCAGCACACGGTTCCCTCGTTTTCCAAATTAGTAGATGTTCAGGTGAGAGCTAGAAGAAAGTCAAGATCACCTGATTCTTATTACCCAAACAGCCTTCATATAAGGTTAATTCAGCATTAATGACAACACATTCATATGTCATTCAGCATTTATTTTTCCCCACTGAGAGTAGTAAAAAGACCAGGCAAGAAAGGATGTCATGTATTTTAACTTAAATTTTCTTAGCCCGGTGCTCATGGCACAAATGTACCTGCTGCCTTACCATTAAACCCTCTCTTGCTGACAAACGTTTCCATAGCAGCCACAGGATACACAGTGGGAAGTACATGGTCCGAACGGCAGCAGCTCCTAAAGGGTTACTGAAAGGCCAAATCATCTCCTGCATGTACTGACCCAGAAACAAAAGCCTGAGCTGCAGGAGAAATGCTGAAACAGTGAAGAAGCTCTGGGAGTATCAAAGGATGGCAGGACATGTGGAGATGTAGCAGGAATATAGTCTGAGAGGAAGGGAAGGCTGAAAGCTGCTACCCGTGACAAGGAATAGCCTCTGTTGCACAGGAGAGAGATCACACAGGGGCTCTGGACTGCACCAAGGGGACAGGCTTGCTTTACTCTAGACCACCTTACCTTCAAAGGGAGGAATAATGCCTGCAGGCACATAGGCAGTAACCAGGATAGCTGCAGACTGGACAGGGGCCCCAGTCCAGACATTCACAGCCCTTGTGTCCTCTGCAGCTTGAGCCCTTTGGTTCTCTGGCAGGGAGTAATCACAATGCTTTAATTCTGCTGTGTCACATCAGGGTCACTAAAGAAAAGCACTAACTCACCAAATGACCCCCTGCCACATACACATACCCCCTATTACCACTCACTTGGGAAAGGTAAGAGAACTCATCAATACAGAAATTAATTTGACAGTAACCTTGAGAGAGTTCAAGAAATTCTTTTCCTTGCCTAATGGCTACAGAGGGACCTTGTGCACTGGGATTTCACGTAATCTAACTGTTTGCTATTTAAACAAAAAATAATCTTGTAGAGCCTACAACTACCTCGGACTGAGTCCCCTTGCAATTACAAAAGTGATTGTGTTTGAATAGCTGGCTTTCTCCTTCACTGCTCTGCTTCTCTCCCCACTCTGGTGACTCCTACAGGGAAATCATCTTTTGGACATCACAGTTAACTGCTGCTCCAGGCATTATTGGATTGGCCAAACCTCAGTATCTCAGCCTTACTGCTGGTACTACTCTGGGCAGAAGAGAAATGAACTGTTGTGAAGAAGGGCAGTTGTTCTTTGAGCCCTTAAGCACGCTGGATAAATCTCCTTCTATCAGCACTCATTACTGGGAGTCACTTAACCTTTCACTGCTTAACACTACCAAATTCCATGATACATCGGGTTGCCACCGGAGAAATAATTAAGGAAGACAGTACAGGAAATAATAATTTACACTGGCATATCTGCAGTCCCAAGTTCTCGACACGTTCTACAACTGTTAATGAAAAATACGTAGAAGACAGTGGGTTGTGTGTTATATGATTAATGTTACAGTCCTTCCCAGTGCAGAAATGTCATGGAGGGAGGATGACACCATCAAATTGAATGGAAAGGGGAGAATGCCTGGGGTAACAAAATGCACTTCTCTTGTTTTAGAGATGCTACTTGCTTAGTTTTACTTTAAAGAGGAGCTAAAAGGTATGAGGATGTTATAATTTCATGCAAGCTTGCAAAGTTGAGTGTCCTTATAAAAAGAGCAATTATACACACACTTTAAGCACGAAGCAGCACAATAATTAAATGAGTAATTACCTTCCCACTTTTAAGCTGTTGTGCAATTAAACTTAATTAAACATTCTCTATACTTCACTAATCTTGTACAAACAGAAGAAGGTAAGAAGGGTGTGGTAAAGAAAGGGCATTTGGCAGAAGGTTGAGTCTATTATTCTGTCTATAATATAAAATAACACTGTACAGGCAGCACTAGATTCTCATGTAATTGCCTTGTTCCTAGCCAGAATATAACCTGGCCTGAGCTGCAAGACAAGCAATACACTGAGGCAATACAAAGCTATTTAATTTTATGTAGCATTCTTCTATGTATTATTGCAAAACACTCCTCAGAAGAAACCATTTCAAGGAAAGGGAAATGCTGGCATTTTAAGGCAGAGGGAGTAAAGAATTCCATGCAGAAAACCAGTGCAAATGTAAAAACAAAACTCTTAATGCAAACACAAGTCCAAGGTTTCTCTTTTCCCCAGGAGAGGAACATTTGCAGAGACCCAGTAGAGAAAGGGCTAAGAAAAGAAATGGGAGTTTTGTTGACAGGGAGACAATTGTGAACTTGCTCCTACCCTGGTCTGAAATACAAATGAGCTTTGTAAGGACACAGCCCACATACTTCTGCTAATAATTTATTCATTCCCAGAAAGGCTGTATCACATCTACTTTCTTTAGCTGCATGTTATTCTTACGTTAAATGATAAAATTAAGACAAAAAATTCATCCTTTCAAGTAACGAGTTTTCTGTCTTCCACCATTCCCTGAAGTAAAGGCCAAAAAAGGCAGCAGAACAGGTACATCTGGAAGCAAAACCTGACCACACTCACTCTGCAAATATAATGTTTATTAACTTCAGGTGTCCTCAGGATCTGGCCCACCTTCATACCTACACATGTGTATACACACCTTCCTGCTCTTTTTCTCTTCTACTGAGTCCTGGTTCCAAGTGAAGCAACTTGAGCACATTTCAGCAAAATGTAGCTGGGAACATCAATTTTGCCATTTTCCACCCTTATATTCTTCCAGGACCCAGAGCTGTTCTACAGAACTGGAACCTGCCAGTAATATTAGCAGAAGGTTCCTAAACATGGGTTAAGCCTATCAGTACATTGATGGGACAAACACAGGGTGCTTGAAGATAAATGCTGTTGTCAAGTAATGCTAGTCATTATTAAAACCATGGGGGAAGAAACCCAATAACAATACTGAGCAGCACTCCAAAACACTGAGTGTGACTGAGTGCTGAGAAACCTGAAAAACAGATGAAAACCACTGTGCTACACACCCACCTTGCTGTCCCATAATAACAGAGCTATTTATTTACCATTGCCTGATGATAAACTGCAACTGTGGTTGAAAAGTGTCACACAATTTTTATGTTTGGTTCTCATTCCACCTCCCACAAGAAGTAAAAAATTACAGTTTGATAAAGTCTAAAATACAAATTGTCCAAAACACAGAACTGTAGCAGCTACAGAGAAGTAATTAACTCTATTTCAGCTGAAATCAGGACAGATGCATTTCTTTCTGCACGACAATACTGTTTCCTATGCTCTGTAGGCCAAAACAAGTAAATGAACATCCTGAGAAACATCAGAAATGCAACAGTTAGGTAAAGACTGCTGTGGCTACTCTGTGTTTGCTGGCAGACAAGAATGACAGCCCAGGGAACACTGCTTTTGGCTGCTGTGCCCCTGCTGTCAGCCCTCTGTGCAGGCAGAGCACACAGGCCTCGGTGACAGGGCCGGTCCTCCAGCTCCCTCGTTCCATGGCTAATTTAGAAGCTGAGGACACGGGGTCCAGTCCCAGCTACTGCACAACTGCAGGAGCCTTCAGGAGACCCAGCCTCAGCTGTTTAACCCAACCTGACAAGTCCCAAAGGATGTTTTACTTCCTGTCTGGGACTTTGTATCATTTTGTTAATGGCCTGGAAGTCAACAGTCCTCCATAGCTGACAGTGATTAAGTGCTCTGTGATTTAAATTCAGAATCAGTGGCATAGAAACCCTATCAAAGTTACGGTTTCTGCCTTATGATTCATTGCCTCACCAATACCAGCACATCCAAAAAGAAATTCCATCAGATCAGAACTCATCCACAACAAATATGCCCTTTGTTTTCTATGATTTAGGTTTGGCATTACAGGTTTTCATTTTTCCCCCCCTGCTTCTTTTGTTTCCACATCTTTGCCTTAACTCTTGCTGCTCTCTCACACAGATGCAGCACAGCTTTTTACAGCCTCATGAATGTGACTATCATGTGCTACTGAGGAACTTCATTCCTAGGGACAGCTTCCATGTCACCTTATCCACGGGAACAAAGGAAACAGTCACGTGAAACTAACTTTCCAAATAGGAATGCACAAGGTAGTGCTATGGAACAGCATGGTGAACTAACCCACACCATCCTGCCCTGCTTGGCATAGCCAGCCTGAGTTAAGTTTAGGATATCCAGACAGGATGTGAGAGGGACTGTTTCCACACCATGATTTCCATTTTTTGTGGTTTCCATGATGGTCCTGACATATTTTACTGCATATCTGCAAATACCAGGAAAAAAACACCCTCCTCCTGGACTCACAGTGTGCAATGAAATCCAGGCACAGGCAGGACAGGGATTCACATTAAATTTAGCAACATGCCTCCCTCTCTGCAGTGGCTGTTCCCTCAGGATTGCTCAGAAGGAATAGGAAGTCTTCATTAAAGATATCGGTGTTTTTCACCAAACAGACTTTCACACTGCTTCTGCAAAAGGCACAGGAACTCTCAATGTGTGATTGGGTTGTACAGCACAGCCATGGGAAGGTTAGAAGCAAAAAATATAGGAAAAGTAAGTACAGGAGGAATCTAGAGCTCTTCTAGTGCAACTTGCCCCTCAATGCAAGGTCCTCTAAGGAGCTTTATTGTCAGGGTAATCTATTTTGATATTTTACTACCCTCATGATCAATTTTTCTTTCCTAATAACTAATGAGGATTTCCCTTGCTGCAATTTGTCTCTGATGCCTTTCTGGTAAATTGGCCTAGGGAAGAGTTCTTTCTTTGCAAGTCAGTGTGACTGGATCCTGAACATTCATTCCTCAAGCCCAGTTCAGGATATTAGGACGAAAAAGCACACAAACTGAAATCTTTCAAAATGAAACAGAGAGAGATTTATCCAGAAATCTTTTTCTTAGCACTGTTGGAGAAGATGCTGCTTCCTTACTCCAGGAAGTGCTCACTGCCAAAACAAGGAGATGCAAGTGTTTAAAACGCTGTTAGCACTACCAGATTAAGACATGTGCACTAAACCTTCATGTCAAGCATAAGACAAGGTTTGTGAATGCCATTTCATACTACCCAGAAGTGCAGTGCTCTCTAATTTTATACACTGTGCTTCTAACTTCTCTAAGTGCCTTCCTATATAACCTATTAGGCTGCAAAATGTTGTTTCAAACATGCTAAGGATCACTCCCTTCCACACTGTCTCACGTTGCACCTAAACCTTCAGTCCCACTGGCCCATGTCTTCCTGGGGCACTCCTTTCAATCCTTCAGATGTAGCTCTGGGTGCAGATTTCTCATCTCCTTTGGCAGTACCTCCTACACAGTACCAAAGCTATGAAAGTATCATTAAGCTCTCTCACATGCTCCAGCAAACCCAGAATTCCCTTGCAGCAGTTCCCCACTGCAATCATCAGACTATGGTCAGAGTCACAAAGCCAACCTCAGGCACAGAGCAGTTTCCCAGCCAAAAGAAACTCACAAAGCACAGAATTGTGTGTTAGATGCCCACGTGCTTTTAACAGCACATGCGAGCTGAAAGCCACTTCAAAAAAGACACAACAAAGAAATGCTGAAGAGCCAGCTCAAGGCAAGGAAAGAGAATATTTTGGGAAGCTTCCAACAAAAAGCTGTAGACAAGAACTCCCTTGTGCCTCCTATGGCCACTGGGATGTTAAGAAACTGTTCTCTCCACCTTCAGTAGGAGTGTGGGCTCTGTGGACAATGAGTACTAATTAACATCGATTCATTAACTTGGGATTGAGGATGTTGTTCATCACAGCAGCATAAATGCTAACGGCTGAGAGAGATCGTGCACTGGGCAGCAATTTCACTGTTGAGAAAGACAGGTTTAAACTGCAAACAACTGTCCATGAAAGGATCAGCACAGGATCAAAGCAGCATAAGGACCCAGGTCTCACACAGCAAAACAGATTCATTACTGACCCAGGCACAGTTTGTAACCACTTAAGGCAGTAATCAAAAGGTGGTAAATTTGGTGTATCACAGTCCTAATCCTCTAAGGCAGCTAATCCACGGTTAAGATTTACATTCAGGGAAACGGTCCAAAATGCTGTCAAGGCTTTTATTCAGTTGGCAGCCTTTCACAATCTAAAACTAATCAGCAGGCCTGGATCCCTCAGCATAATTTGGTCAATTTAGTTTACAGAAAGAAAACTCAGGGAAAATAGAGAGCACTGGTGGAGGACTGGAGAAACACAGCAGGAAAAGGGAAAGCAGACTCATCTGAAGCCATTTCAGAGCTGTGTCTGACAATGCTGTCAGCCTTGAGACATGATTCAGCCATGACAACAGTAACAGGTACTTCCCAGACTGGAGAACAACCAGTTTATGACACAGTCAGTACCTGGAACCAAATCCAGGACTAAAAAGAAGAGGCAAATGAGGAGCACATGTACAGCTCACACAGAGTAAGGTACACCTGTTGTTCCACGGGGTGTTGTAGTGATAACGGCAGAGTTGTAAAGCCCCTGCTCTCTTGTTGGGTTGGATGTTCAGCTCCAAGTCCCTCAACTCCCTCCTCTGGAGGTGAATAACAATTTCTTCTTGTGAATGAAAGAGCATATCAGCAGCAGGTGATAAGGGGTGATTAATTGAATACTGAAAATGAACATTTCTCCTTTTGACCCTTTAACCTTGTTAAGGTATATTATGATGACACTATTAAATCTCTATCTTATTTGTACCCCTAATTAAGCTTGTGAAACCTAAAACCACCAACAAGACTTTTTTTTTTTTTAAGAAATGTGCATGATTGAAAGGCTAAAAAAAGCTGCTATCTCTGTCTTATAATTTGTTATAAAAGTTCTCTTTATCATTTCAAAATGGCAAGAAACACAAAATGCAATCCACTGATAAAATTTCTGAAAGGGTCTGAATTACTGGTAGCAACTCAAGTGCTTCAGCATCTTCCTCTTCTAAATATCCCCATCTTTGAGAGGACATAACATCTTAATTCCATGGATGAAGTCCATGAACAGAACAAACTGTATACATGTAAAAACATACCACTAAATGAGATGGAATAAGCTTCTAGTCCTTGTTTTCATTCCAGGATTGCAAATAATAACAAAATTAAAGACAGACATCACTGGAACTACCTGAGTATTCACACTCCAAAGGCAAATCAGTGAGTAGCTTTCAGAGACAAGAAGGTCATACAGTGTCAATCACAAGATTTGAACTGCCAATATGGAACTGACCACTAATGAATCACACACAAACTGAAAAGATTCCTAATATCAATGAGAGGGGAAATCCTATAAATATTTACTAGCACTTTGCAGCTGCTTTTATTACCTTGCATTGATAAGTACACCTCACACAGGTTTAAATTAGTTATATTGCAATTAAGATGTCGAAAACAGCCTCTGAAATGGACATCTATTAACTCTTTCAATAGTCTAATTGGGATTAAAGTGGCCAGTCTTCGCAAACGAAGATCTGGGAAAGGTGTTTTTACCTTTCAAGCCTGCGCAATGGATTTTTTAGGT
>JAWWLV010000180.1:6580290-6622516 GCA_035041135.1 Platyrinchus mystaceus | reverse complement strand
GGATGGCCTTAGGGGCTGACGAGCTCCATCTACCCGGGGGACCCTGAAGCAGGACTGGGATTCGAACCTGCGGCCTTTGCGCTGAGAGACCAGCATCTTAACCGCTAGACCACCAGGGGTCCCCTAATTGGGATTACAAAACAAGGAATACATCACAAGTTAATATAAGTTTCAGTCAGCTAAAAGCAGGAGCTGCCTGAAAGTGAGGTAACATTACAATTTTTTAAAAACTTGGAGAAAAATTCCATAGGAAGAGCGCAATTTAAAGGCAATTCTTTCACAAAACACTTAGCAAATTAAAATACTTAAAACCACAAGTTCTTTACTAAAGCCATCTGTCTCACTTGACCGTTTCACATGAATTCTTATGAATTTAATCAAGTGCTTCTGCAATCAAGTTATTCCATGCTAATGAGGTATGGATTTGGCCTGGAAATATTCTTGCCATAGAAAACTTCTTTTTCCAGCTTATACCACAAAACAGTTGCTCTGCCATTCATCCAGTAGCTGAGGTCTCTCCAGTTCACCTCATATTTTGGCTAAAAGACACTTTTCAGTTAGAAAGCCAAGCTGAGAGGAAACCCACATGTAGTTGTTTTCCGAAGTGGGTGTCAAAGATTGCCCAAGAAGTACCTGCTAGGGCCATGCCCACCTGGATAAATTGGTGTCATGCATTCTCTTCCCTCAGCAATCACACCAAGGCTGGCCCTGCAGCTTTGCTGTTTCGAGTAGCAGGATAACCAATGGCCATGCTAATACTTGAGTACCACAGGGGCTTAAGGCAGTTTGTGTACTAAACACACTGTCACAATTGTTCCTGCTGTGCACAGGGGCGATCCCAGAACACCACATACCTGGAATTTAACTTCCTTTAACCTTCCTTTTCAAGTTCAGGATTTAACTGCTTGACTCCATTAGGAACAGCAGGAAGTGAGCAGTTAAAACCCATAAAAAGGCTTTGAAAGCTACTTGCTAAATGTTCAGGTGTCTCTCTGTAACTTGGCAGGATGGAGGGGAGGCTGAGGAATGGGGGAGCAGGTAGAGTGGAAAAGGGGACAGGAGGAATATATGAGCAAAGTTTGGCTGTTACAAAACCAGCAGCTCAAAAAAGATCTTGAGGAAGAGTCTGGTAACTCCCCCTTCATGCTTCATTACACAGGACACTGTTCTTCTGCTAAGCTTCCCAGATGTGGAAAAAGGTACTGGAGCTTCTGAAGCAGCAGCTCATTCTGTTCTTCAAAGACAGTTTGATTTGGGCTTTTTGCCCCCTGCATCACGCATTTTGACACTCAGCCTGTAAAACTACCCAGGCAGCTTCAGTGGCAGAGTGGATCCTCCAAACACCTCTGTCAGCAAATCAGCAGCTGGGAGTCCTGCAGCACATTTCTTGGCTGAGGCCATTCTGTGTGTTGCTTCTCAGGGTCAGTTAAAAGCAGGGAGGGATGCCTTCCAATATAACACTTATTAAATCCCAGCGAGGTGACATGTCATTTCAACAAGGTCATTATATCAGACACAGAGAAGGCTATTCACTGCCAGGCAATACCTACAATTCTTCTTCTCACTGCCTCGGAGCCAGATTTGTCTCTGGTCAGTACAGCTCAATTATTTACTTAACCTATTTGTAGATCAATTCTCCTGATTGATGTAGACTTCTGGATGCTGGGAACAAGCTTGTAAAATTTGCATTGAAGGACAGAATCAGGTTGTTGTTACAGAAGCAGGTTCCTGGAAAGATCATAGCAGAGACCCCACCATGGCCAGTCCTGCTGAGATGGTTGGTTACTCTCTCAGTTAGTTGCTCAAGGACCTGCTGAGAAGGCCAGTAAAGATTCCCAACACAGTAACAATTTGAACCTCCAAGCTATAGGTCCTACAGACATGAAGAATTTGCTTGCCTCTGTTGCAAGATAGGAAGAAAATTACCAAAATATGCAGAATTAGGCACAAGTTTCATTATTTTATAGCAGAAAGTTCTTTGAGTGTTTTTCTATTTACAGTGATTTCTAAAGTCTAGTTCGACCATGAGTGGAAGGAGACAGACATCTCCAATGAAAGACAAGTTCTGGGAAAAGGAGTCCACACAGTTCACAGTTTTTCTGCCAACCCTGTTAGCAGGGTTACAGATGTGTGAAAGCAAATAACAACCCAGAGGTATGGCAGACACCGTAGACAGACTTGTAGAGATAATTTATTCAGGGCAGCAACAGTTTAAAATTCATCTGCATTTCTGTATCAATGGGTGAGCTTTCCGTATAAGCTAAGGTCTGTGGGACAGTAATCAATACAGACTGCTAATGGTGACAACTCTGGCCTCCTCTGAAAGCCTAGTTCAAACTACTCCACTGTGGTTGAAAAGAAGTGGAAAGGAAGAGACTACTGAAACCACATGCAGACAGAGGCCTGAGGGAACACATTCTCCCAGCCGTGCAACAGAGAACGTGTGTCTACAAGAGGCACACACAGATTACGATTAGTAATGCGAAAAAGCATTTTTATTTCAATGCTTTTATCACAAAAAAAAAGAAAAAGAAAACTTGTGTGGGCTTTACAAAAAGAAGGATCTCTGGTCAGTGCAAACACTGTCCCTGTGAAAGTACAGATTTACCCAAAGTAAGGAAACAAACTCAAAGCTGTTGACATAATGGCTATACAAGCCAAAGGTAGAACAGTCCTAGAACTCTGCCCAGAGTACAGATAAAGGAAATCCAGCCAAAGAGGGGAGAATTAGAGATCTAAGGCCTAAACAGCACTGCCTCAATAAATACACAAAGCACTCATTTTGCTCTAGCAGTGCTGGTGCAGATGCCACTGATCAGAACCAGTTTATACATGTTTCTGTCAAACACAAACTGCAACTAAAAGCAAATCCCTATTTGAACAGCAATAGACAGAAATCACACCCTGCTCCCACACAATTATCAGCCAGCACAACACACACAGTGACCAGAGCAGGCCAGTTTAAGAGGCAGTCTGAGGATG
Organism: Platyrinchus mystaceus; assembly: GCA_035041135.1. Taxonomy (NCBI): domain Eukaryota; kingdom Metazoa; phylum Chordata; class Aves; order Passeriformes; family Tyrannidae; genus Platyrinchus; species Platyrinchus mystaceus. The sequence continues at coordinate 6,619,534 of JAWWLV010000180.1, read as the reverse complement.
TACCTCATTAAGTGAGCCTTGCTCAGCACTGCTGACAGGCTGCAGGTAAGGGATGAGCCTCTCCATCACTTCTCCAGGTATCAGATGACAGTAATTTTCCTTCGCAGCACTGTCCTTTGCAGTGGACCACTCACAAAGAAATGGAAGGTGCAGGGCACTTGTAAACTACATTTAATCTCCTTCTGAATTCACTACTACACAGCCCTTTCTGCGAGAGCCAGCAAGGAGCAGGGTCTAGAATGTCTCTCCCCAGTGATGACTAACCATGGGAACTGCTCCTCCCAGTTAGTAACTCCTGCAGATATTGCAAGACAGAAGACAAGACAATGTTCTGCACTATCTTCAGCTTCTGCCCAGTGCACAGGCACCAGTTCTGACTAGGGGTGTAAAAGACAGTAGGTGTATGTGCTTGTTAGCATATTACCAGCTTTCAGCACGAAACTTCTAATGGCAACTAGTCGAGGTCAACCAAAAAATATCCGGACACCTGGCAGTTAAGCTTTCGCTAAAGATACAGGTAGAAACAGGTATTCCTAAGGGATTTTCACTTTGCATATTATTCCAATTCACAGTCAAATCAGTAACTTGCTTTATGTTCCTGCTAGTTTTTTTCATTTCAGCATCCTTATATCACCTCAGAAAACCTTTTCTTTTTGTCTGATGGTAACACTCTATGAGTTTGTTCTTGGCTCCATTCAGTGCCACATCTATAGACCCCTCTGAGAACACACGTGCACACTTGCACACACTTCACTCCCGTCCCCTTAAATCCATTTAATCTGTCTCTTCTCATGCAGATATAAAGTCACTTTCCAGAAATGGTTGCAGGATCTGGTTTTGACCTCCAAGGCCTGCTCAACTTGGTTTACTTTCTCTGACTCCTCTCAATTTACTCACTCACTGCAATTTAACAGTGAAAAGAGGGGACTTGGGTTCAGCTCCAGATGTTGTTCTCTCAGGGCAGATACACTTAAGACAATCCACAGAAGAAAAAGGATAACATAATATTGCCACTGGCATTGGCCAGACTGCACAAAAAATAACAGTAGCAATGGCTCTGCAACACTCCTTGTACTTGATTCTGAAGCTCCCCAAATATGTTCCAAGATGAGACCCCATATAAAGCCCAGGAGGCAGCCATAATTTCACATTCTGCACAGGGCTTGAAAACCATGAGTCAAGCAACACCTGAACTCTCCATATTAAAGCAGTGAGACAGACCTTGCAGCAGAGAAAAATATGCCTGAGATCACGTAGCAGACTGCAGAGGTAACCAAATGTGGCATCTTCCTAATTCTGAGTGCTCTGCATTGCAGTCTTCACAAGAGGGGAAACTGTTCCCGAGTTTATGTTAATTATTATTTTAGTGGGCTTTTCTCACTGCCAAGGAAATATCCATGTATGTAAATCAAGGATTCCCTCCACAAACACCTATGTTCTTGTATCACTCCAGTGGCAGTCTCAGATGCCTACAGGTAAAATGAAATATCTGTGATAGTTAAAATACTTAATGAGTTCAGGTTTTTCCCCCTGGTTAGACAGGGAGAGTATGTCTAATGCAGCTGCAAAGCCTCACTGGCTGTTCACAGGGTCACGTACAGCTCTGACCTATGAAAGCTGTAAAAGAAAACTGGCTACTTTGCTGAGTAAATCTTCATCACCAAAACAGAGCTCAAAGTGACAGGTTCCAGTTGATTTCCCTCCCCAGTCTCCATTAATTACAAGCTCTTTTAATTGCTACATGCATGCAAGGGGTGGAAACAACTCTGCTGTTCCTCTGAGATTTAATTACCAAGCTCAAGCCAACAGTGACCCAGCTCGGCCCAGTGCAGCAGGAGCTGTTCACTCACAAGATGCTGATCACTAACATAGCTGCTGTCCAGCACAGCAGCAGCATCCTGTGGCACTCAACTCAGGCAAGCAGTCACTGGTGTAAGTGGGGAGATCTCCTCCATGCCTGTTCCTCCTCCCATTCAATCAGGAGGTTGGCACAGCTGGTCACCCACAAAGCTAGAGCACAGCTGATGGCAAGGAAAATCTTTGCAACTTTCTGGATGGGCAATGTCCATACTGATTCTCACCCCACAGCTTCTCAGATTCTCTTTTTTTAAATCCTCAAAAGGTAGGGTACAAAGTTCAGGTGGCCCCAGTATGACCCTGACTTCCATCAGCATGCTTTTCACCTCCTGCAACACACCATGGCTGGTGTCTAAAGCACACTTGGGCAAGAAGAGAAACACTGATGGCAGCTCAGCACTCTGCAGGCAGTCGTATTTGAGAAGGGGGCAGGCAGAACCCACTCCATGTCCAGGCCAGCAGCCATTTCCCTAAAGGTCATCAGGCCCAGAGCTCTGGAGAGGAATGAGTAGCCCTGCTGGGTCAGCTGCTCCAACTCGACACAGCCTGTAACTTTAAAACACTGGAAGAGGAGGACCAGCTCAGTCCACATCAAACATAGCAAGGCATCCAGAAAACAGAAACAATGCAAATAATTTTATTTTCCTCTCCACAGCATGCACATGCACACCCTGCACTCTGCAAGACCAGCCAGCAATAACATCCCCACCATCCCAAAAAAGGCAAGGAATAGTATGGATTGAAACACTGCTTAGCCCCTCTGAACACTGCATCCAGTCCAACTGCACTTCTGTTGAGAAAATCCTTCTCAAAAAGAGCTTCAGGTAGCAGGTTTATGAGTCTCAAATTGCAGCATGATAAACAGCATGTACAGAAACCACCACAGTCTATCAGGAAGGATATTAAGACCTTCTGGTAAAGGAACTTCAGCAAAAGCTTAGTCAGCCTGAATTTATGATCTGATCCTTCAGTTCTTGGCTCCATAAGTGACTCGCCTTTGGCTTCTTTATACAAGCTGTGCTCATTCCTGAGTACGGCTTTTGGAAAAGACAGATGGGAACTCAGCTGAGCACCACCTCAAAACACTTGGTTGCTGTTTTACTTACTGTTTTCTAGTAATTCTTCCATTAAAAAAAAAAGTGTTAGCCTCCTGCATAAGAGAGGAAGAGAACTAGCAGTAAAGGCTGATAAAAGAATATTTCAGAGCTGTGAACATGGATCAATAAATAAATTGGAGATCTGTTCAGTCACTGCCTCACAGAGCTGAGGAGAATTAAAAACCAATTAAAAACTGCACACCTGCCTCCAAAGAAGTCAAATGGAAAGTGAAGGACAATCATAGGGCAAATATTGTCAAGAGAAAGTGGATCTTTCTGGACCACCTTTTATGGCTGATCAAATAGCAATTAACTTACAAATAAAATAAATCAAGTGTCACTATATTATAAAGCAGTGGTTCCGGTTTTAGAAAGCAACAGACCCTCATTGATCAGCTCAGCACAGCTTGCATTTGATTCATGAAACTGTGCCTCGGGTTGCCAAGAACAGAGATGTTCCTTAATTAATAATAATGAGCACAAGATCAGGAGCCTCACACTTATGGGACCCCAAAGGGGCACCAGCTGAAGCAGGAATCTCAGCAGGCAACTTCTAGCCAGTCAGAAGCCGAAGCACAAAGAGATTAGTAAGAGACAGTGTTTACAAAAGATGAATTAATGATCTTCTTTGATGTTTTTTCATAGTGTCGCTACCACTGCCAAGAATAACACCTTTTTAGTTTTTAGCAAAGCATCACGACTGATGAACGTACCTGGAAGGGGCTGCATCCATAAGTTTAACAGCCACAACTTATTAATAAGCTATCAGAGAGTAGCGAGCAAGCTCCCTGTTCCTGAGAAATAAAACACATTTGTTTTTCTGTGGCAGATTCTTCTAGAAAGGAGGAAAAAATGAGGCCATTGCATGACCAAATAACATGATGTAAAAGCATTTACACACAAATACAGAGTGAAAGTCCACTGAATGCCCACATTAGGGAGGAAACATTCTGTCTTCTAATTTAGGACACCCACAATCAGCTATATTGAATAGAGCAGGTCAATTGTTTGCAGAATTAAATCCACTAAAGCACAAGTGGCTCATACCAGGTCAGAATTTTGTCCCCAGCTTCATCCCCAGAGATACAACAGCAAAAACTATGAAGTCTGCCACACAGTAGTCTGCTTGGCTCAAGAAAAGTGCTGGCACCCAAATGGGGAAAAGGAGAATCTTTTGGTCAGGACATTTATGTTAGGGAGCTCTTCAGGAGTCCATAAGGTGCTGTTTTAGCTGGTTGTGAAACAAATAAAAAGTCATCTGAATGACCAATGCTGTTAAAAGTAGAAACTGAACTGGCTTCCATGAAGCATCTGAGGCACCAGGACAAGAAAATGAGAACCATTTTGTTTTTAAAAACTGAACAACCTTTTTTTTCTCTTGTTACCTTTATTTGGAGGGGAAAAGTAACAGCCATTTACAAGTGCCTAGAAGCCTTCTGTACCTTTCAGACCCTGAATGAATCACACCCACATATAGCAACAAACATCATTAATCCTTTCCAAGAATCTGGATGGCCCAGCCTGGTCAGGTGCTGCAGCTGCACCTATTAGCTAAAAACCTCTGCACAGAGCACCGTGTACCTCGAGACCACAGGCAGCTCCTCTAGGGACTCCCAGGTCCACCAGCAGCTGGTTATTCACAGCCCTTTCTTTCTGCAGAGCAGAGGGTTCCCCCTGCTCTCCCAAGCATCCCGAGGCTCCTGCCCTCAGGAGTGCCCTCCGTGCCATCCCACTGTCCTGCAGCCACTGCCACCAGTGGCCGATGGTGCACATGCAAAATGGCCAAAGGGGGGTAGCTGGGGCCTCTCACCTACCAACATAATGCCTACTGATGGCAATTCCCCTCCAGAAATCTCTGGAGATGTGGATATTTGCACCAGCACGGTGCTGCCCTGACCTCACTCCAATGTGAAGTTCCCTACTGGTCTGACATGCTCCTGGGGATCACAGAAGTCTCATGGCTGCCTTCAAGCAAAGCCACAACCTCTGCAAAACATCAGCATAGAAAGTGTCAGAGAAGCATAAAAATCAAGAGAGACCCTGGGTTGAAGGAGTGAGTTTCCTTAATGCCTGGCACTGGCACTGCAGGTCACATTGAGCATCATGAGATTTGTCAGGTCAGTCAGGACAGGTGGTCACTGTGACCAACACAGAGCCAAAGCACCAGAGTGCATCCAACCTGAACTTAACAACTGCTGAACAGGCAAACAAAGCCTGCAGGACATCCAACACTTGGGCAAGTGGCCAGAGTTCTCCATGTACCTCCCATCATGGCAGCAAAGCACCTTAGCATTGTGCAGGTAAAAACCCAAACAAAACAAAAGAACCCAAGGAACCAAAAAATAATAAAAAAAAATCAACGAAAAAGACCATGTCTGAAGAAATGGTCCATTCTGGGAAATGGTCTGTTTGACCCATGGCCATTAGCTTCCAAAAGAAAAGAAAAAAGCAAGGAACAGCTCTGCACAGAGCTGTCAGCTGCTGGGCCAGCCGCTCTTGGGGACAGGGCTGTGCCTTTCCATCAGATCTCATCCAGACCCCCTGCCACAGCAGCAGGCTCAGCTGCGGGGAGTCAGAACACAGGCAAGTGCCAAAGGTATGAGAAGTCATACATGGTTTAATGGAGTAAATTAAAGGCAGAAAACAGAGGTGAAACCCTTATCGAAGCTGCAGCTTTCAAGACACTCACAAATAGCTGACTTGAAATGGATTCTGACAGTGTGTGCTTTGTTTCTCCACAAAACGACCCAAACTCCAAAGCTGAGGAGAATTAATTAATCTCATACCTTTGATAGCACAAAGGGTGACAATGGGGCTTTGGACATCAAGAAGACATCTCTGGGGAGTAGACTTGGGACTGAAAGGTCATTTCCTTGGTTCCATTACTAAGAGGTTAATTCACTGCCAGTTTGCACTATGCTGTTGAAAGGCTTGTGTCCTCTGTAATTAGGCAATGAAAAGACAAACTCAGTAATGTCCATGGCTCACTGTGGAAGAGAGGAACAAGGAAGTAGTTACCAATAACCAAACAACTAATTAAATGTAATCTCTGACAGGAAAAGCAGGCAAAAGGACATAGATCAAAAGTTGGGCTGATTAAATATAAGCAGATGGCCTTAAAAAAAGAGAGGAAGACATAAGATTCAGAATTCTTTAAGTTATGGGCCCATACATTTATTTATAATTACAAATAAAAGGAATCCACATATGTAAACAGCTAAGGGTACTGTGGATACATGGCAGGTGGGAGTGAGTAGATGCATGAAAACATCCCAGATCCTGCACCAGTATCAGTTTGAGTGTGATACAGCTGGCAAGACAGAAGACATCAAAATGAATCTTCAATTACTCCTTTTTTTTTTGTTAGAAAATACCTACATGCATACAGTGCTGTTCCAGCTTCATGAGGTACCTCCTTGGGCTTCCTTTAGAAGTTCAAAAAGGAGCTTTGTGAGCCCTGTCATCTGTGACTCATTTTTTAAGGGTGGAAAAAGGAAACAGAGAGAAACAAGAGACACATATATGCTCAAACATGATGGAGTTAACTGGTGCCTACCTGAGCTGATTTATTTTCTCAGCTACTGTGCATTTTTATTTAGTTGGGACAAGCACAGTTATTAACACTGTTGTTTTGCTACTTGGTTTGAAGTTACTGAAGTTTCAGGTAAGTCTGCACCGTATTCTGCTGCATAGCAAACCTGCTCATTTTATGGCCAGTCCTTCCTTCAAGAGATTTTACAAGATTTGATGTTACAGCTTTCTCATACAGCTTCAGTAACGCAGCATCCTTCCTGCCCACAGCGGCTACTGGCAAACTTTTTATAATGGCATGAGTCAGCACCACCTTCCTGTCCTTTAGGCTTAAGTGTTGGGTACCAACAATAACTCTCACTGAAGCATCTGTGGGACACAGGAGAAAAAGCCATTGTTACTTTAAAAAAAAAAAAATCACAAAACTCCCTCTGCTGGATTCAAGGTATAAAGTCCTGGTTGCTTACTGTTAAAATTCACATAAATTGTCATTTAAGAGTGATTTGTTAGCTATCAGTTCAAATAAGAACACTATCAGAGAACAGAAGGCAAGAAAAACTTTCTAAATAAGCACTATAAGGGAAAAGTTGTATGAGAATGTGGGGACAGGCTAACATGGACTTCATTTGCTTTAAAGTTCAAAGGGACATTTTCACAGTTGCATTTTAGGGGTTACTAAGGATCTTTTTGTTGTGTGCTGGAATACAACTGCTACCAAAAAAAATGGTTGAGTCCAAGGTTTCCCAGAGCTCCAAGTCAAACTAACAAGCAAGTCCCAATGTAAAGCCCCGGGTCTAATACAACACTAATTTAATTCCCTGAAAAATCGCTTGCTTATGTCTATCCTTATTCAGGGCAGCAACGTGTAATTCATATGTTCTTCTAACCTTAGTTCATACTCACTCTACTTACAGAAATATTATCTTTAAATTAATATGATCACAACAGGCCTCATGTTCCATAAGAATAAAATCCGAATAATTAAGTTTTGATCCCGAGTTTGTTTCACGTGAAATATTCTTCCCAGATTTCAGTGTATCCTCAGTGGTAAGTAATTTAAACCAAGTTCTCAGACATGTTCATATGTAGAAGCCTCCTCTTCTGCAGAACAGAAGGCTCAGTGCAGCTCACTGCTGTAACCCCTGCACACCAAACTGCAAATCCTAACAAATCCTAACAGGTCAACAGGCACCCAACACTGCTGTGAAATGGAATACAGTAGTACAGGCAGGCAACACAAAGTAATGGCTTCCATTGATGAACACCTGAGGAGGAAGTGTTACCTACTGGATATTAATTTATTTTTTTAAAAAGATGTAACAGAAATACGCTCAAGAAACCAGGCTCATTTAAAGCACACTGAAAACAGGACCCAAGAGTGATCCTGATTTCTGATTATTTCATCTGTGTTATGTATAGTAAAGTTTACAAACAATTAAACAGGAAAGTAAATACACACAGGTGCTCCTTGAGTTATTTTCCGAATGTGACCACCAGGTCAACAAATTGTGTCAGGTTAGCGCAAAGACCACCTCTTCCCAGGCAGGAAGGATCTTCTCTGCAGGGTTTGTGTACTGAAAGAGCGGTTAAAAGATTTCTGCAAGGGCTTGGAGTTGCCAACACATTTGCACATTTAGTCTTTATCTCCCACATCCCTTGTGGATTTCCAACCTGAGCAATCAGTGAGCTGAACGATAAATAGAGTTGGCTGGAACAAGGCAAGCTTGTCACAGAGACCGAGCAGGGAAAACAACTAATTTATTCCAGTTCAAATTACACAGATTCTTCAGCTGAGGTTATCAATGTCTGTTTTCCCTCCTCCACCTCCTAACAGATCACTGCTTCTTTCCACTGAAACGCCGCTCTGCCCACTGAGAATAAATCAGTGCTGTTTAATTTGGGGCTGGCCCATCGGAGCAAGGAGTGAGGAGATGGATGGTCTGCGCCAGGCAAAAAGCCACAGCCCCACCTATGGCTGGGAAGGTGTTGGGCAGGCAGGGAGCGGGGCTGGGAGCGCCTGTCCCGCTGCTTGCCTTGCACTGCCCTCTGCTGTCACAGCTCCGGCCGCCGCCTGCACCGACACCGGGCCAGGAACGGCGACAACGCCAGTTTTCGCTATCCAGAGATGAAAACACGAATTTGCTTTTAATCTGACCTGAAGAGCGAAAGAGAGTAGATCGAAGTGCTTCTCCGTGGGATTTTTTTCCTAGACAAAGCATGTCATCTTGCTGGTTCTTGTCCACCTGCCTGCTACGCACTTACAATTAAAATAATAAACTTCATTCTTGTCTTTTTCTGCCAAGCAGAGCTCCAGGTGCTTTACTGGGAAAATACACACTATTAGACTTGGTTATTTACCCAACAGACACTGACTAAAATATGTTTGCTGAGGCCTGAGCAAGTGGTGCTCAGCTTAGAGCACTTAGCACAATGCTTCAACTTACAGTAACAATTGAAAAGCCCTTCTATAACATTTATCCTGTGGCCATTAGTGTATTTCTAACACCCCTCCTCAAATTTCTGCACTAGCACATTCCAGGACATGACTCAAGAAAACACACAAAACACAGGTGATGTAGTGTTCTGTGGCAGCAACATAAGAAATGTAATACAGCACTGAAAATTACCCCCGTCATCCTTTTTCTCCTTTAAAAGAAATAAATTTGTATGAAATCGGACAATATTACATAACAGAATAATACCTCTCAAAGATAATACCTTTAGAAAATTAACACCCTCAAAGCAGCTCAAAAAAGTGTTATTAGAAACACATTTTAAAGGGAGTACATACTTTTCATGCATAAATACAAACTACAAATACACAGTATTTTCTCAGTGCCCTGAACGTCCCAGAAATGCCACACACACAGAGCTTTCAACAGCTGTTAATATAATGCCCACACATAGACCTTAACTAATTCTTTTGAAGTGAGAAATTGAATGCCAGGATACAAAGCACAGGAGAATTATTACCAGAGAGCTTGTGTATCATTAGGCTTCCCTGCACGGTAATGCCAAACCTGCAACAGCTTATAAGCATATGGTTTGAACCTCAGACTTTGTAAAAACATAAGTTCAGATCCTGGCAGATCAGCTCAGCCTGACAACCTTCTGCTGCGTGTCTTGAAGCAATAACTGCTTCCCTACCCCTGTGTGATATAAAGCATCTCACTCTCCATTGTGGTACAGGAAAACAACACAGCAACAGCTCACAGAAATTGCAGAGCAGAACCTGAGAGAGTTATAAACCAGGACTGAGCTCAGAGTTGCCTGAGCAGTCTGAGTGACACAGAATCACTTGGTCAAAGGTGAGGGGAATTAAAAGAAGTATCCCACAAATCCAATGTGTTTGTATAAAGGTAACGTATACCTCTGCATAAATGTGATGTAGAAGTTGGGGATTCTCCCAGAAGATGGGGACACATGTTCCTACTACCCCTCAAGACTGACTGTGTATTGTTCAGGATACAAATTTCCACGAGAAATTCCTTACAGGGCTTCAGAGAACTTGTCCACTGTGCTGTACATAATTCACATAGAGAAACCATTCCCTCTCATTTACACTTAATGAATTCCTGCAAATAACTGCTGTGGAACCCTCATAAGATGGAAATTCACTGGATCTTGTAGTACTAAAATAGCCTCAACAAGGTCCATAAAAGTTGTGTGCAAGGGATTACTTAAAACATATTTTTTTTTTACAACTCCCATACAGGCAAACACAGGAAGATGACTATAATGTTCAAGAAAATAAGGGAGGATTCATTTCCCCAGAGAATTGTTTTCATGCTGTCAGCATAGAATGTTGCAAGTCTTGACTTTGCTAACGCTGGTATTATACTCACTTTATACAGGAGGAGACTAAGGCAGAGAGATTAAAGGTAGCATGGGATAATTACTACAGTTTGTCATACTGAGTAGCAATTAAAATGGAGTAAAGAATTGTGGGACTAATAGTTGGACTTTTATATTATTAAGCATTGAAATCTATCAAACCAAATGGTCCAAGTCTTTAAAGGCTCATAGGTTTTATATACATACACTTGTGATATAGCTGAATTAGTGGTATTTACCATCCCTAGGCTCACCACTGTGTACACAAAAGGTGTTCTACACTGATGAACACAGGGAGATGAGAGAAATTTGGACAGGCTTATTTTCTCATTGGCCTCTCTTGCAGCACCCAAGACAACAATGTTATCAGGTCTCTTCAGAATATAATCTAAGTAATTGTTTTGACTGGAGAGGTGTTTTGAACCACATTCCGTCAGAATGTGAAGCTCCACTGAAATCCATTTTCTTGCAAATTGCCACATTTCTATGGAATTTTCTGGAAAAAAAATTATAAAAACAAGTAAAGTAACTGTTGGAGTGTCCCATGTCTGCAATTATTTTTAAATGCCTGCCATCTTGAGCTATTTCAGGGGCTTTGCACTCTAATGGGCTTTAAAAGCCTACTTCTGTCATTAAATGCTCTCACTAATTGAAGGGATTCTCAGAGGCTGTGATGGTGGAAGTATTTTAAACAGCTTAGAAATTTTCAGATTCTGCTCTGCTTTGGCATAACCAAATTTAAAATCATTCTTAAAACAGAGTTTCTGGTCAACTAGTTCTGCCTTCAGTATCTTACTAAGAACTCCCAACTATACTCAGTGAGGACTTGGAACAAGCATGTATTGGACCAGACCAGAGGGCTCTTACTGCCTGTGCTTTCAGAGAAAAGTGAGAAATCCTAACAAAAACCCACCCTTTGAGCTTTCAGATGGAGTGATCAGGACTAAATACTTGAGTAACTCATTTTTAGAGATGTAGCAGTTATGTTTAGTGCCCTCTGCTAAAAGCCAATTCTTGTTTGAAACAGCAGCTTATATCCATAACCCAGAGAAAGCAGAACTGTGTAAATCTGGTTGATGCTACTCGTGCTTCAATATTAACTTGCCTTGTGGTTCAGCTGCCTTCAATTGTGCTCATAAAACCCTAGAACACTTCTACACAAGGAAAGGTGCCCAGGGTGTGGATTCTGGGTTGCAAAAGAAGGGAAATGTCTGAAAGTTCTCACCCTCTATCACTTTCTCCTTACATCTAATAGTCTGCCCAGTGGCAACAAAGCAGGTCTGCTCCATGGTCAGGAGAATATTCACTCCTGTCAGCAGAATATTGCTCAGCACTGCTGGAAGCCTTTGCCTCTGGATGAGAAAGTGCAGGGAAGACAGGGAAGCCATCAATTACAGCTTTTAGGGACATCATTTACATAGTCATTGCACCAGCTGTTTAATATCTGATGATCACACTGATAGGATTAGACATCACTGTAACACAGTCTTGTCCACCAAGTAACAAAGAGCACATTTACCCATCAGAACAAGGCAGGAGGATCTGAAGTATTTACCTATCTTTTTGGGCCTCAGTTGAGGAAGGTACCTAACACATGTGTTTGGACTTGGAAACTCTATGTAGGAGCTCTCCCCACTCCCAAAACCCACGAAAATTTTTGAAGGTCATCTTGAAGCTCAAAATAAAACCTCAGGTTAAGGATTACAAGTGTCTCCCTGCATCATATTTAAAATATTCTTACTCCAAACTACAGGATTATCCTCCCTTTATGAACCCCCAAATTTTGATTGTAATTTCAAACTTGAACTTCCATCCACTGAAACTGGCCAGATTAATTAACAGAGCAGATTTCCTTTCATCTCAAGAATAGTAAACCATGGGCAAAATACTGACATACAATTAGGAGCTTACACGTATGCATAAATTGTACTGATTTGGACTTCTGTGGGGAAGTAACATTCTCAAAGTAACCTTATGATAATGATTTTAACTACTTAATTACATAAAAAAACTAGGAAATAATCTTCTCAACTGCGCACTAGAGGTGACATAACATACTTTAAGAACTAGCCACATCAGTCCATGCTCGTCTGGAACCAACACATTAAAATGTTTGGTCTTTTTTTTTCTCCTTTTCTTTTGTCTTTATAAAAAGTCTCATGCTAAAACCCATAAAGTCTGTGGGAGAAAGACAATTCCATGAAAAAAACACTGTAAGCACAAGCATAATCTCCTTCTCTCCCCAATTTTTCTGTCTACATTCAAAACAGTGACTTAACATACAAGTGAAGAGTCAGAAGAAAGAGATACTTATTAGAATTATGACTTTTATTTTTATTCACTAGAGCAACATTGAGGAAAGAATTTTTACATACAGGTTTTTGAATCAACTTTACAAGCAAATTCCAATATACAGTATTTACTCTGGCCTGGGTTAAAAAACCAAAAACAAAGCAGATAGTAGGAGTACCTCTTGTTTTAGCTATTACTGAATTTAAGATTTGGTTACACCGGAATTATATTCGTTTTATGGTGGTACTTTTACAATTAAGTAGGCAGTGAGCAGCTTTACCACAACAGTGACTGATTTTCCTTGATAGCATAGTTGTAAGATGAGACCTACCACCAGGATCATGTCTTAAAATCCACTCTGCTCAGAAAAAGCCTCTGTAACGAGATAAGGAATAGCTACAGCAGCCCAATTCAAGGACTGATTTCCATTTGTACAGCAAGAAAACGACCATATTAAGAGGATTATGTGCTGTGCAAAACCAGAAACACTTCCCCCCCCCCAACATGCAACCTACCCAAGTATGACACTTTAGAATGTGCATATGGCTGTGACATGCAGACAAAGGAAATCACGCAAATGGTATTCAGCTTTCCAGCATCATTACAACAAATCGGCATTTAGATCAAGGATGAAATGAAGTTTACTGATCAATGATGCAGTCTACTTGCTACGTCCAGTCTCACTGCTACGAGATGTACAGTTGAGGAACCCGGTTTTTTTTTTTTGGAACTGTGTCAAAATTCGGTGTCGTTTTGGATTTTCGGGGCCTTCGTGATTATTTGGAGAAAGTCTGAGAGATAATATTGCACTTCTTTTCTCAAACAAAAACATGTGCTGGGGCCATTATTCTTTCAGAGCTATGCTAGTCCTAGGGAAGTTTAGCCATGGGCTTTGATTGGCAGTAGGAAGTGTTGGCTTCAGGGAAGGGGAAGGTAGTAATAATAATCTGGCTGTATCTTCAGTGTTAAAATTCCATGGTTAAATTAAAGTCATTGCACAACAAAAACTCAGTACACTATATGAATATTCTTTTAACATGCTAGAGTGCATATTGATTCTGTGAAAGTGATGTGAAAATACCTTGGAAACAGCAACACTACCGGGGAAATTGGTTTCAAACAAAAGCCACACACAGCAGGAGGCATCTAGATTATTTTAGGCACAACTCCAAGCAATAAAGCTCATTTAAAGTGCAATTCTGTTCTTTTCTTTTGTGTTTATTCACTTGTTAAAATGTGTAATTGCCTCTGTACACACATACTGAACAGTAGTTTAATACTTATGTGAATATTGCACAAAAGAATGAGAAATCAAAAACAAACAAAAAAAAATGGCAACACATCAGTTTCATAAACCTAAAAAAAACCCCCCTGAAGATATCAAACACTTACATTTATGCCTTTTGGATAACTGCACCAGTACTGATGATATATCTGCACCTTCCATAAGGTAGATACGTTACCTGAAAATACTTAATCCTGTTTGACAAGCTCTACTCAGCACCCTCTTACCCATCGCCCCCCAAACCCCACCCCAAGTGAAGCTCCAAACTTCACCACTACTCTTCCAGCTGCCCATCTCCTGACAGGCTTTGCTCATACTCTGGACTTACTATACATGCAACAGAGCCTTCCCTGGTCAAGTCTGAAGAGCCAAAACATGCAGTTGTCTTTAGAGGGATGCGAGGTTAGCAGCTGAACACAAATACAATTCAGGCTAGCATCTGTCTCATCCATGAGCAAATCCTGCTGTCTCCAGCTCAACATCTCACTAATCTGTCAGAACAAAATGGGAAAATGCTATAAAAAAAATACTATAATCTACTTATGTTCCTTTAACACAGACACCCCCACCCTTGTATAAATATAACCTCTGGAAAGAAAAATTAGGAACTATCTTTTTTATGAAGACCTTGATCATCTCAATTTTCTTTGCCTAATTTGCTTTGATCATCTCTTTCCTTAATTTTCAGTAAAGGTGCAGATAGATAAGATATCTATACTTTTAATGTAAACATAAAACTTTTAACATCACTAGATCAGGCTGGCGATACCTCCAGAATAAGATGCAAAAGAGTTCAGGATGAAATATCTCTGTCAATACCATTAAATGAAAATCATATTTTTTACACAAAATCATATACATGTAACAGTAAAATCAGGTTCTCTTCAAGAAAAGTAAACTTAAAAAAACCACCTTCCATAGAAATCTACATGGACCAGAAAACAAATCAGGAATCTGATCATTCCTTCAGCAGTCTTTAAACTCCTGAGAAACACAGTTAGCTGCCAGGAGCTAGTTTTGGGGAATATAAGTTTTATTTTCTTATTGAAAGGAAATATTTACATCCAGTTCAATGCTTTTCAAGGAAATAAATTATTTCAGGAGAATAATTGTTACTGCAACCTCAAGCTGTAGTTATTTTGATCTTATACCAACTGTAACAATTAACGTTACCCTCGTTATGTCTTGCTTACATTGTCTTGGCCTTAGTTCCCAGAAGGTCCTGCAGGTCCCAATTTCAGATTGATACAAGCAGTTATGAAATGGAACCTCCCCCCTACCCATTTTCCCCTCAACCTTTCAATTTTTCCATTTCATTGTCAGTTAAAAGATGTAAGTGTGACAAATCCAAAAACTTTCTTGAACGTTAACTATGCATGGAAAACTCAGATTAGCTGAAGTGTTTTTTCCTTCACCCAACTGAGGTT
This sequence comes from Platyrinchus mystaceus, assembly GCA_035041135.1. Classification (NCBI taxonomy): domain Eukaryota; kingdom Metazoa; phylum Chordata; class Aves; order Passeriformes; family Tyrannidae; genus Platyrinchus; species Platyrinchus mystaceus. The sequence goes on along the minus strand of JAWWLV010000180.1, from coordinate 6,604,211 downwards.
TCCATCAGGATACCCCCATTTAAAGGGCTTATATTATAGAAGCTGATCATTGAACTTATTTATGAAATGTCTACATCTATTCATTTTAATTCTCTCAAAGAAAATACTGTAATATGTCAAAGTCTAGAACAAACTAACACTGTGTTGCATTTTACTGACATTATGTGCTCTTCAGGAACAGATTTTGAGCCAAGTTGTCGCAATGGCCTTCTGCTGCTGATTTTAAAACCAATTCAAGGACAGAAAAAAAACCCCACTCAACCAGTAACATCAAAGAGAGTCATGGGAAAGAAGGGAAGAATTGGAGGTGGGACATAACATCAAATTTCTGGAAAGCTTCACTGGATATGCAAACATTTAACTCGCACGACATGTCATGGTCCCACAGTGCACCATGATGGGCATATATTTCCAGACTACTTTCAGAAAGAATACTTCTCCTAAAGAGCACAAAAATGTTGATTTTTTTTTTTCTGCTTTATTTCCCCAAAAAGCTCCTTCCCAGATATCATGCACTTCTTCAGAAATTACAAAAAAAAAAAAAAAATAAAAAAAATTACAAAAACCAAAACCAAAATACACATCTCTGAAAAACTCTTAAGAGTACCAGCTCTGGATTAGGACATAATAGGATTGCTCAAAGCAAATAAGTGGGGTTAATTAATTTTTTTTTTACTTTCTTAAAAATAGTTGCATTTTTAATACAAGTTTTATTCTGTAAAATAGTTTCAAATTCTTACACATATGGCAAAGTTTGTGCAAAATTTCAAGTCAGGTACTTCAGAGCCTTTCGATATTAAACAGAACTCAATAAATACAAGTAATACAATAAAAGTTTAAAATATTAATTAAAATGCATGTTGTGCAACCTCAACATAGGTGTAATGGACCCCATATTCCCAGAGGCTCCCTACTTATCAATTCATAAGAGCCTGCACTGGAAGGTTTTGCACAAGTATTCTTTGCACTGCGTTTCAAGAATCTACCCGGTAATGTGTCTATTCAACACAATAAAAACATACCACAATCCTGTAACAAATGATGATGTTTAAGCGAGAAGACTCGTTTCACCCTGTGAAATCTGCTCAATGTCAGTGAACAGTGAAAATGGGATAAATAAAGAGCAACTTCAGATTACAGAAAAACAAAAACAACACAACCCACCCAACCCATCAGATTAAATAATGTTAAATATGTCAGTCTTGAGATAATGATAAATACAAGGATTTTTGCATAGGCCTCTGGAATACAGAGTCAGAATTATGGCCAATAAAACATCTGCTAGTAAGTCTAACTTTCCACCACTCTGACCTAACAAGTACTCAGAACCAAGAAGTTAAACAGAACAGCAATTTCATTGTCTAATAACTCAAAGAAACAGAGGTAAGAAATAACTTCTGCCATCCTGAAATGGATAGTGCAGCATTCTGGCATTTGTGGTCACCACAGACTTCAGCATTTGCTTAATTACCAAGGTCGCAATACAATCTTTATTACAGACCTACGAGAAGATAGAACACTCTCAAGAGAAACTGCACAGCTCACAACATCAGCCGCAGAACGTAGCAGGGAGGAGCGTGCAAGCCCTAAAAAAGGAGATGCTGTTTTGAAGGTGGACTCTGGATTTACAGGCTGTAGGTCCAGCAGGCTCAAAGGCAGCCAAGACACAGGAAGTGGTTGGTTGTATGGCATCGTTCGGTGAGATGTAGGTACGTCCTCAATGCGTCTTTGGTTTAGGGAGGCGGGAATGCCGACTGGAGGGCACGCTGTCCCCAGAATGCAAACTGGTGGGCTGTGTTTGCACGTTTTCCTTTCTCTGTACCAGTGGCTTTGGGATGTTAGACTTCAAAGAGGTGTTCTGAGGCTCTGGAGATACTGGTGTGGATTTCTGACTGCTCACTTGCTTAGCTCTAACAAAGGACATAGTTGGTGGGCGAAGTTTAGACACTTTCTGACTCTGTTTACCCTTTAGGTTATCCTGACCAGATGTTGGCTGTAGCTGAGTTGAACTACTTAGTGGTAGAAGCTCACGTTCCTTGGAAGCAGCGGAATGATTTGCAGATCGTATGAGAACGGCCATTGTAGGAGGCACTAAAGCATTTGGGGGCTTTGCGATTCTTAAAGTCTTTGGCCGAGAAGCCTGGTTTGTGAACGAGGGCTGACCTTTCACAGGTAATTCAGTCTGCACCTCTCTGGCATCAGGTCGTGTAGAGGTCTGAAAACGGGAACGAGACGGCAATGTACCTTTATTACTCACCACCTCTCTAGGGTTTTCAGTGTTTTTATTTTTTGAATTGTCCAAATATGATGCATTTTCATCTTTTATGTTTAACTGTAGGCTCGTTAAAGAGTTTACATCATTCAGGCTATTTGGGAGAGAGACATTTGCAGCATTTGGATTCTGATGATTGCTACTTTCATGCAGATCATGTTTAGGATATTCACTGTGGGCCTCGATATGTGGCATTTTTACTAGTTTTCCCTGGGCGAGGTCTGTGGAACTGGGAAGGCTGCTGGAAGGCTGTAGTACTTGAGGCTGTTAAAGAGAAAATAATACAAGAATATATTAGGCCAAGAAGACACCAGATAACATTCTGAACCCAACGTGCGCTGACTGGATGCTTGATAAGGGCTGTACATCTGGTTTTTTAAATCAAAACTTTGACTTCGGCAAAACAGGATGGTTCATGGGACGCACACAAATGGGACTTGTAACTTAAGGGGAAAAAATATACCAGCACTGAAATAAACAACAACGTAAAGACAAAAAAGAAAACCAATAAGCTTAAAAAAGAAACATGAGAAGGCATGGTTGATGGTTTCACCTAAATCTGCGGGACAGATCGCTGGCGCTGAACAATTCTCATTGGAGTGCTCAAACCAACGCCACAGCTAGCAGGCTGTATCCATCTTTTAATTTCTATTCAGGGCATACTGAAGTTAACTATCCCAATCCTTTTACTGCACAGGCAGGAAAGGTGTTTAATGGACCACATGAATTTACAGGGCACTTTTCTTGCCTTACCGAGGCCAGAAAAGTTGATGCGACTATGTGGTAATCAGGCTACTGACTAGGCTTAGGGAACTGTTTTATCTTGATTTCAAATGGGCTGATAAAGCAACACATGAAACTAGAGATCCCATACTACTACACTGATAACCAGGGGATAAAGATAACTGAATGAAGATTTTACATTTGATCAGAAGATACAATCTGATCAGACACGCATCAGACAAGAGAACTGCCGGTACCTCTTCTGGGTCATTTCTATTCTCTTTGCTCTTCTCTGTAAAAAGACTTAAAAGATTAATGTGTGCACTAACTTCACAATCACATCCTAGACCTGAAACCTGGATACAGATCTTGGAAGCATTATTAAAACTTCTACAATTCATGGCAAAACCCCAAATCTATTAAAACTTAAACTACAGTTTAAGCAGGTTTAGATGACTTTCTCATTTGCTTTAAAAGGAGGGGAGCAGAACTACTACAAAGTTGTCATCACTCAACTACTTGAATTCTTAGCAATTGACAGATTCCATGTACATAGTAAAACATCTTATTCTAGTTGTTTACTAGAGAAATAAAGTCAGTCAACGAAAAAGAATGTTTGTGTTTGAGAGATGTGACTAAAAGCATCACCTCAGTCGCTTTTCTGAATTGTTCACAACTTCCAAATGAGGAAAACCAATTATTTGTCCAGTCTTTTTAGCTCTTCTTAGAATCAGCAGGAAGAATGGAAAGATAGCTGTGCATTCCAGACTCCTGTTACATTTCTAGGGTCATAACATGTCTCAGGATTCTTTGAACTTTTCATCTTTTCCCTGGCAGGATTTCTACTGACAACTGAATCCTCAAAATTCCTCATAAAAAAAATTTTAATGGTAATGTGAGCAAAATCAAGGTTTCTCGATCTATTTTTTATTCACTAGAAGTTTTTCCCTTTAGAATATACTGGTTTTACCTGTAAGCAAAGGCAAAATCTAAGCTGAATCAGTGACACCATTGATAGGCATTTAAGTGTAAATATCCTGAACTGTTTAATCACACTTTTTTTTGAAAAATGGAGAAGATTAAAAAAAATAAAAAATAAAAAAAAGCGCCTCCAAAATGGTGTCAAATGAATAACAAAACATTATTCCGTACATGATCCAAAACTAGCTTAACTTTATGAATCTTTCTTAACCAAGCGATCCTAAATGAAGTACTAAACACAAGGAATAATTCAATATATTCAGTTACAGTTTAAATAAAATTAATCCTCCAGAGATTTTTGTCATTTTCCAGTGTTTATGTAATGGGTTACAGGAGTTATTATCCTTCCAGCCTAGGAGCTGACAGGCAGATGTTAGCCAAAATTATTTACCGATTTGAGACCTCATCTATAAAAACAGAACTGCTAATAATAAAGGCAGAAACCAAAGCAATATAGACCTGATTCCCATCAAATACTTCAACAAATATATCAAATTATCTAATTCTACTTGAAGTAAAAAAATTAAAACAATTTTGGTAAACACTTAAGTGTCAAATGTGGAAATATAATTGTCAAAAACGCTTTTCCTCTCACCTAGAAAGGGTTTCTAAATGCCAGTCTTCAACAACACAGACAAATACCTAATCTGAGAATTACAAATCCTAATTTTATATCAAATAATCCTAGTTATACTAATCAACAAAATGAAACAATGTGTAAGTTACAGAAGAAACTAAACTTGTATAGAAAGTTGAGTTAAACACAAACACATCTGAAATAGAGCAAAGCAACAAGCTTTCAATAATGCTATTTTGAGTTCTTTTGACAAAGACTAGGTAGTGAGCTCTTCCCTTTGGGCAACTTTGCACTTTACATATAAAAATAGCCAAATACACGTTTTACTTGTTATCCTTCATTAACCTAAACAAGTCTAAGCAGCTTAATATGCAGAAAGTTAGCAATCCAAAGGTAGAAAACAGCTACATGCTCTGAATTATGACACTAAAGCTCTAGTATCATCTTTGTGAAGTTGTTTTAGAAACACTGTTTTCTAATTTTTTATTTCTACTCTAGCTCTGTCCAATTATCATTAGAGATTTTAATCTTTTCAAATTGCTACCTACATTAACATTCAAGATGGCACTGAAAGCAGCAAAGTGCCACTTGCACAATATGCAAGTAACAGTTCATGAGGCATCTCACACTGTCAACTGCACTACTGCCACCCACAGCTCAAAGCTTTGTCTTATACATAAGTTTCCCTTTTATAAAGGAAGTCTTAGAAATTATGTTACTAGTAAAAAAAAAACCCAACAAAAACCCAATGAACAAACCCAAGCCAGCTGGAGGACTAGTACTTGATGAATTCCATCACAACAAGAAGGAAAAAAGATAAAGCATTCTACCTCCCAGGCATAGTATTTTATTTAATGGAAGTCTTTTAAAAAGGGTTGCCATCTGCATTGCTTTCAGTGCACTTCTGGCACTATTTTTGGGGTGGGACAGACCCCATGACTGCCACGCTAACCGGACTTCTTTTTGTGTTCCATAAAGAAAATGTGCAGGTAGACAAACTCTTGCATTCCTCTGGGATGCTCCTACCATGCAAATTTGGACTTAAACATTTCAAGTACAATGTAACTGAAGAAAATTAGTTTTCCCCAGCCTGAAAGGACATTACTGAACGGGCTCCCCGGGGCAGTGGTCACAGCACCGAGCCTGACAGAGTTCAAGAAGTGTTTGGATGACACTCTCAGGCACATGATGAGACTCCTGGGGTTGGTCCTGTGCAGGGTTAAGGGTTGATCCTTGTGGGTCCTTTCAAACTCAGCATATTCTGGGATTAGACAAAATACTTTTTGCACATGCTCCTTTCTGCACAAAGAAACCAAGTTTTCTGAACTGGCAAGAGCTTCAAAGCCTTGCAAATACTGATGCACTAATCAAAATTACTCAATTACAGTCCCTACTTCATTAGCTTAAGAGATTTTCCTATTACTTCTGTCAAATAAAACTGGCTGTTACATCATCCAGAGAGAAATTACATCCACGATGAGGATTACAATTACTGCTCAGTTATCAAACTCCTGAGATTGTATTAGCTTTGTGTTGGCTGAAACAGGCATGTTGTACTCATAAAGAAGTTAAATCAACATGGTCATGACAGTGGTATTCATTCAATATCATTACTTTAAAATCCCCTTCAGTTTTGCTTTGCTTATCTCAATCTGCAACTCAATTCCCTGTGCAATACCTCTGTAGAATGAAATAAAGGCATTTTCTCCCTGAGGTATCTTGAGGAACAAGGGAAGTGATGCAATGAAAAATCCGAGAACTGCATGCACATCTCCCACAGACATGCATCATGCACAGGGCAAAGGAAAAACCCAACAGTGAAAATGCGTGAGGAGGAGATGGGAATAAATCTAAAGTTGTACTGTACCACGCTTTATCACAGAAGTAATGGACTAACTTCTCAACTCCTTGCCAATGGCATAATGGGAAAGCAGAGACAAGAAAAAGACAAGGACAATGATGTCAGAGGACCAAGACAAAACAATGAGCAATTGCCATGACAGAACTGCAACTTTTCACCATTTCAATTGCAATTATCGGGTCCCCCCTTGGTTTTTAATCCTCCTTCAAGAAACAAAGGCAGCAATAGTGTTTAAGTAATGCAGTACAAAAAATACTTATAGCAAGACCTGCATGGAATACCTTTGCTCTTATAAGTTCAAGTTCTTTAAAACAGTTAATTTCTTACACTCCAAATACTGTAACTAGAATTTGTGGGTATCATTACAACTGCACACATCAGAAATACTTGCATCCATGCACATACATGTTAGATTTCTAACAATGAACAACAATGTCATAAGAACACTGCATTACATCCTTGGATCATGTTGCCCATACTGTCAATAACTCATCTTTCTACCAACTCACAAGCTGGAAGAGACTCCCAGCTCCCGAAGTTTCTTTTTGGAGAAGGGCAGGGGGGAAGAGACATAAACAGTGCTACATAGTTCCTTCATTTCCTCATCAGTTCCGACATCCCTCATCTCACTGCCATGGCACAGAATAAGCTGTCATTTCACATGAGGGCCTGTGCAGGCACAACCCTACCCAAGGGCTGCATTGGAAAGTTCTCATTTTCTACCTGTGGAAAATGTCAAGATTTCACACCTTAAATCTGCAGCATTTGCCAATAGCTTAATTTTAAACTTTTTTTTCCCCTCTCCCTTTCATGTAGCGATATTATATGTGTAGTTCAACATTGTAAAACAGGATTCTGCAGTAAGGACTATGACTTCAAAGAATGATACAAAACAACCCTAATGCTTTTTTTTAAACCACCGCTCATCACAGCATGAGAGTAGTAAAATAATCAGTATTATGGCAAAGCATTATTTTTTTCTGCATAGTCTGTAGAGAAATCCCAACTTAGAAAGACTTTCTCAAAGGAAAATTACTCAAAATAATATATACCTACATCAAGGCAGGTATTTCATCCATAATTACAGACACATTTGCAACAAGTAGACAAATACAACCATTTACAAAATTAAGTTCTGTTTGCAAACATACTTCATTAGGCACAAGACAGATTTCTCTTGTAGTTGAATCTGCAAATACCTAATTTGGGAGAAGGGAGTTTTACCTCAAAAGACATTTCTTCATAAAGCTGAACACTTAACTCTCGGAACAAAAGTAATTACATCTAAAAGACAGTAATGTAATGATTCCAGGACATTTTAATAATTTGTCACTTTCTTAACATGAGTCACATAACTTCCCTGCTAATGCTCTGAAGCAGCTTTGTTCTGCTAACACAAACACTTCGTACACTCTACAAAGAACCTGAATAGGTTAATAAAGGTTTGGAAACATCGCAGTGTTGAGAAACCTTTTTTAAAAGAAAATGCATGAAAAAGCCCAGCCTGGGCCTGATTTCGAGTCACCGTGCATACTGTAGCTTCCTTACTGGTGACAACAAGCTATGTGTCACCTGCTAGACTTGCTTAGATTACCTTTATTTGTAATGCTTACACACAAAAAGCCTAAATGCTTTTTCCATGAAGTGCACAGTAAGCAGAGATGTGAACAACTGCAATGCTTGAGTAACAGAACTCTTTCCATCAGCATTTCTGTGTGGAGAAGCACCTGGGACAAGGGGCCTGGAGAAATTGGTACAGTATTAAAAGATGAGCTCATGACTGGTTCCTTACCAATGTGTATTCTAAGTGTTGTGTTTCCAGAGCTGCATCATTAAAGCTCCAGAATACAAATGGAGAAGTTTTTAATTATATTGAATAAAGTTTGATATTTCATCAAAATACATCCTATAAACAGGAGACAAATAAAGGACCGTTACCCAGGAGTTTAGTTCAAGACACATGGGAATTACAGGAACAAAATTATATGTTTTTTATTCCTGAAATGACAAAAAATCATGTACTATTATCAAAGTTCTATGAAATGAAAAGTGCTGAATCGCTTCCAAGGCTAGTGAAACAACATGAAGTTAATAAATGTGAAAATATTAAAAATTAATTGCCATTAAAATTGAAAAAAATACATCCAATTCTGAAGTGTGTTGAAGTGCAGTGACACGGTAAGTCCCTAGGAGAGTGCAGCAGCAGGTATATGCTGACATTGTAACTGGTGCTAATCAAGAACCATAAAGCTCACATTAGTGTTGTAATATTACCTGTCCCGTACAGCAGGAGTGAAATTTTATTTAGTTTTTTATGTACTGTAATATGAACAGTTTACACATTTATACCCCTATAATCAATCTACAGTGCTTATAAGTGATCTATATGTTCATCAGCTATCAGAAACTTGTAGTATTCACAGGCACAGATGATATTTTAGGTTCGGGATCCAGAAATTATAAAAGAAGTGCTTGAATTCCAAGTTCTCCAGACAGAAAACACAACTGGACAAAACCTGAGACTACTTCACGTTCCCATCACCTCCTCTATATTACTGCAAAAGAACACTAACATTGTCAGTGTTTAAGGCTGTGATACCCAGCTCACCACTCGCCTCGAAACCCCTCAGATGGCATTTCTTACCACCTCGAAAACCTGCAACCTAAAACCACCAAAACAAGTGGCAAAGAAGGATACTAGTGAGAGTTCCAGCAATGTTCTACTTCATAGAACTCTTCACACAGTGATAAATCATTGATTTTGCAATAATGTCATTAAAAATGTCCAAGAAACCTCACAATTTACACTGTATTTTTATTCCCAGTATTTATCTTCTGATTAAACCTAAGACTTCATGAAAAAAAGCCAGGAACACTCCACTAAAGGGAACTTATTTTCCTAAACAATATGTTAATTAGTTTAGATAATTAGTCAAGGGCCCACTTTCACCTACTTTATTTTCTTTACTAGTAATTCATAGAATTTAATATATAAGATGTATACTAAAAAAATCCAACCTGGTTTGCTATGGAATACTGGATAAGAAGCCACTGTCATTGGCTGAGGAATGAGGCTGGGGCTCAGAGTAAGAGATTAGCAAAGTTTCCTCCTTCAGTGAAGCCCCTGTGAATGATGTGACACCAAAGGCTCCCACCAGGCAACTCCAACACCATCCTCTGTTCTGACTCTCCAACCACTAAGCCCCAAAACCATAACATGTATATGCTCTTCAGGTCTAAAACTATCACTTTAAACTCAGTCTCTGCTGATAGGACAGCAAATCAGCCAGGCTGTGCTACTGCTGGCCCTCCACTCAGCAAGAGGGGAGAGGATCATCCGTTTTAGGGGTTTTATGTTCATTACACACACAGAGTCCCACATCGGACACCACAGGAAAATGAAGCACATCCCTTATTGCACAGAGAAAAGCCCATGAAGTAGACTCTGCATTCCTGATGAGTTGTTTAAATGAACATTTGTCACAGAAATGCCAAGAGAGTATTTGAAACATGATTTACAAAACGTAAAATTTTTGTTTTTCTCGTAATTGAATCAAGTAAGGTTATTGCAATCTGAAATATATGTAAGCTTTGTTTTCCAAGGTGCAGCTTACTCTTAAGATGTCCACTGGCCCTGGAAATCTTACCTTGTTTCCATAATTTTACTTTTTCCTTTGTTTCTTGTCCAAATACACTCTTGGGCTTTGCTAGGCAAACACTGTAATTCTCAAATTACAGTACATTTAAAAAATATAACTTTAGCATTATGAAGTAGTTATATTTCTTCAAACACTTATCTGTTTATAATGCAATACCAAAGCACAAAATAAGACTTACCATTTCTCTATGTCTACGTAAGCATACAGTTTTAAAATCAGCAATTGTCTTTTGTTTTGCAGATCCAAGCCAAGAGAACAAATGCATCTTACATCAGCCCACATTGTAGCTAGCACATAAGGAATGTTAATAAATCATGCAAGTTGTGCAACAGCCACTTCAATGTATTAAAAGCCTTTTTACAACAAATACCAAGAGAGGAACAAAAAAAAAATTAGTTTGAGTGAAGCCATTCTGAAAAGTTAAGAAAACTTCTTGTGAGAGACAATGAAAATGACACTTTCTCACTGACGTTTTTATGTACAGCCACGAGGTATTTACGTAAATACATCCACGTATGCAGGCATGCAGATGGATGAGCAAACAGAACACACACACAAACAGGAGAGTGCATTACAGCCATGGAAAACAGGGAAAATGCAGCAAGCAAGATTTATGTTAAGACACGACTGGAAACAAGGGCCTACTTGGGTTTGCCTGAAGAACTGCTGAGGTCTATCAGCATTTAACAACTGTTATAAAGCTATAAGTTGGAGCTGCTTTACACTGGCTGAAGGATTGAAGCATGTTGGTTAGCCACAGACTATCGTGTGTGCCTGGAAATCTGCCTGAGAGAGGAGGATACTACGAGATGAACAGTGCGTGCAAAGGGGAAGCTTCTACTGGAACACGGTGAGGGAGATGAGTGAGAGGTACAGACTCACTCTGTCTGCGGTGCGGTGGAACAGTCCGAGGGATGCCCTGGAATGAGCCCTGCCAGGGAGAGAAGGAGGGAGCAGAATACCCACCCTGTGCAGAAAGAGAGAGGGGGAGAAGTATAATAAAAAAAGGGAACAGGGAAAAAACAAGACACCAAAAAGCCACACCATTCTTTTTTTCCTTTTTTTTTTTCCCCCACAGAAAGGTATCATTATATTCCCCAGTTGTTCTACTTCGTAAAAGCAAATGCTGCATGTTACCGAAGCCCAGAGAAAAAAATGACATCATGATGTCCTAAATCTAGTAATAAATCTTACAAAACCCCCTCCATTTTTATTAAGTATATATGCACACATTTCTGTCAAAGATGGTTTTAGGGGAAGAGTATAGAAGCTGAGCTTTTCACGTTAAAAATACATGATAAAAATGTATTTATACAGCTTTGAAAAATATTTTAGAAACTCCTCACCAAGCAGTACCTTGCTTAGTTCTAATCTACTGGAAAACCAGTCAGCTTTAGTTTACAACAAAAAATTTCTAATACATAGAAACAAATTTTCTAGCAAGTCCTGGTGCTTTAGAGTCCACTTCACTCCTATTCTGACAGTATCATTGAACATGGAAGAGGAGAGGTGACACAGAACTCTTTTCCTTGCACTTTGCTTTGTAGCTTTAGTCTTCCATTAGATCAGAGAACTGTGCACATTCGTGGCATGCAGGGCTTGCCTGTCAGGTGTCTCAGATCACCACAAGTGTGACACACTGTGGTTGCTGCATTCTCAAAACAAGAAAAAGTCATTTTATGCAGTGTATCATTTTCTCCACACCCTTACCTTTGAAAAATCTACCCCAGCTGCAAATTCCCTCTTAAATAACCATCTTGATTTCCCATTTCAGCAGGACAGTCTCTACAACCCCTTTACCATCTGAGCAGCTGAAAAGTGCTTTTATAGGTTCTGGAATACTGGTACTGACAATGAGAACTGCCACTGCCTCCTGGCCAACAGCAACTAGTGGTGGTTACTCTTTCAGCCAGGAGGCTTAAGATACTTGAATGAACACCTGTATAAAAGGAAATAGGAAACCACTTTGCCCCTCCTCTCCAGTTTCTCTGCTGCATATCAGCTGTAGATCATACTGCCAGGGGTGGACAAACAATAAAGTATTTTCTTTCCATGCTTCTTTTAAAACAATTTTAAACAACACATTATTTCTATAAATAAATATTCTGCATTTATTTATCTTAAAAGAATTTTAAACACTTCCCTGATCTTCCAGTTACCCTAATCTAGTTAGGTTTTATCCACCACTACTTCAAGTTTCAGCACTGCTAAGATGTAACTTCATCCATTCATTTAATCAAGTTTTAAAATCAACTAGCCAGAACACTTAATCTAAAACAGGAAATAAAGGAAAAAAAATTACAAGATTGCTTTATTCTTCTTCAGAAGCTGAGAAAAACCAATTATTGAAGCAAAATCTAAGGAGAAAAATGAAACAACTTCTTCAATCTGATTATCTCTAGATAGAAATACTGAATATCTAATGTTTTCTTACAGTCCTCCATAAGTGGAGGACAACACAATTTTCAACATCACAGTATTTAGACTGCTAAAACAGTAATAGTTTCAGTCAAGCAGTATGACAAAGTACTATTATGTGTTGCATCAGCTGAATAGATATTAAATATAGAAATATTCCTGGCAACAAGATTAATCAATCAATAATTGATGAGAAAATGATCAAAAGCTTTGGATTTTCACAGCACCGTACCGAAGAACACGATATTTTTCAGGCTTGTTCACATTTCATCCTAAATTGTGTCAGGATGGTAGAACAGTAACAAAAAATTCTTTCCATTCTCTAAACATAACTGAACCTCCACAAAGTAAAAAGCACATTATCATCAAGCATGAGTCTGATTTTGCACAGACTTATCTGAGCTTTTTCCAGACTTCTTTGAAATTTTTTAACACATTAAGAAGGAAGGTGAAAATTTTATATCCTCTCCCTTCCACTCTCTGAAAAGAGAGATTAAGACAAGCACAAGCCAGCTGAGCTACATAACAGTAATGATGCTATTGTAAAAGCAATGAAATATTTACATGACTTGATACATCCAGGAAATTTTTAAGCATCCATATTAGCACTTCAAAGCGCAGCACTAAGTACAGTCTTCTCTATAATTCTTCATGGTATTTTATTATCACTCTGACTGAAGAAGTAAATGAAGAAAGTGCAAGTAACTTCCTTGAGTCCTTTTCCTGCTAAGCTGAACTGCTCTCCAGGCATGGTGCAATCCCTTCTCCCAAATGCTACAGTTTACACTGCTCCATATAGGCAAATGTCAAATAAATGCCAGATATTTTTTGTAAAACAAACAAAAACTAAAAAAAACCTACATAAAAACCCCAAACAAGGACTGTTCAATTGTACATCAAATAAGGTAATTAAAATCAACATCAACTGAACCAAGTAAGAACCAGGAAATACAGCACTGGGAATTTATTAAGATGAGTGTTATGGCTTACACTGATTTCACAAATTATATTGGATGTACTGATCCTATTGATACAGCACAGTAAGAGAACTACCTGCAAATAAGCCTGGTTTATGAAAATATTCTTTTAACAGTATTTATTGTACAGAACTCCAGCAAATTTATCAAGGTTTCTCCTTTAAACAACAATTCACATTCATCTCCTTATATTAGTCAAATGTTTTCTGAGGTTCCCAAGAAATCCAAAGAAGAGGAAGAAAGAAACACACTAATAAACACATATCCTCAGATGATGGTGCATCTTCAAAATACACAGATAATGTGGAAGTTTCCTACTAAATTTAAGAATGAAGAAATCCCTGAATCACCATTGATTTTATGCCTATTACAATGTCCATAAAACTCACAAGCAAGCAATGCTAGAGCTGAAAGATTAGAACATTACTTACCTCAGTTTCTATTAAAAAAACCAACAAAATCCCCACATCTGATGGGATTCCTCTGGGTTCTGAAGAAACTCTTTCCACTTACACTTTAGACAGCACTCAGAACAGTTCCTCCCCTCAGCTGCTATGTGCATCCAGCTACTTAACTTAAATGCCATTACTCTCATTTCCCAGATACTGGAATTGTGAAACAGCAAAAGCATCCCCAAAGGGAAGTGAATCACAATTTTTAAAAAAATCAGGAGACTCAGGAGTTGAAAAATAAGAGCAGCTGAAATAAAGCAGCCTAGAAACCAGCAAAAATGATGAATGTTCTTCAGAGATCCTGATGAGTTGTACTATTGCTGCCAAATGCGTTAGGAAGTTCAGACTCCAACTGCACTGGGAAAACCTGTTGGCTGTTGTTTGGTTTTTTAAATGCTACTATGAAGACTTTAAGGCCAGAGTTTTCCATTGCTATGAACAAATCTCAGAACAAGCCATCACATGAACAAAAGCAATTGCTCCTACCAGAAAAGGAAAAGAGAAAAGCTATTCCTCAGCCAAATATTCCAGCTCTTTTCCCAAGGATACCCCAACATCCTAAACTGCTACTGCTTTAAACAGTTTTGTTTTTTTTGCTGCAGAAACACAAAGATCCATTTTTTATCCATACAACTGGAGCCTTTGAGAACTTTGAAGAAGAGATGATTTTGGCTGCATCTCACCTAGCACTGCCAGCTGTCTTATCCAAACTCAGAGCTCCACATCATGAACAAACCTAGAGTGACATACTTCAATGTCAGTGCAGACAAAATGTTTTTGCAGAAGACTCCTCTTGCTAGCCTAGCACCCAGAAAGAGATTATGAATGAGCAGTTCTAACATGCAGTAGTCTTTTTGAAAGTATCCAGATAAAAAAACAAAAACAAAAAAAACCCCAACCCAGTCTTATGTGCTGGTTTACTCTAAACCAACAAGAATTGCTTGTGAAGGGTTCAATTGACCTCTCTTCTGTGGATGTGCCTACCTGTCATGCACAGTCACAGCACAAGACACAGGTGCACAACATGACCACCCAGTTCAGCTTTGGCTCCATCTCACCAAGAAGGTGTGTAAGAATGGACCAGCAAGCAAACAGCTGAGTAGTGGACAGTGAGAGCAACCAAGGCTGGATGTGAAGATGAACACTAATCTATAGGGACTAGGCTTCAAAACCTGGAAGTTTAAATTCACAGTTGTGGAGCTGACACATACAGGAGGTTTAAGGCTAAGGTGGAAGGAGGTAATAAGACCTAAAAGACAAAAGTACGCAAAGGCAGCCAAGGTATTACAAAGGTTCATCAAAACAATTGACGGGAAAGGCTTTGGAATTATAAGCTGTAACAAAAATCAAATGGAAGGCAAAGAATATCTCAGGGCAAAGGGAGAAAAAAGATGTAGCAAAGAACAAGAACATGCATGTTCCCATGAACACTGACAGGTTCTGTTGTCATTTCACCAGAGACAAGAATAAACTTGTACACACATTAGGGAAGCAAAGCTTATTCTCATCACTGTGAGCTGCTCTGATACCAGGGGGAAACACCCAGCGTTTACTGTACACACTGTGTACAGTTGCAGGGAATGGAAAAGCAACAATGAACTAGGAGGAGTTGTGTTATGCTAAGGAACTGGACCCCAGGGGTCAGACTCTTCTGCAGGTATCTTCAACCAGATTCAGGGCTTTGTAATCTGCTTGCTTGTCTTTTACATCTCAGCATCTGCAAACAGCCTTTTCAGTTCAAGTAACCAAATCACTTATCAACAAAAACTTGACATCTAACCCCTTTGCTCTCAAAGTAAATACCAGTATTTAGTATTACAGAAACAATGCTGCAAAGCCTGTGAGACAATTGTGGCAATGGATGCTCACTTTTTCTTCCTTGCAAGCTGTCCATGAACATTAATTTCTTCAGATACTTTTTATCTTCTTGCAGGTTTCAGTTATTTTCTTCCATGATAATTAAATGATAGACATAAGCTAATTGCAATTAATTCTGTATAAGAGATCTGCAAGAAATCCTTTTAGGAATGTCATGGTCTCCTTTGTCAGTGAATACTTGTAAAAGCCTTTATCCAGAGCATAGTTAACCAAAACTAATACACAGTCAGAAGTTACCTCAGTGTTGAGCATCCTTTCAGGAAACTGCTTAAGAGAAATGCCATGTCACAGACACAGTAGCTGGGCAATATTAATTTTTAAGGAGCCCAATTTCCAACACATTTCTTTTCAGCCACTAAGTTTTACTACAGGAGCACCAAGTTTCAAAGATTAAAGTTACAAAGTTTCCATTTATGTACATATTTAAGTTTAAATACTAAAAAACCCCTAAAAGTACTTTAAAAGTCTCTGGTCCCTGGAGAGAACACCATGAGACAAAGTTGAGCATCACATCAAAACAGGCCATTTTCTAGAAATGGCTGGTAACAAAGAAACAGATATGAACATGACATTTTAAAAAGAGTATGTTTAATGATATTCACTTGCCTGTTTACTGGCAGAACCCTGAAATGAGCAGAAATATTAGTGATTTTAAATGGCCAGTTGAATAGCAACAGATTTCTGCAATTCATATGGACTTAAATTCCTAACTGAAGTCTTATAACAGCTGATTTCCACTCACACTGTTTCCTAGTTTATTCTAGCATCTATTCTTTATGAAACACCATTCAGTAAGCATTTAAAGTATTCCCTGAAATGTTAAATTACTGTGATCCCAGACTGCTATTAACACTTCAGGAATAAACACGTTGTATCAGTTCTGATTTGTATAGAATATATTGAATACAAAGAATTTATAAACTGCCACATTAATCTTGAAAGTTTTGATAGCTGAGCTAAAGTAACTCCCTGATATCCATAATCATTTAAAGTGACTTGGAGGTCAATACTAATACTAAAAAATAAAATAGTTAAATATTCATTAACACTGAAAATTATTACTAAACTTAGAGAGACAAAAAGCTTGTATGCCTCAAAGGAGCTATTCTCTGATTGCCAAGACTTCAATTACAATTTGGTTTAAAAAAAACCAGTAGTCTCTATAAAAAGTTCCTAATTTCATAAACATTAAGAATTTTTCATGATTTATACCACATTTAGGAACAATAAACCTGATTTCTCCTAGTCTATACTTTTAAGTCAAGACCGTTAAAGTAAACTGAACAGGAATGTTAATAAAGCAAAACAATTTCTTTAAGAGCATTTTTGGGGTTTTTTTTACTAGTGAGAATACATTTTACCCAGGTGTCTCCTTGCTTCTATTTATTGTACTCTTACCTTAGAAAAAAAGAGCTGATTGTGTTTCCTTTCCATTACAAGAGACATTTTCTGTCATTGGGTTCTAGATCAAAACTGGTCCCATACATTTATACTTCTACTAAGCCATGCAAGGAAGCATCCAAATGTGTGTTAGCAGAGGAAGCATTAAACCAGACACCTGAGGTCTGATCATCAGAACCAAAACTTGGTTACAACAAACTATGGCCCTCCTTGAAGAAATCCCACATTAAGGAGCTTCCGTAAGTTTCTGCTGGCTTATAGAAACCCTGTAACTTACACACCAGTGAAGACATTGAAAAATAAAACAAAAAACACACCCAACACATTCTACCCAAAACTTTCCAGGTATCACCTACAAATAACAGCTCCTGAGAAGCAGTGTATTCTGAAATTTGTCAATACTTCATGGATTTTCCTACCTTCTTTATCAACTTCATGAGAAATTTTGCATGTAGATGAAAATGCTGAGATGTTTAGAATGGGCATCTAATGATCACAGGCCTACAACTATATATGTGTATCATTACATATATCCACACACAGAGCCATACAGTAGTTTTTATTTTTTTAAAGATACTGCCCCTTAACCCAAACTTCCTCCTGACAAAAAACACGTCTGTTTGAACAAAACTGCTAAATAATTCAAAAGAAATACACTGACCAACCTGACCAAAACAGGCAATTGTGCTGAATGACTCCTTTTGCTTGAGACAGCAACTCAAATTCCACATCTTCTCCAGTATTTTTGTCTTATCAATTAACACAAGTTGCTCAAACTAAAACTTGTGTAGTCAGCAACTAACTTTCCATGATTACTAATCTGTTTCCGAATTCATATGAAAAATGAGACAGAAAAACAGGAACATGAAAACAATAGCCACTATAACAGTATTAAAAACATGACATGAACATCACACACATGAAATTAAAACACAGGAAGAAGAAACAATGCAAGAGCTCAAAAGCTCCAAAGTAAAAGAAACAAATGGGGTAAACAAAGGCATGACATGTACATTCTGGAGCAGAGGTGTCAAAGCAAACCAAAAGCTACTTAAGGTTATGATCTTTTTACATTGGGTTCTTATCAGACAGGAGGTTGGAAAGGTTGGATAAAGCTGTTTGCCAGCACATGCTGAACATACAGTGTGGTCATATTTCTACCCTAGCACTATATATTTAAAAGAGTAATTTTAGAAGGATAGCAGAGGTGATTTGTCTTATTATAGTCTTAAATCAGGTAACTCAACGTAGGGTAAAAACAAAGAAACAAAAAAATCAAACCCATTTTTAACCTTTTAATAAAATCTCTTGGGTTTTCTAGCTAAATCAGTAGCTTCAAGATCCAAATGCTACTTGCTGGTGACTGACAAAAGCCTTGTTTTAGATTCAAAGGTAATTCCTTATTATTACATAATATCAAATATGGTGTCCCTCTCCATCTTAAGTGTACTATTAGTGTTCCATGAAGAATATAAGTTTTATATAATGGAAGCAAATGTGAACCATGCAACAACACATGGGAATGAAGATGTCTTTTGTCGAAGTGATTTTCACCCAATAATTTTTTTAACAAGTCAATTTATGAAAATAAATTATCAAAATAATAAGAAATATTAAACAATATTAACTTTTGCTTTTATATCTATGCACTGAAACTTAGAATACACTGTTGCTTTTCTGCAACGAATATGAGAACATCAACAATGATAACCTGATCAGGAAAAAACCCAAACCTATGACTTTAAAGTCAGGATATAAGAAAATACTTTAAGTATGACCAGATACACAGCTTGGACTATAAAGAGCACAAAGGGTGATTATTTTAAGACATGATTTCCAAAATTTAATTACTTAATTTAAAAGAAAAGTTTGTAACAAATGTTTAAATAAAAGCGCTGCAAAAGAATGCGAGGGATGCACTGCAGGAAGGATTCTACTCCCACATACAGCACAGAATCCCTTAAAGAAGGTCAGCTTGTGTGGCAGCAAAAGTATTACAAGTGGGGAGTGAACTGCAGGCAGGGGTAACTGGGAAGGAAGGGCACACAGTACTCACAGAACTCCTCCTCCACGAGGTTTGTGTGAATTTATCAGCGTACGCGCGCGATGCCCCTGCAGGTTTTTGACTGTCCTTCTGGCAGTTACATCTAGTGGCCTTCATCATCCCCAGAAAGATAAAAAGAAACAAGAATCAGAGATTAACCAACTAAGCCTCTTGAAAAGTACAGTCAAGACCGAGTGTTCAAATATCATGCATTATGTGACTGTAGAGCACAATATAATTAAACTCTAGAAGTATTATTTACAGCGCTGCACAACTGCTGCTTTTCCCAACGTGTATTTACAAGTAATCCTGAATAAATGTTGACTTTTGGAAAGAGTGATCTGGGATTCTGTTCTTTAAACAGCAAAGCAGAAAGCCCAATCTTATCCTTTCATTTCTGTTTCAGAGGGAATGATCAAAACTAGACAGGGAGAGGATGAAGACCACAGGTCAGCTCCAGTGCACATGTGTACAAAAGCCCATGCTAGATATTTCATTAGAGTTTATCACCACACCACGCTGTCTCCAACTATGATAAATAAATATGGTGTGAACCTCTTGGCATCTCACCTACTTTACCTGTAAGATCTTGCTGTGGTTTGAAATGGCTTGAACATGTGGGGCTATTTTACAAAAATTGACACAGCAGGTGAATTTACCAGAATTAAATGCAGAGATACACGTGGCAAAATCCAAACTCAGAACAAGACCAAAAAGGTAAAAGGCATATGTGACTTTTGCTTGAGGCCTTGTGTCTTCCTGAACCTAATTTATTACAGAAGTGTCCCCATAACTTGTCCTTACTTGGCCAATTTAATCTGACTATTCAACATACTTTTTATTGGGTTTTTTTCCCAAAAAATAGAATCAACTTTGAATACTAACTTGCTCAGCTTTAAATTCTATGGTGTCATTCCTTATTAAAGCAACAGACAGTAGAGGAATGGACACGGATTAAAAAAAAACCAACAAAAGCTTCAAGCCTAATACTTGTTAATTTTTAAAATACTTTAAACATGACCTTACCTTTGCCCATTGTTAGTTCTGAGCAGCTTCTAGAACTTTATGTTCAAAACAGTTTTGGAAATTAAATACTTTCAACAGTGGTATAAACATCCTTGCTTAGTGCCACACATACAAATCGTGACTAGTCTACAGAATTAAAGATTTCAGGAGCACAACTGCAAACAAAACTTGGGATTTTGGTAAACTTTTAGCATTATACTTACAAGCTGATGCTCTAATTGGCTGATTGTTTCATCCTTTTTCTTCAGTTCATCTTTGAGCTGCCTGATCTCATTCAGCAGATCATCCATCTGCAATAGAACAGTGGGCACTATCAGGTTTTCTATAACGACTACACAGTCTAAATCCACACCCCTACAGGACATACTACATCAGGTGTGCATGGAGGACTGGCAGTAACAGCACATGCTTTCCATCTCCCATTCCCATGGAGAGATGGGCTGTAGGCACACAGACTACAGAGCGAAGAGGCTTGACTGGAATTTTCTTTAAGAGGCCATTATAATTATGCAAAGTTCAAAGAAAAAAAAAAAAGGTAAATATGCAAGAGTGAATTTTTTAAAAACTCATTTTAACAAAACTGAAAAAAGGAAGTATATAAACATTCATTAGGTTTGCATTTAAATAGAAGAAAGAAGCAACAAGCAGTACTTCAGAGTGACACATGCTTTTGGTGTGCTTTTTAAATACAAACAGGTTTGTATCTCTATTTCTGTAGAGTAAATCACTGTCATTTACCTTAAAAGTTGACTCAGGTTCTTGTGGTTCCGGACTCGATGGAACTGAGAGGTTGATGTCCTGGAGCGACACATTTTCATCATTCTACCAGAGAACAAAGCAAGAACACAAGCTGGAATTACTCGCTGAAACAGCTCCATTGCAAACTTGCTTTCAAGGATGGAGATACATCAGCTCTCTCCAAAACCTGTTACAGTGCCTGACCTCTCTTACCCCTAATTCCCCCTTTTTTTCCCTGACAGGAAAGGTTTCCTTATGCATGTGTACAGTGCCCAAATAAGGAAAAAAAAAAATCACAAAACAAGACTAACCATTTCAAGCAAAAGTACCTTGCATGGCTTTTAAAAGCTCTGTACCTCTGGTATACTTTTTATTGACATTAAAAAGCAATTAAGTGGAGCAATAAAACATTCCACAACAGCAGATTAAGGCCTACTTACAAAGAAGGTTAGTATGTCACAGTCTCTGGTGATTTAAATCAGCCCTATGCAATACCTGACTCATTCACTGGCAAAGCAGGAACTAAGTTCATTTGCATCAATTCCCTTACTGCTGCCTTAATTATCTCAATACACATGTAAAGAACACAGGGCAACTGAAAAAAACCCAGTTCTAACAAGTCAGTGGAAACTCAAGCCTCCCATTTGAACATGTGCTAGGATTAACCTATGAAACTTGGCTTGAAAACATGGCCTGAAATATGTAAACTGACGGAGGATTAACGCTGCAGACTTTCACACTTAATGAGCTATGCAAGGACAGTCTTCAGTTACAGATTATTTTAACTTGATATAAATTTATTTATATATATATATGTATATATATATATATAGTCACATGCCATGTTTAATCCAAGAATATAATATGCTCATTTAAGAAACAGTCAAGTAATTGGGTAGTGACTGATCATTTCACAGTCCTTCTCCTGTTGCTTGTTACAGAAACCTATTTGAACCACTACCTTCTAGAGGGATTTTGAACTTAATCACACACATTGGAAAGTTTTTGCTGGACTTCAGTCAACAGCACACACTTCAGCTTTTGGCCAGTTTTGGAGCGTCCTGATGTAAACTGAGGTAACCACACACCTCAAGACATGTTTTCAAGAGGCTTATAAAATTACAGCAAACCTGAAGTCAGAAACCATTAGAAAATACTCAGGCAAGACTTAGAAAACCATTCTAAATTTACTAATACCTGCATAAAGGGAGCAGGGGGTTGTGGTGCAAAAAAGCCACACACACATTCTCTTCACTTTTGGAATACTCCAAGACGAAAAGCTTGCTCTGAGAAAACCTTTATGCTAACTTTTGAAGACAGGTTTGAAGTGATGTAATTCCCCCCCAGCAACATTTTAGTATTTTTCAGCATAGTGCCTACATGACAAATCCAGAGGAATGTCTGAAGTTTTTCAGCCATGGCTATCAGAGTAAGCTGGTTTCATGCTGAATATTACTTCAGCTTCATACTCCTTTGCAAAAGTTATCTGCTGAGAAAATTAATACCATCTCAGTTTCCTACAAAGCAATTGATCTTGTTTTAAGACAAACTCAGTGAGAGATTCAGATACAATTTAAGCGTACATCTAGGCAAATTATGTAACAATTATTTCTTCCCCACTGTCAGGCACTTTATTTCTCTGGACAAATAATTTCCTACATGCCAAACATTTCTACAAACCTGCTCCCAAATGTTACAGTCTAACTGAAGCCAGTCTCAAGCCTTCATCTGTCATTTTTAATCCGTGTCAAGAAACATGAGCTAATACTCATGGGAATAACTCTTCATGATGGCTGTCACAGGTACAGTGCAGCTCATCCAAAGGCAGTCACAGATTGAGCCTGTTACCTGTGAGTGGCTGTACCTACCGTGCTCTCATGCTAATATTTTACAAGTGTGAAATCTTTAGTATGAATGGCACCCAAACCCCGTGCTTGCTTCACCTTACAAATTCCCAAAGAACTCATTTATTGCTTTTTTGTAAATTGAACATTAAATGTTGATTTTTACTTAGTGACAGATTATTATTTATGAATATGTGTATTATCAGATACAAGTATTTAGTAAAGAACAGACTAAAAAATCCTCAGTGCCTTTCCAACCTACTGTGCTGATTACTCCCACAAGCAGTTTACCTCCTGTGGACTGTGGGGCTTTGAGCACTGCAGTTTTTCTGTTGATAAACAGTTCAGCAGCTCAAAAATGCCACATTTTCTTGTATTTTCTTCTATCCTCTCAACAGTTAAATGTTCTCATTTTATGTTGTTTATTTGAAAAATCAAAAATTAACACCAAAAATCAAGCTCTGTGACTCAATACAGCATAATAGTCCTGGGAACATATTTGAACATCATAAACATGCACCTCTATACAGCACACAGCTGTTCTCACTGCCTGTCCTTTCCAGCTTCCCTTTTCTCCTTGCTTTCTTTGGATGATGTTACTTGCAGGCTTTAGTCAAAAGCACATGTAAAATAAAGAAAAACTACAGAACTTCTAAAAGAATAAAACAAACAAGATAAATGGTAACCTCTCTCAGAAGAAACCTCCTATATTGCCTGAGAGGAAGATATAAAGCTTAAAGCTGAAAGACAAAAGGTGCTCTCATTACACTAACATATTTCAAGTTCTTCTGTTACAAAAATCAACCCATTTGCACTTTCAGTAATTATCTTTTGGTTCCCTAACAGCACATGCTGCCTTTTAATACACAGGATTTTAAAATACACTACTAAGATTATACTAATAATTTCATCTTGAGAATTCGTTCAACATTACAGCACCTATAGTTTAATAAGAACAAGCACAGTTAAATCACTGATGTGAACTATTCTGCGGCTAAGAAAAAATAGTAATAATTGTAGGGGTAACTTACACAACTTAATACCTGACACAAAGAAGTCTTTGTATTTTG
>JAWWLV010000180.1:6542808-6572485 GCA_035041135.1 Platyrinchus mystaceus | reverse complement strand
GACACCAATGGAATACTGCAGATATTTTTCAATTCACTTATATCCTGCCTTCTCCCCAGTTGGAAGCATTTTAAAACTAAATTACTTTGCTCGCTTAGAATTCTAAAACAGCTTTGTGAAAAGATGATGTTGAATCCCCTTATTTCAGCCCTTATACTTTCATGACATCACTGAAAGGAATTGGGGGGGACTTGACTATCTTGACTTTTTGGGCCAATAAAACTTCAAATACATTATTATCAGCATTAAGCTCTGCTTCCTTTTGTCTTTAACACTGTGGCTCATATGAAGCTGTTCCTATAAGGACTAACAGTCATGTTGCATGAGTGTGCTAACAGCACCAAAAAACGCAATAAAGAGTCAATACTAAATACTATTCTACATATTCAATAGTCAGTCAGGGATATTAAAGAACAAGGACTGTGGTGTGGGCAAGTCCAGTCCATGTTAAAAAGAAAGACCAACCCCTCTTCCTTTAAGAACACCAAGAGCAAGAAAAATTCAAGATCAAGGCTGTAGAAGCCCAGCTCATGGCACAGTCAGACACTGCCAGCACCACACTGCTGAAAAGCCATAGCAGCAAATAAAGTGCAGCACTTGACCACAGACCCAGACACTGTTTTACTTCATTATTCAAAGAAAACTAAACTTACTAATACCAAGTGATTATAACACAAAGTAGGTCTGAGGAAACTGCTAATGGATATAGAGCTCTACCTCTTGATCTCACAAGTAAAGCCATGGCTTTAAGGCCCCAGATCAGACTGGGGCACTTTACATCTGACTTTTTTCTAATAGCAGAAATGATTTTTCTTAGGTTTATCTGCTACCCCTAAAGGTGATTCATAGGACCAATATTGAAAAATTTACCAAATATGAAGTCAAACAAGTGTTTTATAATTATTTATCAAAACATGATAATTAAATACTTAACAGAATACAGACTAAGAGCACACTACAAAACAATATTCCCTTGGAAAGCTATCCCTTTGCTGGCTATTATTTCTTAGATTTGCTTTGTCACAGATATATGGAAGATGTAAAGGAAGAACATTAACAGACATTTGTCTGAACTGTTGTTCCAGCTGTTTTTCAGCAGCCTGCCTACAGCACTCACAAAGGCCTACTGCATTTTATTAGAAATGGTGACAAGAACTAGGTATATTTTAAGATTTTGGGGGGGGTTGTGACACAGAACATTAAACATTTTGCATGTCTGCAGGGCAAGTAATTTACTGACTTAGGAAGGAGAGTGTGAGAGTAAAATAGTTAATATGCACTTTGCAAAACATGAGCAATATAAAGGAAAGATGGAACACTTGAGACAAAACCACCTGTTTTTGTTATATTTCAAAGTCCTACAGGAATTGTTCTATTTACACACAGTATTCTGTGTATTGACTGGAAAAACAGGAAAACCTACATATCAAGGAATTGTGAATCATAATAAATCCAACTATGCACCAGCTTCACAAAGATATGGAATCCATTAAAAAGAAACATTGATTTAATATTTGAGAGAACAAGCTGCCTGTAGGAATTTACTTCTTTTTGTTTTCATTTACTTATGTTTTGCAGAAACTAACAGATTTTTAACTAACCCATATTTTTTAAACAGCTCTGTGTGTTTGAGAGGCAGCTTTGATTTGTTAGTTGATAAACTGTTTCTATGCCATGCTTTGATCTTCAAAATTAGTATGAACAAGTATTATTTTCTTCTACTGTGGGAACCTTAATGATCATGACAAATAAAGTGGAAACAGTGGCCACAAACACTTAAGAAAGCAGAAAGCCTTTGTCATCAAATTTAAAAATGCTCAATATAAAAACACAGTATGTCAGAGTGTTAAGCAATAAACCTGGATAAGCCACTTTACTATCTTTGTATCAGAACTTTGGAACTCGAATGGTGTCAGAGAAGGACAGTACTTGAGATTCCAAGCATACTTTTCTGTCAACAGCACATTTCATTATGCTTCTGTAATTATACATTCCTCACCACACCGAGGCAACTCCGGGAAAGGAAACTCCATGCTGGAAAACACAACTGCGAATACCAAGTCTTTGTAATCACTGGACAGTGTGTGAAAGCACTTTGAGCATTTCCCAGTGCTGCTGACTCGGGAAACATAATATCCAAGTAGATGTCATCTTCAAATAGCCATAAGATAAAGAGCAGGTTTCATCAGCACATTAGTACATAACCCCCCCTATATTTAGAGACTTCCACTGTTATTCTTTCTACTGCATAAGGAACTGCAGTTAACTACTTGGCACTAACACAGTTAATAATATGAGCTTAACAGCAATTAGCATCATCAAGTGATTCTGGGCAACAAGCTCAAACAGAACAGGACATAAAAAAATTCTTTAAAAGTGCATCAACTCCAACCCTACAGAATAATACATGTTTCAGCAACTATTACAAGATACAGAAAAAGAAGAATCACATTTTTTTTCTATGGTTGAAAAGAATGATGCATATTAAAAAGGATGTGTTTTTCACAAGGCTGATTTAGTATTAGATTTTCAAGATGGTACAACCTATTCAGAGATTAAGTTTGGGACTGCAAAATCCTAAATCAAACTACAATGCTGTCCCTCAACCTCTCTCTCAACAAAGCTTTTAGTGCTTTGGTTGCTTCCTGTAATAGAATAGGGAAAGCTTTAGGTGAAACACAGATCTGTGAGTACTGGAATAAGAACTGAGTAACCCGAGAACCCCAATAGCAGGAAAGGCTCATACTGCACAAAGAGGTGGAAAAAGACTAAAAGAGGTGAGAACAAGGCACACCACATGTGTGTAATTACAACACATCCAGCAGGTTTACTTCCATGTTCTGCAAATACTTTCTGTAGTGAATGTCCTCAGGTGCTAAGTCTCATCACAGGTTCAACAAGCACCCAACAACAGCTCAGGGTTTTAGCCCAATTTGTTGGATGTGTGGAGTTCAGCACCTCTTCTTCAAGAGGCATATGAATAATAAGACCAATGTTTTGAAGATTGGGGTGCTGTAGAGCAGGTACTTGTGATGAAGCTGAACAACTTTAAATTCAATGTAAAACAATCTCAAGCATAATAAACTGGAGT
This sequence comes from Platyrinchus mystaceus, assembly GCA_035041135.1. Lineage (NCBI taxonomy): Eukaryota > Metazoa > Chordata > Aves > Passeriformes > Tyrannidae > Platyrinchus > Platyrinchus mystaceus. The sequence goes on along the minus strand of JAWWLV010000180.1, from coordinate 6,569,394 downwards.
AGCAAAATATTCTTCTCATAAAGTTCAGTTTCTAAAAATTCCTCATGCAACATGCATCATAAGCTTTTTCTTCCACTGAAGGGCAGTATTTTTCAGTCCAATTTGAGTTCCATTTAGCTTAACAGCCCAGGCAAGAGGCCTGATTCTCAGCTTTCCTGTTTCTCAAGCTGAGTATTGTAAGGTCATAATGCAGCCAAAAATAAAGCATAAAGTGCCCAAGTTAGAAGAGAGATATGTGTTTACATTTTCTCCCTATTAAACATAAAAAATGTGGACCAATGAAAGTTTACAACACAATGTATATTACATTGGAATTAAGGGAAAAAAAGAAGGCAGGAATTTGGGTTAGTGCAAAAATACAAAGCAATTCCAGATAAACAGCCTTCAAAAAATAATTTCAGAGTGTTCACAGAACTGAAAAGATCCTGAACTCAAACTACCAATGCCAAGTTATGATATTTTGCTTGAAAAGCAATTGCTTTGAGGTAGTCATGAACTGGTGGTGAATATCAGGAACAGTATTTTTACCAGTTTCCACAATTCATGATCTCAGATCTCATTCACTTGTTCTACCCTTAGGAAATAAGCAGTTAAAGGAAAATAACTAATTGGTTTTGTTACTGATTTACTGACTTAGGTGTTGCTTCCAATGACGATGAAAATGTCCCCAGCAGAAGATAAGCATGAGTAAAAGGAGAGAACAACAGAAGAATCTGGCCAAAAAACTCGAGAGAAGTGAAGCATTTGAGAGTAGCACAGAAACCAACAAAGCATCATTTTGGATTCTCGAAGAAAGAAAAACGAAAGTAGCTTTTAAAAACAAACCCTAAACAGACCGGGTAGATAAGTCATCTGAAGGGCAGCTAAAGGATAACTGCCAAAGTCAAACACAATTCAAGGCCAACAGAAGGAAACAGGGAGACCTTCAGGGTCTTTTTCAATGCTATTTTCAGCACTGGACAACACCCCTGATAAATAAAGAAATAGGAATTCAATACAAGTGTTCAACAAGGCGATGTTTTATCAGAACTGAACTGTTAAGTGAAGGTAGAAAACAGAGGCAGTAGATATAAACAGAGGAAAGCACATACTGTACTACAGAGCTGAAGAGAAAAACCCACTGAAAACAAAGTCCTTAAAAAAAAGAAAACCACCCAGGGGAGATAAAGGCTGGAACTCTGCAGGATACTGAAAACAGGATAGAAAGTTATTTTAAATGCTTTACATTATAAGTCACATTAAAGACAGTGAAGCAAAACACCCAAACAAGTATTTTGTAATTTTCTCCATGCTCTGTAACAGACCGTTGCTGTGACAACAAATGTAACATAAAACGTCTTGGATTTGCAGAACAAAGTTCATGTTTAACTGTTAAATACAACGGTTTTAAATAAATATTTACTATTCTTGAAAACATTTTTACAGAGGCATTGTATGTCCTACCTAGGTTTACTGTAAATATACAGGAATTAATTATTAGCAGAAGTTATTACCCACTGTATCTTAAGCAGCTATCCCTCCTTCTCTTTCAATTTTATTTTTTTTAATTATAAAATCAGGTGTTAGACTGTGTAAGAAACCTGAAATTCAAGAGCACGAAGAAGTAGGAGAAAGAAGAAAACCAGAAATATTAACCATTCTGTTGAGACTTCATTAATTCATAAACAAGAGCACTTTCAAACACACAGCCCAAGCTCCACCACAAGCAGCATTCCTTGACTGCCATCTAGCCTCCAGTAATGAGCCCACAAGGAAAACCGAATGGAGCAGAGAACTTAAACCATCTTTCTGCAGAATCACAGCAAAATTTCAGAATGTTTTCTAATTTTTTTTTTTAAACAGGCAGATGCTTTTAAGTAGAGAATTTCCTGTTCACTATTAAACACGATAATAGAAAGCCGTGAGCAGTGAGGAGCAGCAGAGGCAGAGGAAAAGCAGTCCCTCCTACTCACTGCTTTCAGTCTGTTTGCACAAAAACTAACAATACCAGAAGTTCAGCACTGATTTTACAGTTTACCTAATCAAGAATGGAGTATTTTACACTATAAAGCAGTATGTAATTGCTATAGCTACTCTTAACTGGCAGAGTTAATTGTGAACGATCCTCACTCCACTGACTTGCACTTGGATCAGAAGAGCAAGGTTTGGCTTAGAGGAAAATAGGGAGGCTTCAAATAATTCCCAGTTGAGAAAGGAACAAAACAATAACCTCAAAATTGAGAGGATTTGGGGCACAACTGCTACCAGGACCTCAGTTAAGCTTCCTTGTGCAGTAAGCTTTAATTCTACCTTTGAGAGACTTCTGGACTAACCTGAATATAACACGTTACACAGCATTAATGTGTTCTATTCTTACACAGCTTAATATACTTGTTTCTATTTAAAACCAAAACAATCTTTAAATACCTCCTAACTATCTTGGAGTGATTCTATTTTGACCCATCTCTGAAGGAACTGTTAACAACACAGGAATCATCCTGTTGCAAAAGTGTATTCTCATCACACTTACCCTGATACATTTCAACAGTATGAGCCACAAAAAGCCCAAAATGCTCTTAACTCAGATCCACACCACATGGGGGAAAGTGGTGCTTTGCTGAATTTCCAGTTTCAAGGAGGATGACAATTAGAGTTATAAGGTGGTGTCAGACTTCAGTTGGTATCAACATGGCCTGAATGCAATGTCAAATGTTCTTCAAAAAACAAATCCCCGTGTTTAGAACTGGGGGGGTACTCAGACTGAAATTTGGGTATACACACTTCATTCAGAGGGATCAAAGCTGTGTGCATTGCAAAAACAATTCACCCCAACATGCATAAGACAATGCCTCTCCCCTAATTTTTTGATGCCTCACAACAGAAAATAATACAGAAAGATTCAACAGCAACGCTCCTATAACTTATCAGGATATCATTTCAGATAAACAGGAAAAGTAAAAGGAAACTGTGTCAGCACAGGTGTTTTTAACCAAGTTCTCTCTAAAATGTTCAGAAAACCACTCAAATGGGTTACATGTATGCCTCAGTTTGTTTTACATATCTTTTAAAATGCTTTCTTGTTTATACTAGTTAGATAACTTTGAAAAACACTCCAACTTGAAGAATACTGTTCTCTGAGCACTTTGTCACTGTTTTGAAGAGTTCCTAGGAGTAAGAAAAACAACATATGAGACTTAAAAAAATCAGCAATACAGTTAGATGAAGTACAGTAGAATAAATATGAAGTCCTTCTGCCGTTGTAAAATTATGCTGCTTGGTGGAATAAATAAAAAAATTGGAAAGAATAGCACAAACATTAAAACATAACAGTGGATATGCAGTTACCTACACGTATAGGAAATGTTCCTTACAACCTTATAAAACAAAACCAGTGCTAACTTCTACAGAACTTATTCTCATATTGCACACAACACCACATCAGCTGTTGCTCTCCCTCCTCTCTCCAGCATACAAATCCCAAATTAACAGCAACCACAAACAAAACACATGAGTATAAGTGAAGTTGCCTTACTTGGTTTTACCAGCCCAAAGAGCATGAGAAGATTTACTGTGTCAGTTCTGAATCAAGCAGCTCTCAAAGGCTTCCCCATCCCCAAGGGAAAAAGGTAATTTGCCATAAAAGGTTGCTCACAAACATCTGAAATCTCAAACTGACATCACAAGAGGCTTGTGCACTATAATTCAGTCATATAACCTCCTAATCATGTTTGACTGCAGGGACACCTACATCACACAAGACAGAGAAGAGCCATCTCATTAAGCAATTTGGTGTCTCACTACCTCCCCTTGCTGTTAAGCTCTGGAGTTGAAGACTAGAGCAGAGGTGGGAGGGTAAATGGTGGCTATTTTCACTCTGAAGGCAGTGCCTCTGAAATCAATCTCTGATTTCATGACCTTTCCTTTCTCTGCCATGAGCAGAAAAGTGCCTGCCAGCAAACTCAGCTGAAGGGATGGCTGAGGAGCCCTGCTAACAGATCACACTGAAACCAGTTCATACTCTTAGCTCTGTACTGACAAACAACAATGCAGAGACTGAGTTTTCCATAGCAGTTGCAGTTTTCTACTAAAAGCTTAACTGTGGACATGTTAGTCAAAAGATGCTCTCCCATTAATTCAATATGTTCACAAATATTATCTGTTCATAATGAAGACTAAATGCAAAAAGTTGTCCGGGGGTCTTCCAAATACAAATTTTTAGGCATGCCAAAGATTCTTAGAAAGCGAGAATATGAAAAACAAATGCCACAGATTTCTATACTTGTAATAGTGGAAAAACAAAAACAACTACAGTGACCTAATGAAAACTATGAAGTTAGGACAGTACAAATTAAGCAAGTCAGAGTAATTTTCATCAGATTCTGGAACATGGCATTGAGATGTTGGGACAAAGAGTTGTGGAACTTGGACATGAAGTTATGAGCTTAAACAGAGGTTACCAACAACAGCAGCTGCCGATCAGCAGCAATGAAAAACACCTTCGAGGCTGACACCTGCATTAGGTTCCAATCCCAGAATCACTATATATCTGAGCAGGAAGTTTGACCACTTCATACATTTTAGAAAATGGAGTAAGAGAAAGCCTTTTCACAAGGATATCCTAAACAAAATTACCAGATAATGTATCTTATGTATCTCCAAGGAATTCTGTATCACAAGTGAAAATTCAGACATGGTGTTTGCCATTTTCTAGAATGCATCAGTAAAAGCTACAATCTCACTGAAGACTTGCTGTGCTACTGTGGTATCTCTTGCCAAGAAAAATATTGGCCTAACCCAAAAGCCAGGATTTCTGGTAAAGGAGTGTGAAGGACCAGTGAATTATTCAGTGTGTCCTAAGGACAGAACCACCTCCACACTGCCCTTCCACATTCCTGATGCTGTGTGCTACACAGCTCTATCCATAAAACATGTTCCCAGTTTGTTGGGCACAGAGGGAAGTGCTGAAGGAGGTACAAGACAAATGGCAAAGTATCTGACACCCTCTGGGTTTGCTCTTAGTCACTGCCTGGCAGGTTCACAAATACTTTGTACACTACAGTGTTTCCACACCCCATTAGACATTGCTGCCACTGAGAATTTCCATTACTGCCCATACACACCTCCTGATTTCTGAAGTGCCTTTACCATTGGTTTGCTTGAAAGCTTTCTGGGTAATAGGTAGATAACATTACCTCCTCCTGCACTGGCACTACATTCTTACAGTCAGTCCCATCATCTGACACACTAATGAATCCTCTTATCCATTCACTCACCTACAGGGAGAGATTGCCCAGTTTCCTCCTCTGTGGTCCAGTTCTGTTACAACAGTGACCCAGATAAATTTGGCAGCAGCAATAAAGACTGAAATCTCTGAGGTCTTACAGACTTGTTAGGGAGCATCTTCAGGTACCAAAAAGGCAACAGCTACTGCAAAATCCAAATCACTGCAATATAGGTAAAGGCAGATTCCCTAATACTAGAAAAATTACACTTAATTAAGCAGTTATACCACAAGAACAATACCTTATCCTTCCTTTCAACGTCACACCCTCACTAACGTGCTGAGTATCAAGTAGTGTCATCAGTTGTCACTGTACCAAATTCAATAGCAAAAAAAAAAGAAATTAAAATTAGAATTGTGTATTTATTAATGTCATAATGAATTTTAGTCAAACCAGCACTGACTGAGGTGAAACCATCCTATGCTATCAGGCACAGAACAAATTCAGACCCTTTTTAAGGAAGTGCCCAATTGCAGTGCATAAATTACTTTTAGGAAGCATCATGGAAGCACAACATGCAATTAATTCTCTGTATTAACCTTTTGCCAGCCAAAAGACATGTATTTGAAGAAAGGAAGAAATGCAATCAGTTAACACTGTGCATCTCAGCAGATTGTCATTAAAAAAGACACATTTTTTGCTGTTCTCAGCTTTGTGAAAGTTCTTTATTGCTCCTTGCAAGATGAAAAGCAGAAAAAAGAATCAAATTTTAACTAGCTCATTGATGAAAACTGCTTTTTATGTGTCCTTCTTGTAACTGGTTTGCACCCAAAGGATTCATTTCATGACTGCTCTTTCAGAAAATTATAGCAAAAGAAAGAAAAGTCTATGTAGAGAAAAGATATATAGTTTCACTACACCCTGTTAAATGAATGAAAATGAAGCACAAGATCTGAATACTCTACTGAATGCCCCAATAAATCAGCCACTGCTTCTTCTGAAAAATTGCTAACAATACAACTCATTTCCAGTGTACCACTTAAATTGTGTTCAAGTTTGTAAACATTATTTCTAATTCAGGAAAAAACTGTGCTGAAAATGCTTCTAATGGCATATAGTGCTGCTAGCACAGTGTGGAGACTCAGTTTTTTTACCCTGTTCGCAATTGGAATTGTACCATTTCCAAACTAACTTCAGCACTTTATCATATTATTACATAGTTCCATTAAAAAAAAAATCCACATGGGGCAAGGGATATCTTATCTCAGGTGGCAATCTCTAAGGGATCACAATTGATTAAAAACCTCCCAAATACTACTTTAAAAACAGTCCTTATCAATCTGGATAGCTGCTTTATTCCACACTTTTGCATTATGTTAAGCTTACTTGCACTTTTTATTACAGCTGTAACCCAACAGCACAGAATTTTAAAAGCCTGGCTTCTCACAGACCAAGAACTAAGGCTTTGGCACTAACCTCCTGAAGAGAAAGTTCAGCTAAAGAAAGGAAGATGGGTAAAAGACAATACCTAGAACACTTCACTCCAAGGAAATAAATATATTAGAACTACAAACATCACCAGTCTGAATTCATGTAATAAATTACTCATTTGAGAAATCAAACCGGCAATTTAAAGCTTCCTCCAAAGCCATTTTGAGAAGTGAATTATTACAGAAAATTAAGGTAATTAACACTAAATTACTTGTAAACAACTTAATTACAGAAAGAAATTAGTGAACTAAACAATTCTATTTTAGCACATTCATTTTCTCGTTCACTAAGAAGTAGAGCATATTTCACTGTGAGTGCCAGTGCTTCAGGAACCAGAAAGCATTCTGACCAACCTGAAAAGAACTGCCCTTTCCCAAGTTCTAATCACAAAAGGGAAAAATACAACAAAACAACACTTACAAGATATCAAAAATGGCCCAGAAGAAGAGAAAAATGTAACTATTTCATACTCCAGCTAAAAGTCTGGCCATGTGTCAAAACAGATTCATTCCAACGAGATCCAGATTTCATCCCAAGAGCAATTACATTCTCAGCAAAGCAGTTAAAACCCATCTGTCTCTTCAAGCCAGATTTCAATTATTATTCAGTAATCCTATGTCCTTATAATTACATTGATGTTCACTCTGCATATACCCAAAATACTGGCTTTTTTTATTTCAGTAAGAACTAACATAGCAAAAAATTCATATTTTCCTGCAGCCTACAGTAAAAAGGAGTCAGAAGACTCTATTTCTTTTGTCTTTTTGTAAGACAGGGTCTTGATATGATCTGATAACACAGGGAACACTCGTAGAAGTTTCCTGTCTAAACCTATTTGTCCAAATGAAATTGCTTTAAGAGAAAAGAAAAAAAAAAAAAATCACACCAGAACAACTCGTTCTCTAGAGAATATTAAAGAAAGAACTAGTGAAATATTTTCAGTTTAAATTTTTACTTCTTGCAGACCATTAAGCACTAGAATAGTTTAAAAACAAGCACATACTTCAGAAAAATAACAGCTCTATTATCCATCCTACTCTAAACATAAATAAGGACTTGGACTTTGCAAAAATATTCCAAGCTTCACTCTGAACAAACACGCATTAAAGTTTATGTTTCTCATGTGTCTACTTATTGCAGTGGACAGGAGCAAACACAACAGCTCAAACCTCACTACAAGAGAGCGTTTCGTTATGGTTAAGCCAAGGAGACACGAGACTCCAGTCAGGATGCATGTTTTGGGCTACACTGCTTACATGCATGGTGAACTGTATTTCCAGAAACTAAGGAAAATGTAAGTCTAGCAAGGTTGATGTATTAGACTACAGTCCAAGCCCCCATTCCAAGAAACAGGGAAAAACATGTCCATGTTTCCTGCACTCTAAAGTAAAATGACTTCAGACCTAAGCAGCCATTTCTAAGATCACAGCAGAAATCAGACACAGTCCTGCAGATGTGTAACTACCAGACATCTACTGAGAGACTGACTGCCAGCCCTCTCAGCTGCTGACTGAATAGGCACTGGCAAGCCAAATACTAACAGTCTCCTCATTCAAAGAAAAGAGAACTCATCTATAGGAACTACAAAACTCAATCCTTGTTTTCAGCTTGGCTCTGTAAATTGCCCAGTTTTGTGGTTTCCAATCATTACAATCATGAGCAAAATCCAAACTTACAGACACAGCAAATGTGTAAATCCCCATTAAGGTTTGTTGCTTCGTTGGTTTTTCCCTTTTTTTTTTTTGCCATGTAACTCCTTATTTCATTTCAAGGCTTTTTTGCTTTTAATTATGTTGTAAGCTTCACTTCTAACTACTCATTCAGTGGCTGTGAAATGAACCTCACATTGCTAAGCAGCTTTCTGCCACACAACAGTGAAGCAGCTGGGTGTTACAGGCAGCGGCTGAAACACAGGACAGCAGCAAACAGCCCAGCTGAACATGAGTGAGAGTACATACAGACAAATATTGTTTATGTTGCTAATTTACAGAGCCATCAACTGCTCTGCTAACCATCAGTCCTCTCACACAGAACTGAGCAGGAATAGCATCAGTGATTTGGTGCTCAGCAGCAAAGACCAGCTGATGAAAAGAGTATAAGGAATACCAACAAAATCGATGCTTAGAAACCTGAAAGGAGTCCAGCAGCTAGAAAGTTAACCAATTCACTTGTTGCCCTCAAAACTGGAAATGGAACAACAGTAGGGACAGTGGAATAAGTTATTTTCTGTTACATAATTAGAAAAAATAAAAATGTTTTCATCCTCACAAAATATCCACACATTTCCATCCAAGCTATAAGTCCCCACGGCATCACCTTACGGTATTATTTATATTTGTATAACTTTTAAATCTCTAACACTGGATTGCACATTTTCTTCATAGCTGTTCACTCAGTGAAGAACAGAAGGGCTGTCCTAAAAGAGGCCGAATTTATTTTGTTCTTTCTCCACTGTGTCCTTAAAACCAAGATGTACTGGGAATAGCAAAGTTATCTACTTTTCTTCCTGCAAAAATGGAGCAATAAGCTTGAGGGGCCAGTAAGCTCCTTCCAGTGCCTTCCTATGCTGGTTGTCTTTCCAGAAGCCCAGTTAAAACCCCTTTGCAAAAGCTGCCTTTTTTTCAAAAATGGTCCAAACACTCCAAATCTAAGATCACCCAATAGGAGCTGCACTGCCATCTATGGAAAAGTTTAGGAAAAGCATTTAGTATCTGTTGATACAAAGGAGGATACAGTTTAAATGACTAACAACACAACAGCAGGATGGAAATGAAAAAAAAAAAAGGCAAATTACACACCAAACACCACCAACTAGTCCCCACCTAGTTCCCTGAATTGCTACTCAGCTTCATTGCTTCTACTCACCCCAGCCTGTGCCACGGGAACTCCAGAACCAATGATCTGCTCTGGAGATTGCCCTGGAAAGGCTAAATCCAAGGGGCAGTCCGGCTGGCATTAGCTCCAGCACTCCAAACTCTTAAATCTGACTCTCAGCAAGTGGATTTTGACACACAGATAGGAACTGCTTCTATCTCACCACACTAGAAACTGCATAATTTGATCACGTATCTCCCAGCAATCAAAACATGAGATGTGTTGACTAATCACAATAATTATTCTCTTTTTTTTCTAACCTGTCCTTGTACTCCTTGCTTGCAGAGGAAAGGAAAAACATGGAACAAAAGCTTACAGTAACCTACCCAAGAATCTAATTCTTCAGAAATAATGAATAGCCACATCAGAAATACATCTGCATCTTCAGATCACAGAAGATAACTGTTTAATCTTTAGGCTAAATAAATCAAATATATAATGATTTCTGCCAAAACCAACAAGCCCAGGAAAAAAAAACACCAAAAAGCACCACTAAAAGGCAACACAACCCTTCAGAGCTACATTTCCCCCCTCAAAATCTAAGCTGACTGAAAATACATTTCTGCCTTGTAAAATACAAAACAAGTATTATTAATGTTTTTCTCATTTAGGTAAAAATTCACAGCACAGTAAGCACTGAAATCCTGAAGCACTGACAAGATCAAAGTCAAAATGGGTGGAAACAACACATGACTTTCCAGATTCAGCATCAAGCCTTACAATTTCTTCCTTTCTCCACCTCCTCAAAACCTAGTAAATACATTCTTCCATTTTTAAGCCCTCTCAAAAAAATATTTAATTCCAATAAAGAAAGAAAGAAACCAAACTAGTGAACATAAAAGGGTTCTAACGTACCTCTGCTCCACAAGGCTTACAACAGCTTCTGTCAATCAGAACATTGATCCAATATCACTTAATACACATGCACAAATTAATGCATGGAGGTCACATGTATCAAAACCCAGACATACAGTCCAAAAGCATGGTAAAAGAAGCATCTTCCACCTGTTTGTTAAATTACACAGTATGTATCAAAATATCTATATTTAAAACTCACCAAGGACAAAGTTTAAAAACCGCCCTCTTTTCCTGATATGCAGATGTGTCTATGGATAAGGGTGTTTGGTTTTGCAGTGGACTACATTAAACTTGGTTTTTTCCCTAGAAACACCAATAAAGCTACAAAACTGATACTACAAAAGTCTCAAGCTGCTTTTCCAAGCTGACCACGGTTGCCACAACAAGTTAATAACCATTGCTAAATTCTTTCAAGCCCTACATCCCAACATCATAATTTAAGACCGAGAAAACAATACCACAAGCAGCTAAAAATATATCAGGAATCCGTGTGTAGTTACACATAAAGAAGATAATTACATATCTATTTCCAATGTTCAGGACCAATCTCTGCTGTTCTGCTCTTGTGCTGCAGCAAAGAACCTTATTAAAATTACAAATCAAAGCCTAAGTAGGTGCCACAAACCCTGGCCAAGTCTGAAAGGGATATCTACATTACTAAATTGGCAGTGGTGACACAGTATCTGAAATACATATTGATTATACCAAATAGGTTCTGCTAGATGCTCTGATTGTTAGTAATGTTTTATCACGTTAATAAAATCCAAGTTGCTTAATTCAAAAGTCTGTGCAGATAAGGGAATATGAACAGGACAGACAGTATTTTCCTCAGGCCCACCGAAATCCCAAGGTTGGCTCCCTGACCTCAGCTGGAGGATCTCAGCACAGCAACTCTCCATCCACCCCTCAGGCTGAATGATGCTTCCTGCAGATCAGCTTCAAGTTTAGCAAAGAAGGTTGTGATGCACCTTATGTATCACGTGTGAGATGCACACAGTCCAGCTACAGCCAGGTATCTACCTGAAAGACTCTATGCTTGAACAAACTGAGAAATCAAAAATCATCTTCAGTTCACAGGGGTCCTCTAAGCACATAGTACAGAAACAACACATTCAAGAAGTTAGAGAGGCAATAGCTACTTTCTTGCTTTTTCACTCCTATATTTAGAGATTGGTAGGAGATATTTAGCCTATCTTTTGCAGAAATTAATTTCTTTTATTTGTGAGCACTACTATGAGATTTCATAAGGAGTGACCTGTTTTGTCCTGACTTCAAGAAAAGAAAAAATTTATACAAACAGCCTAATCCAGAAACAGGAGTTCCTAACCAATAAGTTTCAAAAAGCTATCAACTAGAGAGGACAGAGGAAACAATTATCAAATTAAAAAATGCATCAATATTTTTAGAATACACTTAATAAGCAATAAACCTAACCCACTATAATCATTCAAGTTATGTATATAAATACATACTATGCTGTTCATTTCCGAGGAGTCGTAACTTCCACACGGATGGACGCTTCCTATAGGTTCCAACCCTTCTTCATCCCACATGTATGTGCCATCAGAGCTGTCAGATGGAGAAAGCTCAAAAGAGGACCCAGCTCTATAGTTCATCTCTGAAGAAATGACATTCTCAGTAGTATGTTTTGTGCTTTCGCTGTTGTCATCCACTGCTTAAGGGAAACAGGAACAGTTAAGGTTCCAAAAACAATCCAATATTCAAAAAATAAATGTTAAAATGTGTACTACTAGTGTGTAAACTTTTCTGAAACTATACTGTAATAGAATATCTGAAAGCATTCTACAGTGTTGTTTCCTTATCCTAGAGGGGAAAAATGCTCAAGCTGGTTTGGTAGCTACAACTAAGTATTGTTCCAACCTACATCTTTGCTAACCTTTTATGCTGCCCCAATTCACCCACAGCAAAAGCTACTTCCTAGAATTCTGTATCGCTTTAACATATTAGAAGGTGAGTCCAAAAATATATGCTTTGGATCTAGTCTTTCAATTGCAGCATCACTCAAAACAAGGTATTATCACGAGAAGCCCAAAGACTTGAAATTGTGGCTTTCAAAAACATATTCTTGTGTCTTCAGCTAATGTTTAAATATTTAACATAGATACATCAGGAAAAACAGAAAAACCAGCAACATTCCTATTTATAACTTAACTAATTCAATTAGACAACCTACACTTATTTACACCACTTAGAAGCAGTTACAGCTGCTCTCTGCCTACAGAGGTGCATGGAGGAGGAGCTGGAATGTTCTCCAAATATCACCATCCCCGAAAAAATGAATGGAGAAGCAAGGATACAAGGAATCCCACAACCATATCACAAATGTGTTTAAAGGAGGTAACCTTCATACTTATCACAAAGAGCTCTAATGCTTGGGAAAGAACTATTATGCAGAAAAGGCGTAAGAAAACAAATATTCCAGCATAGAGCCAAGTTCTATTCTGAAACAATTCACAAGCAATGGGCAATTACATTAAATAACTACTGTTGGAGAATTTTGATTTAGTACCTAAAATTTCAAACAGAACATAAAAAAAAAGTATTTACCAGACACATTTATATCAAGCCAGTCATCAGCATTACAGCGAGATCCTCCACCTTCCTTGAGAGACGTGAACGGCTCAATGGATGCGATACTCCCGTGCTCTAATTCCTGAAGGCAGCTCTCCTTCTGCTGTATTTGTAAGGCTCTGTTTGCATCTTCTATATCTATGAAATCATCACTGAAATCTTCACTCAAGTCATTCTTTTCAGAGGACGACAAAGAAGATATAGATATTTCATCTCCGTCATCACTCATACACATGACTTTGGACCCATGTTTCCCCAGACTTTCATGCAGGCCCTCATCAGATCCTGTTCTTTGAGCACTGCACTCTATAATACTGTTTTTCTCAACTGCCCTGTTAATATTTGTTGAAATTTCAGAGCTCTCCACGGTGTGTGAGTCAGGAGAGGTACTTTTGCTGCCATCCACAGCAGCATTCCCAGCAAACCGCTGCCTGGTAGGCTTGAGCAGAGAAGGACGACTTAATCTGTATCCAAAGGAAGGTGCTGACCCAGATCCATTTGACAGTGGGGGTTTCTTGGAACAAGGAGCTGACACACCAGAGTACGGTCTGGTAAACCCATACTTGATCGGTTCATTTCCATTGGGTACATCCAACTGACATGCGTTTCTTGACAGCAAAGTAGACCTCTGAGACGTCCTGGCAGCCACATTTTGACTATGATAAGGCCTTGTAAGATCCACAGCTTTATTAAAGGAATGTGACCTGGTTAGAGATGCAGTGGGAAGGAAAGAATTCTGAATGGAATGTGAGAAACTTTGTGATCTTACCATTTTTTCACAGGAAGAAGCCTTGCTATTGTCTGTAGATTGTGCTAGGCTTTCTCCTGAACTTGTCCTTGTGGCACTGGAATTTGCTCTAGGTCTCTGCAAACCTACCACCAACCTATTTCCATAAAATCCATTTAAATTTGATCTTGGAGCACTGAGTCCAGAATACGAGGTCCTTCCTGACAGGGTACCTTTGGTGAATTTAGCTGAACTAGAGTGTCCAGGTAAAGACTTTGGATTTAATTCCTCAGTAGAAGATACAAACATATTGGTTTGCTTTGCTGCTTTTGATGCAACCGAAGCAGGACTGTTCAAACCCACCCTGAGCTCATCGTTGCCCAATGCTCCTTGAGATTGAGGGTACTTCTCCGAATCGATTAATTTTTCACTGCAGTTGCGTTTAGAGTTGGCCTCTCTCCCATTTTGATCGTTAAGCTGATATCTGTTAGACTTTTTCCAGTTGAAAGAGAAGGAAGACATGCGGACAGTGCCATTGTGCTTGCTGAAATTTTTGCCCCCATTACTCCCTGCTAAGTTGACGGCCGTCCCGTTGGGCACAGGTTGCAAGACACTCCCTAAAGTTTTCGTTCCATATTTCGGTAGCCTGGAAACCAAGGATGTCCTGGTTTGATTTTTTTCTTCCATGAGCTATTGGGTACATTGGTCCTTAAAGGGTGCTTGAATCTAAGAAGGAAAAAAACCCAAAACAAACGTTAAACCTGGAGTACCCACACATTAAACAACGTAGTTTTATACACATCTGCATCTGTGTGCTTCCTACATTCCTGTGCCTGACTGTACCATGGGGATAAAAGGCAACCCGTACACGTTTTGTGAACTCCAGAGAAATATCTGCCACCAGAAGTTATTTGGCAGTAATATGTTCTTCAAGTCACAGCTCCCTCCCCCAGCTTTCCTTCTCTACATAAACTGCCTTTTCCTTCCTTTTGAAATCTATAAAATAAACTCAAAAAGGGGTTAGGTTGGATTTTTTGGTTTGGTTTTTTTTTTCCATTTACCCATTTTGACCAGCAAACTGAACTTTTTGACTGTGTCCCAATTATTAAATTACAAACTTTGATATCTAGTTTGGTTTTTTTTTAAAAAAGCCACAAATATGCATAGCACAAACTGTGGTCAGCAATGTAAACCTGCAAAAACAAAATCAGACTGAAAGCTAATATTTTGAGATTATTTTCTGTTTCTCCAATGTCTATGTTATAACACAGGAAATAATCACTCATCATATACCCTCACCAAAAAAATTTTTTTCCCAGACCTTACTGATATCCCCAAATCAAGATTAAAATTCCTAGTAATTTTTTTTTCCTCTTTGTATGGAAACTCCAGCCTATTTCGGAAATCTACTTATTCATGTACAAGACTTGAAGTGCAGGGCAACAGTTGCATGAGGTCAGTGTTAGTGAGTGTATTCCAGAGTTTGACTTCTGTGCAGCGATGCACTAACACAAAATCCCAGCTAACAAAGTGTGAGATAAAAAGATCTTTGTAGAATTCATACATTCCCTTGTATCTTGAATTTTGCTTCCATCCACCTGATTTGGAATACTCGACTATACTCTTTAATTGAAGATTTGTTATATCTCAACTTACAGTCATGTCATTTTGGTCTATTTTATATCAAACTTAGTTTAAAAAGCCATTTCTGCTTTACAGACATATCGTTGCCTCAAAAACTTTTGCCTTGAGAATTGTGATCTCCTTGCTTTTGATATGCTTTTTGTTTCTTCCCCACTCGTGAACATTTCCAGCCCATGGTTTGGATAACTAACTGTGCCTGTACACCCTTTTGTACAGCACCAGTCTGCTGGTTTGCCTGACTATACAATACAATCTTGTCTAAATGCTATTATTAAAGGCTTGTAATTCCGACACCACCACCTTGAGAAGTCTCCAAGTTTCAATGTTCCATCTTAAGACACATTTTAGCCTTTTGTTAAATTCTGTATTTGCAAGACCAGGTTTCTGAGGGTTTTTTTAGGACAATTGTACAAGGGTACCTTGCCTTTGCTAGCCTGGGTTTTGTTTTTATCAGTTCCACGCACTGGTCTTACAATGGCGTAAAGACAGAATTTCAGTCACTCATATGTTATTCCCTGAAACCATTACCCATATTTTTCTTTTCCCAGACCCATACATGTCTGGCAGACTGCAAAAAAATGAAGATTTTTAAACCATGGCAATCACGATGAGAACCAACACATAGCAAGTAACATTACACTTATTCAAAGTACAGAAATTATCTTGTGTAACCACAGCAAGCATCACCTTAAAGTGAGTCACTCCCCAAGCTGCAAGACCTCACTAAGAAACGCTTCAGATAAAATCAAAGTGGCATTAAATTCATGCAAACTGAAGTGCCCTTAAGATTTTGGTAGTGAATAGGATGCCCCAGAGCATCACTTCTGGAAGGAGATTTACATTGCAAAGATAGAAGGAGAAATGTACTGGAGACATGGCTTTTAGGGGCTCCTAACTTGTGAAAACACCAGAATCCACATCCTACAACTGGCAGGGCTTTTCTGTTTTCAAATACACAAATCCCGAGTTTTCAAATACTCAGGGAATCCTTGCACATCAGAGACAGAACCCTCACCCAGGTGTACAAAGAAGCACATAATTCTCTCCCCATCCCAAAACAGCAGAACATTTTATTTATCATGTATGATATCTGGCTCTATGTGGATTTAGGTGTCTAATGTTAGATTTTTGCCTACAGTGTACCTGCAAACTTTGCAAAGGAAAATACCATTATGCTTTAATACCAAATGTCAAAGATATTTACTTTATGTCAACTATATACAGTAAAGGCAATAAAGTAGACCTTTTTTTAAAAAAAATAACTCCATGAACAAAAAATGGCCTTTAGCATCCAGATTAATTCATTCCCAGCAAGCATCAGAATCCTCAGATCCCTCAGAAGATAACCCAACTCAAAAGAAAAGGCAAGTCTTGTAAAGAAGTCTTCCAAATTAAAAAAAGTTAAATTAGAAAGCTATTAATTTAACTTCCATGCTTTATGGACAATTCCCTTTTCACATCTGTCTACCATCTCTTAGGTGACTGCAAAATTTAAATGAGGCCCTTTAATTAGATTACTTTAATCCTCCACCAAGTGCTGCAAATTAAACTTGAAAAGGAGACTTTTCAGAAGGGTACTTGCTCATTTATCCTTGATTAGGCAAAGATAGCACATTACCTTCATGAAAACTGTACTGACTGCTTAAAACACTTCAGATAATTAAATTAAAAGACAAACAATACTGTCTGTATTTTATTAGCTACTTAACTGTAACTACTGTGCCACCTTTTCAAATTTGGGTTACATTTGTTTTATTGAAATACAACGGCATCAATAAACACCAAAACTTAACAGTATCCCGTCTGGCAGATTTTTCCCAGAAAATGGGAAACTAAGTTCTCTAAAATATCATTAATCTTGACATATATTTACTGCTGAAGATTACAGTATCCTAACAAAGAAACTCCTTATCAAGCACCACAGTACCTGCAAGTTATAGCATGATTTCTGCATCCCAAAAAATTCAGGTTCAATGTAATTTAAATTGTAGTCTGCTGTATTATAAAGAAATTCAAACTATTTTTAGACTTAAGCAATCTATGGATTTTTAAAAACAGACATTTGGGCAAACAAGTTTTATATTCTTTGCCTTGGGAAATATACTATCTGGTGCACACAAGCCTAATCAGGAATTAAGCTAATTATAAAGAGCCTAGCCTTACATAATGATCCAGGGAAAAGGAATTAAAACTCACAGACCCTCTCTGAAGTATAATCTGAATTAACTGAAAAGCTGCTACATCCTTACCTTCAAGGATATTCAAGATCCTGGTGATAAGCAAAAGGATATTCATTCTCACTCTCCTTTGTACTTTCTCTATAGGATTATTTACACCACAACAAAATCCTCCACCATTAGTTTCAACTAGAAAGCAAAACACTGACTCTTACTTCCTTCAGTTTGTTTCAACACCCCCAGGAAGGCAGTTTCCTATACAATAGCTTCTCAGCTAAGTTCAGCTTTGCATCTGAGACTCTGCCCTATGTGTTGTGGAATGATTATTACAACAGAAGACAGCTTAAGGTTCGTACATTTCAAAGTTTGGGCTCCTTAAAACGTTGTGATCCCTATGATCCACAGCACCAGAGAGCTAACAGCATTTTCAAGTTCCAGACTGCCATCAGTGGGACTGAATTCTCCTCCTATTGTCACAGCAGTGTGGAATATAGAGCTGCTGGGTGAGGTATATCTGACAGACTGGTGACAGGCGAGACCAATTCCATTCTGCAGACCCACTGCTATGCCAACAGCTCCAGATTTATGTTTTATTCCCAGGAGTTTAAGTGCACGTGCATTTCAACTCTGTCCTGTGCATGACTCACTTACAAAACCACCTCTCTCTATATCTCTGGGTTTTAGCACCACAGCTTCTTGTTTATGTATTTGTTTTTCTATTCAGGACACACAGTATGAAGATCTTTTCACCACTGATTTGTGGTGAAACTTAAGCATACCTTAAGAACTATTTTTCTTAAAAATGTAATTAAAAATGCATTAGGGCAGTTATGTGAATGTATTGTATTTCCACCAGCATAGGGAGGTATTGAATGACATAAGGGAAAAATCAGGGAGGCCCCTGCAACAGATGCAGCCAAAGGCTTCTTTATCATGTACTTAAGAACACTGCAAGATGGGGAGCATGGCTGCAAGTCAGTTTTAGCTTTAAGAGAACCAAGGGAGCTCAGGAGAATGGAAGAAACTAGCAGGAGATCTGCCTAGCAAACAACTGCTCTGAGAAGGACAAGCACTGGGGAATCAAGGATCATGAGTCCTGAGGCAGTTTTGCATGCTGTATGAATGACAGTGAATCAGAATACAACTCGAAATTCTGATGGCTCCAAGACTGAACTTGGAGTATTTACAACTGGCATATATTTTATGTTGTTTACCCAGCACAGACTGGTTTCAGTTCAGTCAAAAAAGCCGCTTATTCTGAACTGCAAGATCCAGTAAAATTTACCAGCTCTACAGTAAAATCCTCCAACCCTGCCTTACTTCTCCTCTCTTCAGTTTCTCCAGAACTCCTCTTGTCTTGAATCAGTGCCCAATGCTTTATGAAGGCATCCATGAATTTTAGCCTCTCTCCCTTTCCTATGTCCAAGGTGCAGTGGTTAACACCAGCTTCCTAGACTGTCTGCTTTCTGAGGGTACCACTGCCATGAAGCACAGCAAGAAATTCCAAGACACTCAGTGCTTATTGTTCTAATTCTCTGCAATCACCTTGTTCTTCTGTGTCTGAAGTTGTGAGATTGTTTTCAAATCCCAAGACAGCTTAGAGGAAAGTCCTTTTCTATTCTTCCTCCCCCAAGCTTATGATGTTCTACCCACTTGTAAGGGTAGATCTATCAAACACCAAGCAAACCAGTTATCCAAGCTGCTCTTGTGCTGAATTTTACTTACTGTCAGTCAGAATGCACTAGGACAAAGAACATGATAATGAATAAAGGGAGAAGAAGGCAAGAAATACGTCATGAAGAGATTGAGGTTTCTGTATATCTAACATTAAACAATATCTTCAGTCAATACAGCAAAAAAATGTGACATCTCTTACATCTTTAAAGGCGTTGTTGTTCTTCGTCAGAGCAGGGTTTCTTAATGCGTTGTAAGGCAAGAGGACACAAGCACTTACTGGAGAAAAAGAAATAGTGAAATGCAGCTCTGTTTTGTAGAAGAAAGCTCCCAAAATAGTCCCAGAATAAAAAACTCCATTCACATCCCTAAGGGCCACACTCTCAATTCACTCTGCCATTAATGCTCTTTACACTGAGCACCTCAAGGAAGCAAAAAAGGGCTAAGTGCTATCTGCACAGACATGTATGCTTTGTAATCATTTGCCCACTTGTGCTTTGCATATTAGCAAAACAGAGACTAAACACTTCAAACCCCAAATCTTTACATCAAGCATTACCAAAAGGTTGAAACAAAACAGGATATGAGTTATCATAAACTCCTTTAAGATTTTATTGAAAGAATGTCATATAAATTTTATCTGCAAGATAGCAGTCAAGGTCTAGATGCTTCGCCAGCTGCAGCAAGGAGCAGCTTCAGCACAAAGAAAAGGAGATGGAAGATGATACCTGGGGGTAGGGTTATATTACTCCCAATAAAATAGAATATCAGAGTCTGCAAAAAGGAAGAAAGAGAATTAAAAGTACACTTTCGCACTCCTCATAAATGTTACTGCAGATTGTTATAGTTCATTCATAAACAGACATGAAGTGAAATGACAGTTTCTTCTGCATTAGAAAATGACAATGAAGCTTAACTGTTCTCAGGGACAGAGGTCAGCCAGCAACTGGAATAAACCATTGGAGAGGCACCACTCCTCTCTGAAGCTGCTATTCATCTGATGTATCCTCTTTGAGGAAATCATCAATTCCCTTCCTCAAAAGACCTTTTTAAACCTGGACTAGCAAAGTCAACTCTGCACCTGCTATAAACACCACACAGCCCCTGCATGACCAGCTCTAAAGCACATGACCTTAACCACAGCATGGCTGTCACCAGAAATCCAAAGGACACAAGGTGCAGCTGACAGAGCACTTGCATTAGGTGTGCTGACCCCAAGAACACCAGGAGAGGTGGGTGGGATACACTGTATCCAGAAACAACTGACATCAAAAGACACAGTCATGGATACATTATCCAGCTCCAGTGCAGAAACACTTCTCCTAGAAGGAATTAAATTATGTGGATTACTTCATTTGTTATGTCACACAACAAACAGCCTTCTGTGAACTGAACTAATTCAAGAGACTCAATAACCTCAGTGAGCAAGTGAAGCTTCCTCACTAGGGTTGCTTAAAACTGCTTAAACTGCGAAAGACGCATTGTTCTGAAGGTCTTCGCTGGAGACACAAAGAGCCTTTATTTGCTTCAACTCTTTGATGACACTTTAAATTGTTACCAAATTTGCATGGATAATAAATAGAAAGGGGAAAAACCAAAGTAAGGACAGACAGTACCTGCCTGCCTGACAGATCTAATGCCCTGCAACCTAAAGACAAAGCCACTCAGCTACAAAGAAGCAAAAAACTATTGTGCTCCTCAAGCATTTCCCACCATCACCTCCCACCACCCCCAAAAAACCCCAAACAAACATACACGTATATCTAGGCTCCTCAACTCTGCTGTCTTAACACTCCCTTGTATTGGGCAAGATTTCAGTGGCAAAATAAGCCACAATTGTGTATATGCCTGTGTGTGTGTGTGTGTGTACATACATATTGGAAAGACTCTGATCTCTCCCATCAAAGCCTTCTAAGGTTTCTCAAACAGGTAAATATACCCTGATTTTGGCATTCTTACATGGCTAACAAGGCAGAAGGCAGTCAGAAAGATATCTTTCAGAACAGTTTTAAGGTGACATTCTTTGTATATAAATTTTATGCTGTAGTTAAGACTCACTGAAAAACCCCAAACATCAACTGCAGTCTAAAATTAAAGCTTTCTACAAGTGAAATGGCAGATCTTGATCTCTCCTTTCAAAAATTTTGTGACTGTGTCAGCATCAAAACAACTGACAGCAGAAACAGGGCACTGCTTTTGCTGATGGTATTAGTCCTTCAGCAATAGCATTTCACACTGGTAATTTAATCTGCCTTGTAAGAATAAATCCAGAAAGATCACATCTGTCTCAAAAGCAATGTCATACTGCAAACCAGCAGGAATCACCTGCTGTTCTCTGGCAAATATTTCACATAAAAAGAGAGGAGCATCCTTTTTTTCCTCAGCACTACCCACTGTCACCAAATGATTCAAACACACCATTCCCACCACTAGGTCTCCTTGGAAAGACTTCACCATTGATTCAGTAACCAACTCCAGTCAGCCTCCAGTTACCGTTTTTTACTATTTATGTACCTACAGCAGGATTTTCTTGCTGATAAGAACAGGCAGGCTGAAAGCCAAGTGAAACTTGAAATGCACCTGATTTTAACTGGAAATATCCCTTTTGGAATGCCATCTTGTTCATCCTACCCCTCTAGTTTTTCAACTGATGAATCTTCCCCATGGAAAAACACTGAGATGCCTTGAGTTAGAACCATCTTACAGTGGTACAAACAGGTATTTTTCAATATGTATTTTGTAATGATTAAATAATGACTAATGGCAGAAACAATAGTGCCTGTCTGAACCACTGCTCAACAGTTTATCTATGTGGGTATTTAAAGATTAAGAATTTCCATTAGTTTAAATCTGCAAGGAGGCTGTGCTTTCCACCAACACCAAAGCTTTTCCCCCCCTGCAGCCACATGTGATCATTCCTTCTCCTGCTGCCTGAGCAAGAATTCCTGTTATAGGTTAAGCTGAATGACAAACGGAATAATTGGAGGAGACTGCATGTAATTCATAGAGCCACTGGTGCTGAGATATCTTCTATAAGCCTGAAGAGGTTCACAGGTGATAACTGAGCAAGATTAGACAAGATGAACCAGAAGGAAGACAGAAGAAAATAGTTCTGAGATCTTTTCTACATACTGCTAATGCTATTTTAACATAGTTTAGCTTTTTACATAAGATCACAATCTTCAGGCAAGAACATGTCAACACATAGCTACACATCTAAAGGAAAAAAATCACTGGTAAATCAGCCATTGCTGGATTAAAAAAAATACCAGAAAAAGGACTGACAAAGAAAATCTTTAACGCTACTATAATGAAACATAGATGGTGAATCTTGGATAAGCTGGAAATGTTACACAAATCATGATATTTCTCTAGGTTTGGATCATGGCACTTCAATGCCCAGATTCAATTCTCCATACAGTTCTGCCAGCCAATTTTATTTTAAAGGTGAGAAGTCCAAAAATCCTGTTGTCTCCTGTGGCAGCCTTAAAAAAAAAAAAATGTACCAGGGAGAGGATAATCAGAGCAAACATGCAGTGTGACTTCCTCAACTTTCAGCTGCTTTCAATTCATAGGATTTCTTGAATTTGACACAGCTTGTTTAGGAACCCTCCACAGATCTCTTGTCCACTATCTTGTGTAACCTGCTCTTGAGCCCCCAAACTTTCCACCCATGACTGCCTTAAGCATGGAGTTCCAGAGCCCTGCTAGTAATTCTTTTAAAGGTTATTTCACTGTCCTGCACAGATTCCCAAGGAAAACTACTAAAACTACTCGTAAACTCCCTACATCGCAAGAAGGGGCCACTGATTTCTGCTCTCCTTGCTAACAAACATAGCAATTTGTTTCACATCCACGTGCTTTCAAGAAGACCCTGTATTATTTGAAGTTTGACTTCACTTTAACATCCACCCTTAAACAAAAATACTGTTGTATTACAGCTTTCAGCTGAAACTTGATGATTTTTGAACCACATGTTCTAAGTATCACTTTCTTGCTATTGAATTTAATTCCATTAGTGCCAGACACATCCAGCTTCTGGCTATTCCACTGCTATAAATCAGTTCCCAATCTCAAAACCAAACTCCCTAAAAATATTTGAGTACCAAACAACTTGGCATAACAAACACCAGTATGTTTTTCCCACAGACTGGCAGCCTGTATTTGGTGTTTTCCTACCAATTTTCTGATACACAGCTATCCTGGAATGTACTTATCGAGGTCAGTTTCCTGGGAAAAAAAAAAATTCTCCAAGAAACTGCCACTTGTAACTTCAGTTACCAGCCACAGTTTGTCCACAGGATCAATTTCAGTTAGTCATCTATGCTTATTATTACTAAAATTTACAGGAAAGTGATAAATATAATTTTTTTGGCTAATCAAGATCTCAAATTTAGTCATTGTAAAGTTTTATTTTCATAAATTACCATTTCAGAAAGCTTTCATGATTAAAAGATGGGTTTTTTCTCTTTTTAACTCTGTTTACTGATGGACAAGGCTATGCAGGTTGAAAGATAGTAGCAGGAGACTTGAGGAGAGGAGCACAAACAGTAGCAGCTTGGGCCTTGCCAAATTCCCACCTATGTAAGTCTGCCTTACTGAGATGCAAAAAAGCCATAGCATCCCCCAACTCATCAAAAATACATATCAACATGTCTATGTAATAATTTTAACATAGAAGAACAAAAAATGCATTTAAATAAAGCCTATCTTTAACACAATTTACAAAAAGAACATGAGTTGGTTTTGTATCTCAGTAATCCACACTGTACTGAGAATCTCTGTATCCATCCAGAAGAGATTCTGGAGTGTCCAGCTTAAAATACACGGTATTACTGAGGCAGGAGAAACCCTTGTGCTGTGTGTGTCACTGGTAGGGTTTGGGGACTTGGCAGGGAGCCAGCTCCAAACCATATCATCTTTTAGTGGCCCTCAAACCATTACAGTCACAAACCACCTGAATTGATTAGCCTAAAAGCACAGAATTTCTTTGGCTTCAGGGAATAAATAATTTGCAATTTAAGAGTTATTCCTGATCTATACTCGTTCAACCACCTCATCAAAGTAAATCCTTACCAGCCATTTCCTCTGGCTAGGAAGCCAAGCCCCCTTGCAGCCAAAGCCTTGCCAACATTGCCCACACTTCGATCAAGGCCATTAAAATGCACTCTGCAGAGCAGGATCTCAGCTCAGCACAAAGTGCTCGTGCAAAAAGTCATTTTACTGAGAACTTGTGACATCAGTTCCCCATGTGACCAGGGTTAAGCACTCCCACCCTGAGAAGACTTTCTTCCTTTAATTACTTTAGGATATTATCAGCAGAACTGTTGCAGCTGGATCCTCCTTTTAGGATTGAGAAGAGCTGCTGAGCAAAGTCCAGATCTCTGAAAATCCAGCTACTTTTGATCAAGGAGGAAACAACATTCTCAGAATGTTTTCCAAAATGCACCTATTTGATAGCAGTTTAAGAGTGACCTGGAGTATGTGTCCCAAAGCTATAAAGAAATGCAAAGACCTGTCTTGCCCAGCTAAACTTCAACTTTGGGATAATTATTTTAACGCTGTTAGAATTTTACTGTGACATACATGTGTTCAGGCATCCAGAGATTTACATAAGCTATTTTTTATTGCTCCAACTGAAACACAATACAGGATTTTAAACCTAATTATCGCAAGCACCATTAGTATTTTGATCTCCTTAGTGCTCCTGTTGGCATGGAACTTAACCCTGCCTGAAAGCTTCTAATTAAGAAGATGGTGCTGCTGTTTACACTTCCAAATAGCGGCTAAAAGAGAACACCACAACCACTGCTCCAACTGGCTACCTTCTGTTCCTTCAACTCTTACACATTTTGAGACACCAACACTTTCTAACAATTTCAGGCAAGCAGTGTTCATCTGAAGATTGATGGCATGATGGTTTTTTTATCCAGAGAGCCTGTGCCAACACTTCTTACTAACTGGTTTATTCCAAATAACCAATCCCTCTTATAGGATGATCAGGTCCAAAAGTAATGGATTTTACTCCAATGAGCTTTTACATGAACAGTTCCATTAAACAGGATTACTCATTAGTATAACAATACATTAAATGAGATCATTATGTTAATTGAGACATTTACTATTCATTTTTTCCTGTATTCATATACAGGAAATTATTCAGTTCAAAAACTCGAGGTGTCATAGTGGTCAAAAATATCAAACATGGAAGTCTTCTAAACCCAAAACATTTCTACTGTTTCAACAGCTTTGCAGTTAGAAGACAATACTGTGCAATTTTTGAAGCCTAAACATTGGTATTTTTATAACGAAAAGTACTGTCCATGAGGAAAAATTAAACTTTTACTTTAAAATCAATTTTTCTACCCTAAGTTGTATATTTACATAAATCCTTGACATTTAGGTAGCTGGTTATTACTAATGTTCATTTGTTAGGCAATCACGTCTTCAGCTTGGAGGCATTTAATTCAAAATGGGCCTGAGTTATGTGATCATTATACACATGAGAAAACATCTGGCAAATTTCATTCAGTATCAACGAACAATACAAATATTTACTGCCTCACACTAACCTGATGAAGAGTTTTGTATATCTGACTTCCTCAAACACAAAATATTTAAAGTTTCAGAGAATATGTAAAGTGGTTCTCAATTATAAAAATGTAACAAAATGAGACCTTACGTCCAACTTCACTTTTAATACCTTCACAACAAAAAATTCTGCTCTGCCTCAAACTGAGGCTCAAAGCCTGCAGACACTAAGAACAAACCTGCTAAAAAAACGAAGTACAGACCCTGCAAGTAGAACCAAATCCCCTGAGAAGTGGTCAACATCTTTACACGGAGAACCAGATCGACAATCCTTACCTTAATTTGTTGTCTGGCCTGGACACTAAGGCTCTGCTACAGCACAAAGTTCCCATGCAGTTTTGCTTTCTTTAACCGAAGATAAAGGGCTCGACCTCCTCCAGCTCAAAGTTAAAGGCTGAGGTTGCCTACGTTTCATTGTGTGCCAAAGTACATCTGACAGAACGCGACGTGAACAGCAGGCTCTGGGTGACGAAAGCAGAGTCTCGGTGTCATTAAAGCGAAATCACCACAACGAACACAACATCCCCTCGGTACAAACCTGAACAGCTAAACTGGATACTCCACCATCATTATTATTATTATTATTATTTTCTACCGTTACTATCCTTCTTTTTTTCGCTGTTGTCACTGAACAACCACACACTGGGTACTTTTGCTCCTTCCCCTTTTCGGAGACGCAAAACCTCGAGATACACAACCTCGAGATACACAACCTCGAGATACACAACCTCGAGATACACAACCTCGAGATACACAA
>JAWWLV010000180.1:6527181-6542347 GCA_035041135.1 Platyrinchus mystaceus | reverse complement strand
GGCCGCCCCGCCCCGCCCGCGGCCATCGCCCCTCAGCCCCTGAACCCCTCAGCGCCCGAGCCCCTGAGCCCTTCAGCCCCTCAGCCCGCCCGGCACCGTGTGCCAGCCCGCCCCAGCCATTACCCAGCCCGCCGGCACAGCCGAGGGCAAGTGAGCGGGCCTGCGGGCGTGCCGGCCCTCCCTGCGGCATCATCGAGCCCTCAGAGCTGGAAGAGACCTTTAAGGTCGTCGAGTCCAACCGTCAGCCCAGAACTGCCTCTGTGACCCCCAAAACACTAAACCCCGTCCCCCAGCGCCGGATCCAGGCACCGTGCTCGTCACAGCAAGGCTGGGGGTCTGACCCCCTCATGGGCCATTCGTTTAGGAGCTGGACTCGATGATTTTTGTGGGTCCCTTCCAACTCAGAATATTCTGAGAACCCTCCAGGGATGGTGACTCCGCCACCTCCAGTGCCTGACCACCAAAACAATTATTTTTTTTTTCTAATATGTAACTTTAATCTCCCCTGTCTCAGCTTAAAGCCATTTCCTCTTGACTCACTGCTGGCACAGCAGAAGAGACCGGCCCCCCCCTCACTGCAGCCTCCTTTCAGGTGGTTGTGAAGAGTGATGAGGTCCCTCCTGAGCCTCTTCTTCTTGAGACTAACCAACCCCAGCTCCCTCAGCCCTTCCTCACAAGACGTGTTTTTAAACCTTTCACGTGCCTTGTTGCCCTTTATTGGACTCGCTCCAGGACCTCAATGTCCTTTTAAAGTGAGGGGCCCGAAGCTGAACTCAGCACTCGAGGTGCAGCCTCAGCAATGGGGATGATCACTGCCCTGATCCTGCTGCCCCCACTACAACCGAGAGCACTCGCAGGAGAAAGGACCCACGGATGACTCAGCTACGTGAAAATCCCGATGGACTCTTGCAGTCAACCATGGGAGACCAGGCTCTCTCCATGCTGGTGCTCACAGAATGAACTGAGAGTTTAATTTCCTCAAATTTTCTGCCCGTGCTAGGAATTAGAAGGCACTGACAGAAAGTTCAGGAAATTCCGTGCTGGTGGTTACATTAGATGGATCAGGGTAGTTTCAGTGATTCACTATTTACATCGCACTGCTCTGCCTTGGGGCTTGTGTTTCTGCATCTCACCCAGTTTGGGACTTTCATCTTTGTGTTGTCACAGCATTTCAGCATCTGTATCGCTGTGCTTCAACTTCAGGGATTAAGAGTTTCTTTCCTTTCGAAAGTTTTTCTCTCAAAAATTTTTCCAAGTTTTTACCTGCCTGCTTCTCCAGGCCTCCCAGAAGGGAGGAAGATGAGCAGTAGCTTCAAGCTACATTTGTGCAGGAAAAAAACCAACACCCTTTAATTGATAAGCTTTGTTCACCACAGCCTCTTCACTGGAAGTTGGGCAGATGTCAGCACAGGCATTGCAAGTGCCTCCTCATCTTTCTAGACACAGGGCATGAAGACACCAGTACATTTGTCCCATAGGCAGCAGAAAGACCTTTTAGAAGAAACAAGGAACAAGAACTGAAACTTTTGTATGTCTTTTTGCCTAAACTTAAATGTACCAGCCACATTAATGCATTTATTCTTAAAACAGTCTGAAACATAATGACTCCCCTGTGGTACAGGAAGGAGGAAAAAAAAAAAAAGGCAACCAGAGAGATTAAATCTCTTGCTCAAAGCTGAAGAGATAGCAAAGCCAGGAAATGAACTCAGATTTCCTCAGTCAAGCATCAGTGCTTTAACCACACAATCATCCTTTCTTGCAGTCGTTCTCAGCTTCTGAGCATCAACTGCATTAACATAGATTTGATTTTTCCCTATTTTGTTCATCAAAACGACTTCACTGTTCCCACTAAAATTTCCTCCAAGTAACTTTCTTCTCTATTTCCCTCCCAAAAGTAAAAGAAATTATATTACAGACTCACTTAGGGGGGTGAAATGATATTACAGACTCACTAGGAGAGTCTTAAATTTCCCACTGCCTGTCTGTAGGCATTGGCAGGTGTTTCTTCAACGCCAACATTTGAACATCAGCTCACAAAGCAATTGAGCAGCTTCTGTGGTGCATCTCTGAGGCAGGCACCCAAAGGCACAGTGGAGGAGATGAAGGAACAAAGATCAGGGAACTGGGAACCAGCTGTAACCAGCACACAGGAGGCACATAAGCTGTGTGTGCTGACCTGGAAGTGGTGGTATAATTCATACTTTTATTATCTGCAAATGGTTATGAAACAGAACTCTGAAAGAAAAGTGCATACATAAAAGAAGAAAACACCTAGAGATATTTTAGGACAGATTTGAGAACCTCCACTATCTGTTTAGACATGTAACACATTTTCACATGTTTATATAGGCTCTTTAGATTAAGATCCAGTCTTGAAGCAGAATTCATAGTTTTTGAAAATTAATTTCAAAAAAGGGAAGCATTAATATACAACTCCAGCTTCTGACTCAGAAGATAGTGTTATCCCTCCTACTGGCAGACTGCAGACTGAGACCTAGCTATGATCAAGTGCAGGATCTTTTCTTGCAAGTTTAATATTTGATATCTTCAGCTTGAGGTCTTCACCTTGCATTGATTTTACACTAAATTGATTTAAATGGGTCTTATATTACGCTGGGAGATGGACTAGAAGCTTATTATCCCCTTCACTCACTGGCATTGTGCTTCTTCCAAAACCCAGAGACAGAGCAGTGGGTAAAACACCAACCACACCAGCTGCACTGCTGGATGTGCAGTTAGTGGTGTTCACACAAATATTCTCCCAGCCCCAGCAGTTACAGGCCATGGACTCCACTCCAGTGGAAAAGGAAAGGATTGTTCAAATCTGACTGTGTAACAGAGTTCTGTACTGTACAAAATCTGAACTGGATATTTCTCATCCCCTGCATTACAATGAAGCTGAGTTA
The DNA here is from genome assembly GCA_035041135.1 of Platyrinchus mystaceus. Lineage (NCBI taxonomy): Eukaryota > Metazoa > Chordata > Aves > Passeriformes > Tyrannidae > Platyrinchus > Platyrinchus mystaceus. The sequence goes on along the minus strand of JAWWLV010000180.1, from coordinate 6,539,441 downwards.
GTCTGCCTGAGTTAAGATCATCTGCAAACGAGGACAGCCTTCTTCCTTACATCAAGTCATTAAAATCATCTGTGCCATGGTGTCCATAAAAAAATCCTTGCTCAGTAGCTGTGACTGCTGCAAAGTAACCTGTTCACAATAATTTCACTTTTTCTTTCTGCGTGCACTGTCTCTTACTGCATTCAAACATGTTCTCCTTATGTGCTCATTTTACATTATCTGACACATGAATTGTATTTCCTCTGTTTGCATTCTTTCTAGTTCAAGAGGGCTAAGCAGGCAGGTGACACCACCTCTTTACTATTATTAAAGTAATAATTTATCCATTGTGGGCATTTTATTTTTACAAAATACTGTATCATGGATCCTTACTTATTCACAAACATTCAAAACCAGAAAAACAGAGGTTGGAATGAGAAAGAATATACTCCCTGGGGGTCCAGGTGGACTTTTGATTAAATATATGACAGTACATGAAGTTGGTTAGGGATTGAAATCATTCATTTCAAAATGCCTCATGATTCTGTAAAATTTATTCATTGACAGGTATCAAAAAATGAACTGTCAGCTGCCTTCTTAATCTTCTCTTTACCAATAATTCTTTCATTAAGAAATACATCCTTTATAGTTTCCAAGTTTTTTCCAAGTTTTTTTATATTTTCCAGATTTTATTTTGACACTGAGTCACTGTCCCCAGACTTACCTATTTTGTTTTCAACTTCTTGTAGTTTTAAAACTACGCATGTAACTTCATTTTTGTACTACCTTAAAATTATGTACTAAAACTAATATTTCAAGTTGATGAACTTGTTTGCTGAGATAATAAAAAAGGAAAACAATGGGCTAGTGTCACATGCAGAAATACTTAGGTGAGTGTGTTCAGATGTGTGTGTATATATTATTTACATACATGATGTCCACAGGTAACTAAACTTCATACCATTCTGCAATAAATAATTGTGTAAGAATAAAATAATTAATAGGAAATTCTGCTTGGTACACGTTGAGGTCTTTTTAGTGGTTCCCCATCACTGCATCTTCTTTTGTGTACATATTGGAAAGCACAGAGATGAGCTCAAACTCATTTGGCTGAAATACACATTCACCTTGTCGCATTTAAGACTAAATCCTTTATTTTTCTTAGCCTCGAAAAATAATCCAAATTAAGTACCTGAACATTTGATATCTTTTCAGGCCTTAGTGCTATCTACCACTTGCTACATATTTAGGTAATATTTAAAGAAGGTACTATTTATATGAGGAATTGTTCATTGCCAGTTGACAGCTGCTTTGTTATTTAAATGATTGGCTCAGATATCTACCTTGGATGTGCAAAGGCAGTGTTGCTGTATCTATGGGTTTGGTGAGTGAAGGATGAACTGACCCTCCTTATCCTTCTCACGTTGGGAAAAAAGGGGAATTTACACCGGCCTAAACTGCTTTTATTCTTCAATCTGCCATTGAAATCTTAGGAAATCTTTACACTTTGCTGCTGCTGTGCCCTTTCTTCTGGGGCTGACCATGCGTGATGTTTCAAAACACTACGTTAGTCTGAGTAATTTAGACCTACTTAATCTAAATTATGTAAAGGGAGTAGTTAAACTATTTAAGAAGTCCAGTTAAAGCTGCTTCTAAAATAGTCAATTTTTTTTCTCTGTGTCTTCAGTGGCCACATTCCAACTGTACACACCACCTTTACAAACACAGAAATGCTCTTCTAGGCAGTGAGTAAAATCATGTTGCACATTTCTAACATCCAAATGCTCTGTCTTTCATTTATTTTTAAAGAAGATAATGCTTTTCGGTCTCTAACTTTTAAAACAAATTAGTGCATTATATATTTCATGTAAGTCTGATAAGGTTTCTTCTTAATGTGTCATTGCAACTTAATTTTTTAATTCACATAGGCTGAAGGGCCAAAGGAATACAAATACCTAACATTTCCATTATTCTGTGGGATTTTTGAGGATTCTGAAAGCAAAACCTCTTCTTTCAGTTTGATTTACAGCTATGGAAATTATTTCCTTCTGTATAATTAGAAAATATTCTAAATCAGGCCAGATAAAATTTTTTATTGCATTTTGTTACTGAAAGGTTGACTGATAATCTCAGAACTCAAAAAATAGCCTTCTACTAGTGACATTGCTAGGGGAATTTATCTAATGTGTGATTTTATTCTTGTCTGTGAAGTCATTCAGTTGCACAACAAATAAAATAACATACTTATGCTACTAATAATGGCCTCCAAATTTAACAGAATGAGAAAAGCTGACTGGAATTCCATAAAATCTCAGTAGAATTCAGTAGAAACCATGAACATATATTTGGGATTGTATGGCTTATCTTTACGAAAACATTGTTAAAAAAGATCCTGTTTTAAATGACTGCTAATCCTAAACTGGCTAATGTGGATAATTTGTGGGTTTGCTAATTTCATTATTTAATAACAGTTTAAATACTACAATCCTTAAAACATTTAATGAAGATGAAATGAAACCTTTCCTGTTGGTATAGCCAGTGCCCTCCATTTTCAATATCATTACAGTTTTTAATCCTGAGATTTGCAGAAGTTGTAATCTACTTATAATCAGCACACAGCCCAGTGGATAGTGGAGCAATAGAGCTATACATATTCAGAAATAAAATGTAGAAGGAAAGAAAGCCTCTAGGAAAAGAACACCTACAGTAAGAGCATCACATTTATGTGTTTGTTTTCATTTGATTGCTCAAGGTACAGCATTCATGTTAACATTCATTCACAGGGAAGACTGTCTGCATCACTCACAGCTGGAAATCAAGAGCTAAACATGATTCTTTTGCGTCTTGTTCAAAAAATATTTAGAAAGCACAAGACACCTGGATGGTGTGGTGAGCAAAGATCCCTACATGCTGTTAGCTCACAGTTCAGTGTGATATACAGAGCGCAGTTGTTCCTTTTCACCCCCACTGATGAGGCTGTACCTTGAACTGACAGACAGCTGAGACACCAGTTGGATTCTTGGCAAACTCGGTGTTACCCTCTCTGCTACAACACCCAGTCATTTCACCAGCCCTAACAATAATTTGATCATATGATGTTCCTTCAAATCTCTTTTAAACTAAATTCCTGCATTATCTCTGCGTCTGTTTCATTGTAACATTTGTGATTTTGCTTTAGAGGTTTAAGGAGTTGCCTTTGTAAGCTATAATTTTATTTCTTTAGGTACTGTTTTTACCAATGACAGATATTCTATAACATGGTGAGAGACTATATAAGAATCATAAAGTGACATCACAGAATGGTTTGGGTTGGAAAGGACCTTAAAGATCATCTCATTCCAACCTCCCTGCCATGGGCAGGGACACCTGCTACTACAGAACACTTTGCTCCAAGCCCCAACCAGACTGGCTTTGAACACTTCCAGGGATGGAGCATTCTCTGGGCAGCCTGTTCCAGTGCCTCACCACTCTCACAGTAAACAATTTCTTCCTTATATCTAATCTAAACCTGCCCTCTTTCAGTATAGGACACTTAAGACAGATATATACTATTTTGCATATAGCAAGGAGACATTAATGATTACAATACGTCCTCTGATCAACTTAATTATCTACTTCTCAGTGCACACGGATAACAGGAGGAAAGAAAACAGATCCTGCACTGTAGCTGTACTTCACAGGGATTTTGTCCACAGCAACCTGAAATGATGCGGCTACAAATCCTCCTGGAGAGGCACAGGGACAGCTCAGTCTCTCGCCTGGTAGATGCAGATCATATTCCACCTCCCTGATCTTGGCTCATCTCTCAGCCCACCCAGGAGTCCCTGCTGCCTGTGCACCACAGGACAATCCTTGGCTGAGCAGCTGGTTTATGGAGCAGCTGTACCTTGTGGAGGATTCCAGCTTAGCAGAAGCTGGCACAGGGAATACTTCCCACTTGCTCAGATGAATATATTTTAAGAGAAATCATACATTTTCCAAGTCTTGATTCAGCAGACTGCAGAAAGGAATTGATCAAACAAAGTGACATTGTTTCCATGAATGCTACTTCAGTCATGCTATTTTTTTTAGTATGCAACTAATTGGTTTCAGTTAACTTAGACACTTAAAGGAAAATACAAGCAGACCGTACCAGTAGCAAACAGCAGTTTCAAAACACAGGTCAGGACTTTAAAAATAGTTTTGTTCCATGTATGCACTTGACCCTAATCTTTCCTGTCTGAACATGTCAAAGCATCAGAAGATAAAAAAATGAAAGCTGAAATTCCATTACATTTGCAGTATTAAATGGCAATGGAAAAAAAAAAAGAGCTCAAAGATACAGATTAAAAGATGCAATTGCTTTTCCTCTGGGCACATGGCAGTAACATGTGCACTGAGAAATGAGCTGACCTTATCCAAAATTATGTATGTGACCAAGCAGTAATTAATTGAATAATGTTTCAGAGCTCCACAGGAACATCAAGGAAAGTAACATTATATGCCCAAAATCATATTATCTCAAAAAAAGTTTATAAGGATTTTTTTCTCTTTTTTTAGTTACTCCATCACTCCTATTTTATTAACTCTAGTTACTCAGGAAAGCAATGTGTGTATATGCATGTGTGTACAAGTAAAAATATATTTCTCTAAAATGCAACTTTTACATATACCTTGGTATTCATGTACATGTATACACAGGAAAATAAACAAAATTGTTCTAGGTATTGGGAATCATCTGGAGAATGCTAGTGGATAATTAAAAGACTGATAGACAGTAACCTTGGGCTCTTGGAGATAACAATTTACCAGGGTCACTAGGGATTGCTCCTCCTCCTGGGCTTGGGTAGCACAGGCTGGAGGATAAACCACCAATCTGTCTCCAAGGTCCTTCCTTAACACTGAATCTTTCTGGAAACTGCTTTCAAGGTCAAACAAAATTCAGTTGCAATGAGGGCTAAGTACTTGATTTCCTGTCAAGTGGGAAAGGTGGATTCTCATAAAGATAAAATAGATACTTTATTATTGCAAGCCAGCACCTGCCTCTAATATATTGACTTCTGAAGACATTATCCCAAGAGATTCTGACAGTTTCCTGAAATACTGGCACCAGAGATTCAATCACTGCTATGTCTAGTAAGGGTTCTGCTGTGCTTTTAAACCAGGAGGTGTGGAAGGTGTTTTCCTCCGAGTTAGTAATTGCTATCTGTAGATAGCAGCAAGTTGGAAAGAGACTAAACTATTTTAGAACTGTGTGCAATAAATAATAATGCTTTCCACGGTTGTCACAAGGCTCAAGGACAAAATCTAAACAGCAAGACTCTGGTGTTTTAGTGGCTAAAAATATGTTTTCAATCTACATGGGAGATAGAAAATGCTGGCACACAAAAAGCTACATGCAAAATCATGAGAAAAACTGCTGCTCTTTCAGTCTCACTGTCAAGATAGTTATGAGAAATATTCTGTGCTCTAGATCCTTTGAAATCAAGGAAATTCTGGTGCTCTGCAAACATGAATGTATCCTCAGAGTTTAATAGAACCACAGAAGCTGCCAAGTCAGAAGGGACTCACAAAGATCATCAAGTCCATCTCCTGACCCTGCACAGGATCATTTCCAAGAGTCACACCATGTGCCTGAGGGTGTGAACCAAATGCTTTTTGAGCTTTGTCAGGCTTGGTGCTGTGATGCTGTGACCACTTCTCTGGGGAACTTGTTCCAGCACCCAACCACCCTCTGGGTGAAGAACCTTTTCCTACCCAACATAAACCTCCCCTGACACAACTTCAGGCCATTCCCTCAGGTTCTGTCACTGGTAACCACAGAGCAGAGATCAGTGCCTGCCCCTCCTCTTCCTCCCACAAAGAAGTTGTAACTGCAATGAGGTCTCCCCTCAGTCGCCTCCAGATGAACACACCAAGTGACCTCAGCCGCTCCTCACACAGCTTCCCCTCAAGGCCCTTCACCATCTTCATTGCCCTCCTTTGAACACTCTCTAATGGCTTAAAGTCTTTCTTATATTGCAGTGCCCAAAATGCTACAATATCCAAGGTGAGGCCACTCCAGTGCAGAGCAGAGCGGGACAATCCCCTTCCTGAACTGACTGTGCCTGATGCCCCCCAGGACAGGGTTGTCCCTCCTGGCTGCCAGGGCACTGCTGACTCATGTCCAACTGGCCATCAACCAGGACCCCCAGGTCCCTTTCCGGTATCCTGTTTTCCCCAGTCTGTCCGTACATCCAGGGTTGCCCCATCCCAGGTGCAAAAGCCGATACTTCCCCTTGTTGAACTTCACATGGTTGGTGATTGCCCAGAGCTCTGATTTGTTGAGGTCTCTCTGCAGGGCCTTCGAGGGAGTCAACAGCTCCTCCCAGTTTTGTGTCATCTGCAAACTTGCTCAGTATCCCTTCCAGTCTGTTTCATTGCAAAGATGTTTTAAGATGTCAGTTGTCTTTCTTTTTATGCTAGGTTTTTATAATGCAAGGCCATCCTTTTCCAAGAACAGCACAGTACTCTGGCAACATGACTCTAAGTTGCAAGAAAAAGTGAGGGCAAATATTCTAGAGAATTAAATCAGTAACATAATGTCTCAGTAATATATTAGCTGCTATTAAACCAGTAATATAAGCTGCTGGGTTTGAATACAGTATCTATGGGGAAAGAAGTATCTTGGTGAAAGGGGAATGTTTTAAATAATTCACTTACCAAAGTGAGAATGCCTGAACTAAGGGTTTTCCAGTGCATGCAGTGACATGCACTGTTGTATGTTTATAGGATTTAATTCCTACTAAGACTCATGATTCTGCTGCTGTGTGAGTGACACACAATGTTACACACCTTTGCATGGAACATAATTTTCATCAGAAAGCACTTTAGGGGAAAAAGTTTCCTTTTGGAGCCAGAACTTCTAATCATAATTAGCTCAAGATGCACTGTGGTGTCCAGAGGGAAAAGGGGGTTTGAGCCATTTTTGTTATAAAAGAGATACCTTATTAATCCTGTGAAAATCTGCCAACATGATAACCCTCACTGATGTGAAAATTCAGCAGCTGAAATTCTCTTACTGATTCCAAAATAGTTCACAAGAGAAAAATTAGATTAAAAAAAAAATTAATGTTAATTTCCTTTAGGACAGAATTCTTTACAGGTACAATCACCTAAATAAATAACTGCACCCTTCATCCTGGCAGAGGCAGTGTGAGAGTGTGCATTTAAAGTGAAGTATTTCAATACTAAGAAAATAGTAACAAGTGCTGCTGATGCATCTAAATCACGAGAAGTATTGCAGGCTCTAGCTAAGAGAAATGAGCTTTAGTTTTCCCTGGAGCTGTGCTTCTCTTATAGTCCCAGTGAAAGGCTTTTGCTTATGGAAAGCATAGAAGCAGCTGCAGTAAGAATACAAGGCATTATCTGTCTAGAGGCAGGTGACCCAGAGTGGTCCAAAGGTAGGAGAAAACAGAGGGGAATAAGAGAACAGGAAGAAGGAGAATCATCAAATTAAAAAATGAGACAGAAAAAAGTTTTCCCAATCAGAAGGTGACTCTGTTAGTAAGAGAAGAGCAGGTCTCATGAATTATTGAAGAGAGAAGTTAAAAAAAATAGGACTGTAATTTTTCCCTCAAGGGGTGGAAGCCTCTATTTTGCACTTGCTCTATGATGCTTTTAATTCCTGATGTGAGATTGCTCTAGTGAGAGAGATAAACAAGGGTTTCACTGGGGAGACACAGGTACACTCTGCAAAATTTTACACCTGAGGCCAATTTTAAGTACTTACCTAAATATACAGTTTGCATATTCAATGAGTGAATTAAAATGTATGTGTCGGATAGAAACATGATGGTCCTTAGATCTGCTTTCTAAATCAGTGTTTATATGAATCTCCCTTTGTCACTGATGCCATTTATGAGTGCTGGAAGTCCATTGTAGTTTTAAATGCAGAAATGCTTACCTGGCAATATTAGTACACTAGTAACCAAGGTTACTGTCTTTTTAAAAAAGCTCAAGAAAGGATCTACAGTCCTGTGACACTTCTAGTTCTATCCTGCTCCTCCACATACAAATTGTAGTTTCAGTATCAACCTGAGTAGTATTTTATTTCCAATATTTTATTTTCAAATATAATTTCAATGAATTCATTCTAAACACGTATTTCCTGTAGGTGCATGATAGATATGGAAACATTTCCTCATAAGCTTTTGGCTTAGGCACAATGAACATACAGAATTGTTGCTTAACATAATGTGCCCTCATAAATAAATTTTGAACATTAGGATTTTAGTTAAGGGCATATTGGAAGACACAATCATTTTTTCCTGCATCTTCAAGAGGATTTAAAAAGAAAATTATACCTAATCTCTCACTACTGTTAGGGATCATAAAAATCACGGACCTTCCTGCTTTCTTCACCATGTTGTTTCCCAAAAATATGTTGATTGCACCTTCCATGCACCACGACTTACTAAAGGGATCCACAGCTGATGACAAATGTCAACTCTTAAAATAAAAGTTAATTTGGAAGAAAAACAACCCACAGATATACTGATGGTTCTTTTCAGATCTTTCCATGATTAATAATTCAACAGAGGATGATTTGGGCTTCTTACAAATTTGGAAAGCTCTGATGATAAAGGTACCAGATTAGGGAACCTGAAAACCATAATCCTGCATTTCTACGTGACTTTGAAACAGCTTTAGGGAATACATATTGCACTGCCAACATATCTCTCTTCTAAGCTAAGAAATCCTCTTCAGGATCCATGTCTAATTAGTCTCTGGCCTTTTTGCCCAAATACTAACATAACATTCAACCTTATAGAATAAAGAGCACATGGTCACGAGACTGAAATGCTGATAACCACTGAGAGTACCAGTTTTCACTGGCAGTTTGATCTCCCAGGACTGGGCTGAGACTAAAACCTACTCTGTTGCTCTTTTAATAGCCATCAGACCATATTGTCTGTCAGAAATAATACATCGCCTGCACTGAGATGTGACCCAGTTGGTGACTGCAAATTAAATCTCTCTATGTTCCCTTTACAGCTCCTTTGAGATAAAGATCCTATTATCCATTACCTCTGTCTTTGCAGAGCATGTAATTTCATATGAAATCCACTCATTTAAAAGCTAATAATATGTTTAAAGCTCTGTATTAGATGGTCTTTGGTCACTGCCAAGAGGGAACGAAGCTAGCAGTAAAAGTTCATCCATGTGTATAGTAAACAGAAAAAATAAAATCAGATTAGAGAGAATGGTTTGATATTTGCTCTGCAACACTGAGTTCTGTAAAATAATATATACAAGTCAGAGTATATTTCCATATCAAAATGCAGTCAACAGCAGGAGACTGTATTTTAAATAGCATAGTAAATTCTGTATTGTTTAGCTTACAAATAAACTGAGGGGAAGAATAAAAAAGAAGAAATGTACTGGAGACCTTCTGTCTATCATGATGTTTCTTTTCTTACTGAGAGGACAAAAATCATCATTATTACAGGTCTTGGTGTTTATTGTTTGTACTTAACTTTAGGAATAAAAACAAGATCTGTATTTTAGTTTTATGTTTATTTTCATCATTCATTTTCCTGCCTCCATTTTTCACATGTATTTATAGCTATAAGAATATATATCATATATATTTATATATATATATGATAACCTTGGCAGCCAGTTCTTAGAGGAATGAATTCAAGCACTCAGTCCCAGGCTACTCAGAAACTTGGCAAAGATAAACCATTGCTGAGCCATTTCAGGCATTGCTTTTAGCTGCTTCTCAGGCAGCTTATGGAAATACTGAGACAGAGTAATTCATGTCTTGCTAATGCCCAGCTTTTTAAAGAAAGAGATGGGAGAAGAAAATTAAGGCAGAGAAGGAAGAAGAGGTCTTCCCAGGTTTTGTTTGCTCATGGAGATGAGACCACAATCTCAATATTCCTTATCTCTGGCTTACCTAATCAATGTATATCCCTGGATCACGCCCAGTAATGATGCAGTTTTGAGGAGGGTGTGGGGGAAGCAGGTGTGCTTTTCCAAATCCCAGGGATGCTAGAGATGGCAGAGATGACAGTAAAATTCCTTCCATCCTCCCAGCCTTTTTTTTCTCCATGGTCACTTCCCACACTTTTTAATCACTGCAAAAAAACATAAGGAGCAGAATCATCCCCCCATTGCCCTGCCTGCCAGTTAGTTCTAATTGCCAGCTCATCAATTATGTTCCATTAATTTCTGGTTCCATTCCTCCCTTGTTTACCAGACATGATGTCAACACAGGGCTTGGGTTGTATCAGTAGCTGTTTTTGTTTCCCTTCCTTCAGTAAGCACCCTCTCCACAATCTCTCTCACCCACCATTGTTATAGGCAAATAGGACATTTTATGAAATGTCTCTCACTTAAAAATCCATCTTATGGTTTAATTCTAGTATTTGAATGCCTTCTAAGGATTGAGCATCTTTACTCTGTTTAAACGTTAAAGCTAATGCCACTACAGCTTCAAATTACCCTGCCCTCTAGACCTGTAGTAACATATAAGTAGAAAAAGTGTTATGCTCCATGTTCACTCTGACAACTGTGTCACACCTGAGTTCTCCTGCTACCAAGAGTACTTCCACAGGGGCAGTATTGGTTTTATTCACCCACTTTGTGCAGCATGTCAGGTCATTCTTTTTCACATTACGCGCTAATTAAAAAATAAACATGTAGTGTGACAACTTGAGCTCAAAAATCTCTGAAGGACAGACCTGCATACAGCAAACCAGCTGATACTTTGTGCCCTCAACTATGACTTATTCCCATTCTCTTAAATTACATTCGACTGGCTGATCAGTTCATAAAGTAAATGGACAGCTGCAGCACAGAGCAGCCATTTCAATAGCAGTGCTGTAGACATGGCTGCCTGCCAAAGAACACATTGTTAAAGCAAGCAGCATAAAATGAAAAATTAAGATATTGGCACCGAGACCTACTGGTAAGAGCTCAGGGTCAGTAAAGGACACAGCTATAATCTAAAAGATTTTTTCCAACAGATTAAATTTAGGACAGGCAGAGCATCCTTGCTCTGGAGAAGTGTTCTGCGGTGCTGGGAACTGAGGCGAGTCTCCAAACAAACATAAAAGCCCCTGTTGCTCTCCTGGCCACCACAGCTCCTCTGCTTGGCAACTGGCAATTTGGTACAACCCTTCTGCATAGCACAGCTGTCACAGCTGGACATAACACCACCTCAGAGCAGTTCTGAAATGTATCTGCTCAGTAATCAAGACATATTTTAGAGCATGTGTTTCATTTACTACTCTGTTTTGTTTGTTGTTTATTTTGTTTATTTGAAAAACTTCAACAATTTATTGGAATTGCCTTTTGCCTGAAACAGATGCAGAATAACAGCAGGAAAGGTAAAGAATATATTGAGATGCTCCTTCCTCAGTGGCTGCTACAGTTACCACCAGCTAACATACATTGCATGTGAAAATGTTTTGCAGAAATTCTCTAGTTAAATGGCTGAGCATCCATTATTCAGAAAACTCTAAGCATATGAATGCACATCCCTTCCTCTGGGTACACACAGTGTGCTCCAGTCTTTACTTATTTGTCATCATGTACTCTTAATAGAATCATGATTTTTTTATTCCTGTCCTATACGATGATTATGGTATAGCCTGTGATGTGCCTTTATTCCCCTTAGTAATTTTACTGTCACAATGACCTACTGCCTCTTCTTTGACTCTGATTTCTTCACATCAGTTGTATTTTACTCCACAGACACATTTAAATCGTTTGTCAGGATCTGTATGCCATCCCATTTACTTCTGTGCCTGAGAGTACTCTTTCCTTTGGAGCATTTTAGAGCTGAAGCAATTAAGCAAACAGCTAAAATTGAGATGGTGAGACTTTTCAACAATGTCTTAATGTGATAATATTACAGTATAAACTGAATTTTTTTTTTGCTTCTTTGTTTATATGGAGTCTGTCTGGATTAATCCCAGTGGTCCCTGGAGAGTACAACTTAGAACTGAAAGTCTTCTCAACCTGTGGCTGTTCACCAGAAACAGGCAATTGTAACTACAGATTTCATTATTTGCAATCCAAAACAAAAGATATGAAATACAGCCTGTGTGTACGCCAGGAAACCTTGTCAGCTTGATGCAGGAAGAGTTTCTCTTGCAAAACAGAGCACCTCAGAAATTTCTAAGGTGAATCATCGAGAGTGCCCTTTGGTGAATCGTTGTAATAAAGCATTACTAACTCTTTCAATGATTTACAAAGTGTGTAGGGATTGAGCCTGAACATCTCTAGCACAGTATTCATTATTCATCCAT
>JAWWLV010000180.1:6513701-6525219 GCA_035041135.1 Platyrinchus mystaceus | reverse complement strand
CCTGTAAGTGAACTCTTCTTCCCCACAGTTTCTACTATTCGATTCTATTGGTAAAGATCCCTACCACAACCTTTTAAGCTGATCAGAAAACCTCTGAAACTGAGCTCTCCTGTTGTTGTGTTCTTCCAACAAGGTGTTAAATCACTCTTGATTTTTAAAGCAAGAGAATTTTTCTCCCTGCTTTGCTCCTGCCCTCCCTTCCAATTTGAATACATGGAAATTGCATGAGCGCACGTTTAGCTGGCAATAAAATTACTCCCAATGTGTTCAAATCCATTGCTGGAATACCAAGATGGAGCTTACGATCAAAAAGCAACCATGAAAAAAAGGCTCTGTGAAACATGATCCTGAAACTTTGTAAATTATTTCTTCTGTGCTCTCACAGTAGCCTTTAAGGAGGGCTTGCAGAAAACAGTAATTAATCTGTGGTTCCCTTTCATGTGTGACTTTAATGCTCCCAAGAGCAGACCAGAAAGGATGACAGACTCCTGTCAAACCCCAAGTTCAAGAAAGGATAAAAGTAAGGCTAGAAGTCTTATTCTGCACCTCAGAGCAGAGACAGAAATATTCAGAATTAAACTCCTCACACTGCAGGTTACGCCTCCAGTTATGTGATATGGTGATTTCTATCCTGAAAAAAAGGTGTTGTTGTCAACATCATACTCCATTAACAAGATATGGCCCATCAGTATGCAGAATGCTGCTGTTTAGTTGCATTTCTTTCTTCTCACTGAAACAACACCCCCCCCTTTTCTTTTTCTCACATTAAAATTAATGGTCCTGTCTTTTGTGGTGCATTGGAGTTAAGGCCAGACTGGGATCCAGAATTCTGCATCCTGTTTCTGCTATAAAATTGCTACATGAACTTGACTAAGCCATAAAGTCAAATCTTGAACAGCATTCTACATCTTGCAGAAGTGCCTGGTACCCCCACAGCAACCATGGAAGTGACTGGAATGTGGGAGTGGTTTGCACCCAGGAAGACCAAAGTGTGCCAAGCTGCTCACCCAGCAATGCAAACGTTCAGCATTAAAGTATTTCTTGGAAATACAGATCTCCTGTCCCATTTCACAGGGATGGTGTGGCTGATACATTAATTCCCCAGTGTTTAGGCCCTGTTTTAGTATTACTGAGCTGTCAACGAATACAAAATAAAACATGATGTAAAACCTAAACTACCACAGCCCATAGCAGGCAGCAGCTTTTTAATTTTATTTCATTAGAGCACTTAACATGTTAGAAGTCAGAGGTGAAGGAGTGAAGTAAAGCACCAAATGGAAACCTGCCATTGCCCCATCACGCTTTCAGTTCTCCACATCATTGTAAGCCAGTGGAATTTAAACAGTTACCAAATATAAGATTGTATTATTTATTTCTAATCTTTTTTAAATTGTGGTTGTGACTGAAACATCCCTTCCTTTGAGCATTTTGACCTTGGATACAGCTGTAGTAAACAGAACTAGTTCAATTTAATGTTTTTTCCTCACTGGAAAGGATCCAGATCCAACTTTAGCACCATTTGTAGATGCTTAAGAGTTCCTGTACAGCTGTCTAGGCAGGGCAGGGGCCAAGAACGTGAAAAATAACTGACTGAGGAAGAGAGACCTCTCTACCAAAAAGAGGTAAGCATCAGCAATCCATAAATTTAAAGAACTGAACTAAGTAGGGTAAGGAATCTAAACTCCACTTTAGCTAATCTTTCAGGAATAAATTGATGAACAGTGTAGAACTATATAGAGAAAAAAAAATGAAGGGAAAAAAGAGAATTCTGTGTCTTCCCAAACTGTTTTTACAATGCACTTTGAAGTTGGCTATGTTATGCGTTTCTATATATTGTTATATTTTAAAGCTGTGTTTGTCATAAGACTTTTTGCCAATATTTATCAACTGAAAAAAGCTGCTTTAATATGGAAAGATTACCCCAAGGTTATTTCCCTATTTTTGGAATCAAAACCACACAAGTGTTGTACCAGTGAGAGGTTTCTCTTGCACGGAATAAGCAAATATTGCTCAGTTTATATTTTGAACTTTGTTGCTGCTTTAATGAAGTATTGGTTGTATTTTTACTTTTTCTATTTCTGTTAGGTTTCTTGAGCTATAAAAAAGCAAGAATTACAACGTTACAGAATCACAGAATATGCTGAGTTGGAAGGGACACACAAGGGTCATCGAGTCCAACCCTTAGCCCTGCACAGGACCATCCCCAAGAGTCACACCCTGTGCCTGAGAGCATTGTCCAAACGCTTCTTGAGCTCCGTCAGCCCTGGTGCAGAGACCACTGCCATGGGGAGCCTGTTGTCATATTTTAAGAAATTAAATATTATATCCTTATTATTAAATATTTATTCTTATTCTCTAGTATTATATTCTTTTATTAAGAGATCTAATTAGTAATATTCTATTAGTGATATTAATATTCTGGTAAGTCGTATGATACATTACCCAAGAAATTCTCTTTCACATTTGGACTGTATGACAAAGTCTTCCTTAACTATGATTATCATTAAGACCTTGACTTCTAGTTGCACATTTTCATAAAAGCTAAACATTCCAAGTTTGACTTGCAGAAGCTACTGCAAGACTGTAACACACTTTAATCCTTGCTTTCATATTTTCAGGACTGTATGGGACTCCAGCTGTGAACACCTGGTGACAGTTCTTCATCACATACCTGATTTCATGTCCTCCCACAGCCAGTCACAAAAATCCCCAGGCTGATTTAGTCTTTGCTGAGAGATTATAGAACCAGAGTGCCAACAGTGCACTGTCCCCTGAAAGCTGTGAAGAGACTGGATATGGAGGTGAGCAAAACTTTAAATACCCCGTTTTCTCAGGTCTGTTGTGGACCCTTTCTCTTGTTTATCCAGCTGGTTTAGACATTCCTTCACCCTTTCTGCATCTGCTGAAGTTGATGTGAAAAGCCTCCATTTGCTTTTCTGTTCCCTTGAAATTATGCTCCAAAGCCTAATCATCTCCTTTTAAATAGCTTAAACACTCTTTTTTTAGTCATTTGACTTGCAAAATTGACCAGAAATACAAGATCAAAGGGGAAGCTAACAAGTTGATACATGTTCAAGCCCAAGACCACACAAAACAATCCATTAGTTTGAGAAATGAAAACTGGTGCACTCATCTGAATGAACTGTTAGTTCATGTTACTTGCAGGTGAATATGAAAAAAGGCTTAGCTAAAGTTTCCAGCTATCGCATTTATGACAATTCTAATCTTCTTGCCTCCCATTTGCAGTTATTCAAAATGCTGTGTCCTACCCAGGTAATTCCCTGTATTTGACTGGTTTTAGTATAAAAAATGGAGCTTATAGGTAGCAATTGCTGGATAGCAACCTGACTTCCATCCTAGTGCTGAGAAATATGCTTAGATATATTTTAGTGGTAATGCTTCTGTCAATGAGATAATTTCAATTTTAGTTTCATTTGAGCTATGTAAGAATCTTAGAACCTGTAAAAACAACAACCAGTAGGCTGATTGCTTGTTATCTCTTTGTACTATGATTTGCAAACCTGTGGATGTTCCCTAAGTAACTCTGACCAGGTGACTGAGTTCATATTTTAACAACTCTCAGGCTAGACATGGGCAGTAGGTTGGCATCACCTTGGCACCAATTCTGCCAGCATGCTAAAATTTTCCCAATGACCTAAGTGAGAGTTAAAGTGACTGCCCTCCAGAAGCTCAGCTCGCTCCCATTTGTGTGAACAGACTGAAGTTTGAAACACCACAGTCCTAGAAACACCCTTGAGCACATTTCTCTGAAAGGCTGGAAGGAACAGATGGCTTTTGAACCCTGATGCTATTGGGGCTGTCGGCATGATGGAGCACTGTATCCTCATTTGTGCTGATTGGGGTCAAATCAGCTCTAGCCTTTAATTTACCCTAAGCACTGAGTCTTTTTTCTAATTAGAATATATGTCATTACCTATTCCTACAGTAATGATAACCTACTGAACTCTAATGAATCAATCCCATCTGCCTTGCTGTACATATCCTTGGCCATTCCACTGCTCAGAATCACAAGAATTCACCATGGCACACAGGCCAGGAATCACAAGTGCTGCTCCTTATATTGGAATGTAAATGGAGCAGTTATTCTGAGGTTTGCTGTGATTTTCTGCAGAATGTTATTACTGAGGAGTTTGTAAGGTCATTCCCATGAGACCCTTTGGCAGCCTGCCAAACACAAAATCAAAAAGCACAGGTTCTGTTCTTCAGCTGAGAATTGATGGCCCTTTGTGAAGGAGAGAGGTGAAGGGCACCAGACAGATGCAGTCCATCTAAACACTAAATTTTAAACTCCAGTCAGAGTTCATACATTATAGACTGAATTCTGCTGACTTTGACACCTGGTTTAGATCAGAGGCATTTGAGCATCACCCCAACAGGTAACAGATGTGATCCTGGCAGCTGCTACAAAGTGATGTTCAGAGCCCTCACAGAGCAGCTGATGTCCTGGAACGCTGGTGCAACAGTTCATTTCATCCTACCAAAGATGCCTTCCAGGCAGGAGAGCCATGGAAGGCCCACATGCCATGTGTTAAGCTCAGAAACAATTTAGAAACTGCTGCTTATTTAAAGAGGATTTAAATACTGATTCCAGCTCATTCTGCCATAGACACAAGCGTTTTGCAGGATAAAGAGGACAACAGCAGTTAGATTACCAACATTGCACCCGGTTTAAAAACAGTTTTCACAGGTCTACGCTTTGGGGGAGAACAGATTTGCTATATTTTCTCCCCATAATTGTGCATAGTCAATATACTTTATTGCCTTACATTTTTTCCCTTCCTGCTTTCTTTCTTGCTTTCATGCTCAACCTGCTGTTACTTTATTTAAGACAAAGTGTGGGAAAAAAGCTCAGGAACTAACCAATTTGATTCAGAATTGCTAGAAACGATTGTATTTGATAGTTGAACTCAATAGAGTGCAGGAGGCTCCATTCAGCTGGGAGGTCAGACGGGTCTGGGGGGGGGGGGGGGGGGGGGGGGGGGGCTGGGAGGTCAGACTGGTCTGCTCCCCCCCCCCCCCCCAGTTATTCTTAACTAGAACATTATCAGCATCCATCGATGAGAGAGTTTTAGGGAATATGGACACCATGACCATGTTTCTTCAACCCAAGCCACTGGACATGCACTTTCCTGCCACAAGGATGGCAAAGAAACCCTTCAAAATGATGCTTTTAATTTTTTGCCCATAAGTAATATTTGACTATTAAACTGTACAGCAGCTGTGGTGGAGCAAGGAGGCAACCTCAACTGGGAAAGGGATTGAGAGATTGGGAAAATTTAGGCTGGCAAATACTAATCCTTATCCATTAACTAACTGCAGAACCCAGGTGTCTGAATGAGTTACAAAAGAGCAGCAGAGCTGCACAGAAGTTGCTTACTTGTGCATAACAGCAGTGGCAGAAAAAATCTGCTTTGATCAGCCCCACAAGACCTTTATGGGAATATTCTCTTTCCTCATGAGGGTGTTATGTGACACACAGCCTAGTTATGCTGGCAGAAAGGTTTGAACCCTCAAGACTGGCTGCTCTGAACTGGCCTGCAGTTTTACCAGTGGCTGAGTGGGAGGACTGATTGTTACATTTTTTGGCTAAACCACAGTTGTTCTTACTTCATGTGCAGCTCAAGAGTGAAAAAAGATGCTTCTAGCTTTTCAAGTCCAGCAAAATTCAGCCTAGACAAATCCCCTCTATCATTTCCCAAAGGAAAAGCTTAGGAAAACCTGGCTTGACATGCAAGACATTTTCTGATCAAATCCATATTGGTAGATTTTGGCAAGAAACTCAAACTTAATTTCCAGCTCCAGATATTTTCTTCTGGAGCATGAAGAACAAAAGGCTTGTTTCTGGATTTCTCCACTGGCAGCCAATAAAACACAGATGCAGCAACAACCCCCAGAGATTTTGTCAGGATCAAGTTGATGAACAAGTGGAAATCTGTAATGACAGATTCCATACCAGCTTCTCACAAAAGGGATTCACCAGGGATGGATTTTTATAGGCAGGGATATTAGATCAGTGTTGTACAGCTTTCCACTGTCAGCTGGCCTGAGGGCCTTCTGGACCCAACAAGCCAAATGGCACCAGGAACACCAGTGTCCCATTAGCATTAATTATCAAAATAAGTTGCAGCTTGGTATACTTTTTTTATACTATAAGAAGTAACAGTATGGCATACTATTTTCTTTCTACTCTTTCTTTCTAATCTGGATTTAGCACAAAGAATAGACAACAAGTGCCAGCCTGGACAGAAAGGCCAGATTACGTGCTGTGCAGCTGTGGGGCTGGGAGGGTTCAGGAGAAGGATTATCCAACATGTTTGCAATGCCAGGGGAGGGGACAGAATGGCAGTATAAGCAGGGATCTACAGCTTCTTAGGAGCCTGGTCTGAAAAGGATTTTAAAGGTCAGTTGGGATTCAAAAGGTGGTATCTGGGACAACCTTACTCCAGCTGCACTGATGAGTTCCTGGAGCCACTTATCATCTGCAGGGTGAGCCCAACAAAGGGCAAAGCACAATGTGACATCTGATTACGACATTGCATCCCATGATGCAACTTCAGGACAGGATTTGTGGTGTCTGTTTGCTTCTTACGCAATTGCACCAAGCCTGCCAGAGTTCAGGAACTGTTTGGACAACGCTCCCAGGCACATGGTGGGATTCTTGGGGCTGTCCTGTGCAGGGCTGGGAGTTGGACTTGATGAGCCTTGGGGGTCCCTTCCAACTCAGGATATTCTGTGATTCTATGAACCAAACAGCAAGCTTGGCCTGGCACTTGAATATTAAGTTACTCTTTTTCTTTTCTTCGCTTCTCTGAGGTTTTAAAAATTAAAAAAAAAATCTGTGTTTAACTATTACCTACAAGAAAATCCAATTCTATTAACTGTACCACAAGGAAGTACATTGATGTTCACAGAATAATTATCATATTACTTAAAATAAAATTTGACCTATACCTGGTTAATCATATAATGGAAATGTCATTGTACTTGTATATCATGTATTTGTACTTCCCATACTTCTACACAAAATCAACACTTCATGGAGGGCTGAAATATTTTTCGTATTGCCTATTTCATATCATAACTGAGACAAATTCAAGTAGATAATTACTACATTGTACCTTTAAAAGAAACCAGCAATGCAACCCAAACCAAGCAAAAAAACCCCAAACCAAACCAAACAAACAAAACCCCCAAAAACAAACAAACAAAACCCCACCAAAACAACAAAACCCACACACACACACAAAAAAAAAATTTGGGCTTCTATGGTGGGTTGACCCAGGCTGGACACCAGATGCCCACCAAAGCCCTCCACTTCTGGACAAAGGAGAGAAAATATAACAAAAGGCTTGTGGGTTGAGATCAGGACAGGTAGAGATCACTCACCAGTTATCGTCATGGGCAAAACAGACTTGGCTTGGGGAAACTAATTTCATTTATTGCTGATCAGAGCAGGATAACGAGAAATAAAAATTAAATCTTAAAGTGCTTTTCCCTCACCCCTCCCTTCTTCCCAGGCTCAACCAAACTCCTCATTTTCTCTACCTCTTCTCCCAGTGGTGCAGAGGGATGGGGAATGGGAGTTCTGGCCAGTCCGTCACACATTGTCTCTGCTGCTCCTTCCTCCCTAGGGGAGGATTCCTCACATTTTGCTCCGGTGCTTGGAGCACCTCCTCCCCCTCCTTCTCCACTGACCTTGGTGTCTGCAGAGTTGTTTCTCTCTCATATTCTCACTCCTCTCTCAGGCTGCAGTTTCTGCTGCGTAGTTTTTTTGCTTCTTCTCAAATCTGTTATCCCAGAGGTGTTACTGCAGTCATGGATGGGCTTGGCCTTGGCCAGCAGTGGGTCCATCTTGGAGCCCGTTGGCACTGGCTCCATTGGACATGGGGGAACCTTCCAGCAGCTTCTCACAGAAGCCACCCCTGCAGCCCCTCCACTACCAAAATCTTGACACATAACCCAATACAGTTTCATATCAATAGCTACAGTAACAGAAATATTAGAAAATAAAATTATTAAGTATTTCTGTAGAATGTCTAGATTTTCTTCTAATTTTTATCTTTTTCCCCAGTATTAAGCAAAGAATCTGAAACCCTGAATAATTTTTCCATCAACAAGGATTAACATAAATGCTTTGCATCAAGGTGTGGTTTCTTCTCTAGGTTTTAGTTTCAAAAAATATTAATGAATTATTTCATTATAACTGTTATAATTATTATTACCCATTATTCTCCCTTTTTTATCAATGGCAACACACCTATGATCATGATATATTTCTGCTTCATCTTGACAGATATGTCAATACAACTTAATTAAATTCTTTGCATTCCTTTACTAACTCGAAGCTTGTAATCACTAAACACTTTTCAGTCAATGGGATGCTTGACAGCAATGCCATAGAGCATGGAGTAAATCCAATTCACTCAGTCACTCTTGAGAAAAAGCTTCAGGTGGCTTTTGACAAATATTCTGGCATCAGTGATGAAACAGGCCAATTTCAATGCAGTCTGGAGGAAGGGATTTGCATGACACAGTGTGTCAAGCTGCCCGAGCAGAACAGAAATAGCTTTCAGGGTCTGTCCTCACCGTGTTAGAATGGCAATATCAGGAGTTGCTCTAATGTTTTATCTAAAGCCACTGAGCTACAATTTTCAAAGGAGTCTATGAAAACAAAATGCAGTGGAATAGACCTATGAACACTTGCTGAAATCCCTTGTAAAACCAAAGCTTTAGATAACAAATGAGATCAGGAAAACCTTGCTGTGAAACTAAGAAATCCTATTCCAGTTCTTCCCCCACTAATTGCCAGAGAGTTAGATACATAACCTGAAAAAGGAAGCACCATTAGCATACTACGGAGCTGCAAATGTTAGCAATTACTTCCAGTATAAGCACGGACAAACATTTTGCAAGCAAACCCAGGGGCACACTTACACTGCAAAAGCTTTTACCTCCCATCAGCTCCAGGAATCTTCCAGATGTTTCCCACAATGTCAATTCCAGTAAGACTCTTCATTTTCACATTTTCCAATTACCATATCTGCATATTAAAGTGCAAATAGAGCACAGACTTTTCTTTCTAGGCCACAGCAGTGAATGTTTATTGAAGGTCCAAACTATTGTTTACAGTACTATTTGCTTATGCATGTAAAAACAGTTTAAGTCTACAAAGCCAAATTCTCAATGGGTACAAAACCTACCTCTGTTTCATGTAAAACACGCCTGTGGTGAGCAGAAAGTCTGAGTTCAAAAGTGTTCTCCCACCCTCAGAGGCAGGGAAGTGCAGGTGAGAAGATGACGAGCAGTTAGAAAATATTGTGCCAGCAACTGATCTCTCTTATCCTAGTGTAAAGACCTGTTTCTCCCTCTCACACTGGTATTGACAATATTTAAAGTAACAGCACTACTTATTGAAGTACCCCTAGCACACCTCAGTCAACTGGCAGCAGTTGGTAGATGCTGTCAACTTGGGTGATGCAGCAGCCAACCTCATATTGGTCTCATTTCTGAAGTGATGGACTTTTAACTTTCATGGGACAACAATATTTTACATGTGTGGAAAGACTGATCCCACATGCCATGTCCCACTAACCAGCTCTGCAGTGCTGCCTGTGCATTGCTCACCATCTGTACCTCCTTTCCTTAGCAGAGAGCTCCTCTTGCACTGTGCAAGGAGCAGGAAAAGGTTCTCCATGTGCTAAGGAAGCAGTGGGTATCAGAGCCACATGGGTTAACTGAATGGGCCAGGGAATTATTTGTCCACAGTGATACAGCAGAACGATGCATCACAGCATGACACTGCAGAACAAAGGAGTTATACCCCAAGGGATCCAAGAGGAATGTTCCTGGTATCTGAGCACTGTGGATAGGTATCTGAAATAGATTTTAATGTGCTCATGAGACTCAAATGGACCTGTGTAAGGGCATCCAGCAAATTCTGCATCAATAAACAAAATGCTTGCCACACAAGTAATATACAGGTTTAACTTGTAAACACTACAGAATTTTCCTTTTGTTTAATAAAAGGGACAACAATTACAGGACCTTGATGTAAAATTAATCAAAGCTTCCCCCCCCCTTCAGTCTGTACCAGCTCTCCTGGCTGCAGGCTGGAATACATTCAGCTCAACCACTGCCTAATCCAATTTCACAAAGCAGCTTCTCTTTTTCCCTCTGACTTTTGCCTGTTATATGTAAATAGCTTGAAAATTCAAGAAGCTACCTGAACTTGGATCAATGTCTTATTCTCTTGAGCTTTTGGCTCTTACCGTCATCATAATTATGACAGCAATAAAAACAACTAGAACAGTAATAACAGTCATTTCTGCAAAACCTTTATCCTGTGGCATCCTAAAATCCCTGTGGTCTGGAATGGGAGTGCTCACAAGGCAGGCTGCAGAAAGGCAAGGACACAGCCATCCTCCAGGGACTTGGCCAGCTGCATAAGGGTCATATATTTTTTTTTGTCTTAGTCATTTGTTATCACTCTGGCAGCTTACAAGCCAGCACAGAAACAGGCTTTTTGTGTTAGAAGCCTGTTAGAAGAATAATATATGAATTACTTTCTCTATCTTGATGTAAGGGGCTTTCCTTTCTGAGGTGCCATGGAAGAGCACAGAGTGGATGCTGAAGTTTCCATCCAAAGGAAGTGCAAGGAAGGCAGTTGCTGCCCAGTGGCCTCAAGAGCTGCATATACAGTATATTGAGTATACTGTTACCCTGTGAAGGTACTCAGTCTCCCAAGGATTACTTCCCAAGGGCACTGGGCAGCACTGGAGGAGCACAGAGCATTAGTGCTGCTCCAGCCTAGGCTACAAACCCAGTTCTCCATAAAGCTGTTTATTATTTTGAGCCTGGCTAGACACAGTATGGTGAATACATTTCAGAGTTAATTCTGCCTAGATGTATGACAATTCACAGGAGTTGTTTGAGAATATCCAAAACCCAAATCTATCCTATACAAAAGGGGAGAAAAAATTCAAAAAACAAGTTTCAGCAGTTAGCACATTGAACAGAGTATGCTGAGCATCTGCTCTTAAGCTACTGCAATGACATTTGTAACTAAATTGCTGGATCTCAATGGTGATGCTGTAATTATAGTTGAGGAGCTTTTTCTATTCAGAATAGCCATTTTCTTCCTTTTATAATTGTCTTAAGCTGTATAATATTCTGAAGTAGATTATGTAGGTTCTGGCCCAGAAATACCAAGTGAACAGCATAACCATTTTTAATTAGGTGATTTTAAAAAGTTTTATTTTAAAGTACCCCCTGCCACATGCTCTTGTTGGTATGTGCATCTACCTAACCCAGCTCTGCTTCTTCCCAGCTCACAAGCCTACTCATGGCAGTACTTAGAGACACAAGATTAACACTTCCCACTGCATCCAAGCCCTTTCCCCTTGCACACAGGCAGGCTTTAGTGCAGTCTTAAATGACCATCTGGATGTTAAACAGTGGGAACTTGTGTAGGACGTTTTTAGGGACTGCCTTACAAACA
>JAWWLV010000180.1:6502708-6513601 GCA_035041135.1 Platyrinchus mystaceus | reverse complement strand
GCATCAATAACCCGCTGCTGTGGTGGGTTTTGTGCACAGAGGGATGCTGGGATGGATAAATCCTTGGCACTCAGATCACATTAGAGCACCAAAGCACTCTTATAATCTGCATATCCCGAGACAGAGCTTGCACCTGCAGCAGCAGGGGAACGACCTGGGCTACCCTTCCCAGGCAATTTACACTGTGGGCACGTGGCCCTCGCTGTGGGTGGGTGACAGTTTTGCCCCACAGGAGCTGGGGAAGCTCTGGGGTCGGGCCAAGGTGGCCCCATAACAGCTTAGTGCTTGCCAGGTCCCTGGTTTATCCGACCCTATCCTGACACTGTTAAGGCCTGCAATTTATAGGAGCTCTGCCTGTGGAGAGCCAAACACAGCTGCCTCATGTAGCCCTTGTGCCAGGAAACTTGTAGAGCTGGTTGTGCAGCCACTACACAAGGAAAACAACGTGTGGAGCCCATTCCCACATGACTTTCAGGAAACCTACTCACTGAGATGTGCACACTGATGTACTGCTTCACTGCTTGTCTTTTTTCAGTCATTCCTTACAGCTCTGCTATAATCACAAGCCCTACCTGTACCTCCTGAAGTAAAAGGAAGATTCCCACTGAAGCAGTAACTTTGAAGATTTTTTTTTCCCCACAGTCAATTTAAATTTGAATTAACATTACAAATTTTCTACTGTATTAATTCCATTGTTTAAGTTGTTTTATACAGTTCAGTAATTAATTTCATTTCTCAACAAGAGCTTTCATTAAAAAAAATTGCTATTGTTGAAACCCTATTTCCACAAAAGAATGGGGTGTTCTTCTCTGCAAAGGTATTTAAATGGTTCCTCAATTTTAGATGAAGTTACAGTGTGATTGCAATTACTCATTATATACTATTCAATTTAAGTTTTATGATGCTTCCAGGCCCATATCTAAAATTAAAATAAAAGCTAGCTTTTTTCTCAAGCTCATACACAAACTGCTTTCTTTCTGGCTCCTTAGTAGCCAGTTGTTTTGATGTGAATTCACATTGTACAAAGATATCTATAATAAAATAATTTAACTAACTGATATGCTGTACTTAATTTCACATTTTAAAATAAATGTGAAGTCCAGGTGACTGCCTACATTGCCTCAGCAGCAAGAGATTTAATTATTCCATTGAGTTTTATAGAGAATTGAAATCTCTTTTGTTCTCTTTTCCTTACATGCCTCTGAGGCACTGACCAGCACTACAGCATTTTGAGCACACGTATCAAAGGCTGTAGAAAACCAGCATGTGAGAGCCCAGTCCTCTGGGCTTCATTTGGGGAAAGGAGCAGGGAAAAAGAGGTTGCCCTGTAAAACCTTTGTGCTTTGAAGTTGTTTTTACAAACCTGGTCTTAATCCAGATTCTGCACAGATTCTGCACAGCTAGTACAAACTGGAACCAGCCTGGGGCATCTCAGCATCTCCTCTGCTCTGTATATCCACTGAGGGGGTGAAGAACAGCAGTAGTTCCAGGTCCTGACCTCCACTCTGTCTCCTCTGTATCCCACCCTGCCTGGGCGAGGCTGGGCTCGGAGCTGCTCAGTGCCTTAATTGCAGCTCCAGGCTTTCCCTGCTCCTCCCAAATCCTCTACCCACTACTACACCAGTGAGAGGGAGTCACAAAGAAAAAAGAGAACGCAACAACCCTACCCTAATGTCTGGAGTGGCTGACAGCAAGGAAGTTACCTGTCCCTGAGGGGAAGAGTGGCCCGTTCCTAGTGGGCAGTGCTGGGTGCTGGAATCTGACCTCAGCTGCAGCACCCTCTCATCCATCTGCTGTCAGTGCTGCCCCTTACTGAGCACCCTCAGAGCCCAGGGCTCTTCTGGGAGGGGTTCTGGATGATGCTAGCAAAGCAGTACAGTGTGGTGTGGGCAGCTGTATAATGTGATATGGTGTCTGAGTGTAGACTCCCTACCCTGAAGGCAGAGAATAGAGCTTGACCCCTCCCTGCATACATGGTGGCTGCCTTGTCCAGGATCTGGATAACTGGGATAAGTCTACATGCCTATTATTTAACTTTTTGCACTGCTTTCCAGAAGCAAGAATTCTTTTTTTCCTAGAGAAAGAGTGGAACGGGTATTTATTCTGTGAGAACAAATATGGGTTTTCTGTCTGTGTTTTGAGAAAAAATAAAAGGGCAGTAGTAAACAGCAAAGCCTCATATTCAATAAGCTACTTAAAGCAGCTGTGGTGATGCCTCCAGCCAGCAATGTGCTCATTTCAGCAGCTGTATGGCATAAATAGAAGCTGCTCACTCTTATCTCTCAGCTAAATACAGGCCTATGGGGTTTAACCCCTGTAAAAATCCTGTGCTCTTCCTTCAGGGGAAAGCGATTGTTTCCTAATTGAAATGCCTCCAACCACATAAACAAGACACTGAATGACCAGAACTTCTACAGCTTCCTCTTTTGTACATACTGAGAGTCCCCAAGGTCTCTGCTGGCGTCTGAAATAAGGGAGTCTGACCTGCTTGTGTATCACAGTATGGACAGTGTCCAGATGATTTAAAAAAACAAACACCAAAACCAGAAACAAAAAAAGTAAAACATTACTTCTAACACTTGCTCTTTAAAAAGAAATAAGCAAAATATTCCAGCTGCAAAACAAACAGATAGTTTCCAGAACTGTTTGCATTCCTTTAACTTATGTTCAGTAAAATCTTTTCAAATATAAGAAAAACATTTTCTAAACACAATTTACACAGTCATCTCCCATGTCTCTCATAAACTGCTTTTCAGTTTTTGTTAAATGAAACTCAAATAGTTTCTCGGATGCCTAAATTTGTGTGAATTGTTTCTGAGAGTTTCCTAGTGAGGTGTACAGAAGAGAAGTAAAATATAGAAGTGACTGTATGGGGTAACTGCAATTTCTTCTTAATGAAGGGAGCTGTTTAACAGCATGCACTGTGATAGGATCTTATTGCATGTACAAACAGGAGTGTTAAGTACTACTTTAAGAGGACAAAGTCTTCAGTGCATCTGACACTACATCTTCAACACAGGAATAAGGTTATCATCTTAATTATACCAAAAATTTATTCTAAGATGAGGAATTTTACGTGAGAAAAATCAAAAGGGCGGGGGAGGCTTTCTTTCTGCTATCTGCTGAATTAATATTACTTCAGAGTATTTAATAATGCCTTGCAATCAAAAGTTGAGGCATGAACTATTTAAGCTTCTCTTAATAGAAAAATCCCAGTGGGCTGTTCGTACATTCTCTTCTCTGCGCTGAAATTTATTGCTTTAAAATCTGACACTGTTTTTCAAATTGAAAAATCATAGCAAAAATAGATGTTACAAGTATTTCCAGATGCAGCCTTGTAATTAGCATCAACAGCTACTTACATTTTGCTAATTATATTACCCAAATACATGCAAATAATGCAAAAAATCGAGGGACACACATTCTTAGCTGCCTTTACAGCACTGGGCGATTATCCAATTAAGACTAAAAGACGCCTCTAGGCTAATCCTTGCCTTGATGTTCAAGACAGGCATTTTTAGAAACATTACTGATTGTCTGGAACTGTAATTTAATTGTAAAGCTGCCTGACTTTTAAGGCTATGAGGCCTCCCCATCCAGCCAGGACGTGAAGGTACCGCTACAGAGAAAGCTCAACCTGTACAGAGAGATGGGGAAACAGGAGTTTCAGGGGATTTGTAACAGGATAGCAAGCTTTTTACCCTTATGTCAACGGTTCAAATCCTGCCCAGATGGGAATTGAAAGTAACCAGAGGCCTTGACAGGTGGCTAAATGGGTTTGTATTCTCAAACCAGTCTTAATGGGTGAAGTCCCTCCTTCAGAGTCCTGGCACTCCAGCAGGCGTGAGCACCTGCTCTGAGCAGTTCTTCCTCAACACACTGCAGTTATAATCACTTATTACCAGTGCAAAGCCCTTTAAGAGGCTGATAATTGTTTTGCAGTGCAGGGAGTAGATGCTCTGTGGACCTTGCCACACTAAGCAGCTCCATTTGCTTTTTTCACATGAGGATTTGAAATCAAAACTGGGGCAAAACTCACTAATGGCTGTCCTTGCCACCGTTCTGATTGATTCTAATGGGAGCAGGACAGGGCTGCTTCATGCTTCAGCTCCTCCTCCTCAGACAGCAGACTCGCTGTAAAGTCTAGCCCAAACTGAAAAAACAAGACTGGAGCAGCAGTATCAGTTACAGGGCTGTCTGTGATTATGTGTCACTATACAATGTCACTCCCTTCTCCTCCTGTGCTCCTGGCACATGAAAGCTCCCAGTGTTGTGAGCTGAACTTTGCTGACCTACCAGGCACACACCACGGCCCTCAGAGTGCTTTACAATGAACCTTTATTTTGTATGTAGCTGTGTTACACTGCACATGAGAATAAATGGCACAGCTGTTAAGATTTATGGCAGACTGTGCGTGGCTTTATGTTACTGTGCCTTGAATGTACAGACACACAAGCAACTTCTGTTGCAGTACAGAAAGGAGTCCTTTTCACTAGCCTTATTAATCCTGAATAAATAATGATGATAATCACCTACTGCAAGTTTAGTTTATAGTTTAATTAACCTACATCTGCTCCCAAGAATCAAAGGCAGAAAAATATTGTTGAAGTGTTAAATAATAGCTGCAGTTGTTCTTTCAGGGCATTACACAGAATGGCAGACCCACAGCTCTTACTGATTTTAGAGAGAACCGAGGGCTTAATGCTATGTAAGGCTTTGAAAAATCTAGGAATTAGAAGAATCCATCTGACTTGCTCAGCATGCTGAGCATCCAAGAGCAGTAGTGAACACTTAGTGCAAATAACTGAGGGAAAATAGGTTCAGAAATTATTGAAGCTCCTAACCGGCACTTAAAGATTTGAGTTGTATAGAGATCTCCAGAGAAACCTCTGAAAGAGGCAAATAAAACTAGGAAGTTGAAGACTTATTCTGGAAAACAGTACAAGGAGGCAATGCCAGTAAGGAGTATGTCACAGCTTAACATATAATGCAGCAGTGCTATTAAGTGACACCTAAACATCACTCAAGGACTCAGGGCCCCAGCTCTGCAAGAGGGTTTATACACCAGCTGAACATCTCTGTTCTCAGAGTCAGAACAAAGCATCAAGCTGCTGTTTCCTAAAGCAAGCACTGCATTTTTACTTTCAGCTTTGTTAACCCACCTTCCAAACAGAGGAGGGCTGTTCTATGCCAGGCAGTGTAGATAATCTTCCCAACTCACACCTTGATGTGGTATTTCCAGGGAGATGGCATGGCAAACAAAAAAAGGCAGTTATGGCTATGATGATTTATATGGTGATTTAAACTCCTTTAGTTTTTGTTTAGATTCTCATTTTATAAATAGTAGTGGGGCACATTTTGTCCATTACTGTTGTGCTTTCTATCAGACAGAAGGAGGTATAATGCAGACAGAAAACATGAAGGCTCTCTGTCTGCCAGACAGAAGGCTCTCTCTCTGCCTAGTACAAAACCAGACAGAAGTGGCAGAGGTAAGCACAGGAGTGCAAACCCAATAAAACTGGTTATCATGATCAGGCAGTGATGTCAGCACACCATCAGCATTGTCTGACTCTTAAATGTCTTCATTTGTAGTCGAGACAGAGGACAGTTTGGAAGGGATTCAGATGGAAATTCACATGGACTTTTTAAATAGAATTTTTGCTAATATTTGTTATGGAAAGCCCAGAGGAATTTAAGAAAATTTTTGTCCTGAAATTAAACATAAAAAGATCTTTGCAGCCAAAGGGTTGGTGAAAGTTGTTGTGGGCCAGTCAGAAGCAAGTTTTGACATCACATTGCCCAGGGGTCAGAGGCACTAGACTGTGAAAGCAGTCAAGGAAGAGATCAATAAAGACCCATGTGTTAGAGCAGAGTGAGTGAAAGATGGGAAACTCAAAACAGATTTGAGGATGCAGGAAGGTTTGCTAAGGATGGAGAGGAATACGCTACAGTAACAGAGATGTGCAAGAGTTACAGGCTGAGTGGAAGTTTTAGTGTGTATGGGAAGGACAGCCTGTATCCTTCGCAGCTTTCATTCAAGGTCAGCTTGTGAAATAAATACCCAATTTTGGTCATAAGGACATTTACAGGGGTCTAGATGACAATCCACACAATGGATATCACCCTGAGCCACAGCAGGACGTGGTGGTGCCTGCAGCAATCAGAAAGAAAAAGCTCAAAAGCTGTGATAAGGTGGACACTGAGATGGCACCACCAGAACTGCCCAAGGGAGGGATCACAGAAGGAGGGTGCTGAAGTGTGTGCATGAAGACAGTGATTACCTGGGGGTTTGCAGCAAGATTTCCTGCAGCCAAGCTGTAGTGGAGGAAGAAAACAGCATCAGAAGTCCTGTGATCTTGCCAACAGTCTCTCAGACCATTAGAGAAAAACTGTCCATTAGACTTTGCTGAAGGGCAGACAAAGGGCTAAACAGTGACAGCATCACACAGGGCAAAGGACATATCTGGGGGAAGAGCACAGGGAGGGATGTGGAAGGCAGCTGACTGGCCCACAAGTATGAAGAGGATGTGCTTGACAGGAGGTCTGTGGGGCCCAAGAGGCTTTACCGGCATGGGGAGAATTACTAGAGAAAACCCAGAGCCCCACGGAGAGGCTGGGAGGAAAGGGAATCCAGCCAGCAAGGACAGACAGCAGTCACACGACCACAGTAAAAATGAGAGCAGGCAGAAATTGGAGAAGAAGTTGGGGATCCCGTGGAGGTTTCTGAACAACATTCTTTCCCATTTTATGGTACCAGATGCATGTCTCATATCATCAAGGCTGAGTTCCAGCTTCTATCATAACACCTCTTTCCCATCCTCATCACTTTTTGAAACCAATTCCTTAATGATTGTTACTTTCCACATTTGGTTGCAGAGCAGTGCTGAGGCTCAGCAAATGCCTGCATTGCTTGCAGTTGTTCCACCCCACTGTGCTACATTTCTGTGGTTGCCTACACACATCATGACTTAACATGCTCCACGTGCCATTGATAGGATTTGTTTGACAAATAACATGCAAGAGTGAGGTGGTATCCCAAGTCATATAAGAAGTGACAGGGTCCATCTGGGCTTTGAACCTCAGTTCTGCATTTCCATCCCATTTGATTTCAATCTTAAATTGCATTTCCTGACAAACACTTGGTTGTCATTTTTACTATTCATATTAGCATTATATATATGTACAAAAGAGGAAGACAAAAGGATAAATACACTTTTATATGAAATATACCTACAAAATACCATTCTAATGATAGATGAAACAAAGTGTTTCCCAGATGTAATGTAAAATTGTATTAGAATTCAAGCTGAAAAATGCCACCTTTATTTCTTCCTAGCCTGTTTTTCTAACAATGTATTCTGAAAGTCTTATTTTTTTTCCTGGCAACAGTTGTATTTCACTTTTCCACATGTAGTTCCTCCCAGATGGGATCACAAGTTTGGACTGGAGAAGTTACCAAAATGGCAATGACATATTTTCTTGAAAATATGAATGCAGGTCACAACTTTGCACTGAAATATTACCATACTAACCTTTGCTTTGCAGAGAGGGAGAAAACTAAAATCCATGGGGATGTCACAGAATGACCCAAAATGGGGATTGGAGGGGGAGTTTTGCTGCCTGCATCCCTGTGCTCAGCCCCCACTGTCACGATGCCCCAGAAGCCACCCAGGCTGGCTGCTGCCTCAGCCGTGCCCAGCGAGGGCAGAGGGGACACAGTTCCACTGGCACAGAGCACAGGAGCCCTTCTCAGAACAGCCCAGGGACTCTGCCAACACCCTTGGAGCCACACAAGTTCAACATTACTGACAACTGTGCATAACCCCTGTAACAAACTGCATAAATACCACACCAGCTGGGCAATACTTCTGTCCCAAGGTCTGGAACAGCAGAGTAGGGGAGATTTCCCTGCTCCAAGGAGCTGGCAGGGGTGGCAGCCTGCTCCAGGATGGGACCCAAGTGTGTGATACACTCCATGCAGCAGGAGTGGGGAGACCCTCTGCAGCCCCACCAGCTCGGCAGCATCAGCCTGCACAACCTCCCAGCCAGGGACTGCTGGAGCACCCACATTTTGAAACAGGGACTTACACAGTGAGGAAATGCCTAGGGCTTGCAGAAATAAGTAGCAGTAAGCTGGGAAAGGCAGAGTGGGATCTTTGTCCAAGCTTGGCAAAAAGCCTGGCTGGAAAAAGGTAGAGTAAAGGGGTCTAACTCACCTCTCAGTGCAGGACAGACAACATCTGGCAATGAGAGATGGATTACACCAGCTGTGACAGAAGAGGAAGTGAAGTGGCAAGAGGATAAAAATAGTGGGTGAAAATTCCATGTTAATCCTACAGGATAAACACTTTAGATTGATGTTTTCAAGCACTTGCTTTAAATACACATACTTCAAAGTAAATTCTTTATTTAAAAATAATGAAATTATGACAGCTTTTATGGCTTTGTTTTTTTAAAAAAGCCTAATTGTTAGCATTTATTAATTTCTACAAAAGATGCCATCAAGGATGTGAAAAAACATACACTGTTAACTGAATACTGAATAAAATCAGCTGTCTTTTACATAACTGGTAAGTTTTAAATTAAAATATTTTAATCATAAACAAAATAAAATTTGCATAGAAGGCAATTCGAGGACATCAGCATTTCTAATTGGATTTTGTCTGTTATAACACCTCTCCATTATCAGAAGTACAGCTTTTGTACTCAACTTTGAGCCCGGACTGACAGCAAAAGAAAACTGTTTCCTGCATTAACCTTTCATTTAGTACCCTCTGCTGGCCAAAAGAAGCACAGACAGGGAAGCCAAAACCCCAATCTCCAGTAAGGAAAAAGATGCTGAAAAACCGTCAGTGACCTTCAACAGGGACGACCTAATCTGTCCCAGGGGAGAAGGCTCACAGGCACACTCAACCCGACGGAGAAAAATCAATACAACGAAATGCAATGCGTCTCAAACAGCCTAAGCAGATTTTCACAATGCAGGAAGTGACACAGGCACTCTCAGATGTACCATCAGCTCTGTTCACTTTCCTAGCATTAGCTTTTGTTAAAAATAAAATTGCTGCTTAGTCACTTAGAAGGAATGGTGAAAGCCTGAGGCATTTGTCTGCTCCTTCCTCCTCCCACTCAAGGAGAAATGTATGTGAATCACATCATAACCTCATCTTCCCTTCTCCTCCCTTTCTACAGTGAAATCTTTAAGTGAGAAATGTTTCAGTAGCTATGATGTATGAAGATTTCTTGCCACGAACTCTAGTGCCTTTGGCAGGGGCCACAGATGCTCAGTGAGCA
Organism: Platyrinchus mystaceus; assembly: GCA_035041135.1. Lineage (NCBI taxonomy): Eukaryota > Metazoa > Chordata > Aves > Passeriformes > Tyrannidae > Platyrinchus > Platyrinchus mystaceus. The sequence continues at coordinate 6,504,307 of JAWWLV010000180.1, read as the reverse complement.
GGCAGGCAGGGAGCACCTCCCCTCTCCTGCAGGCTCTCCTTGCCACCCGTGAAGCACTTCCCTTAGGGAAAACTCTTCAGCACAGGGCACCTCTGAGCAGTGCCCTGCCTTGCACACTGATTCCCAGCCCAGGCTGGTCTCCTGAAGGCCACTGCTTTGCCTTCCCTGGTGAGGAGGCTGTGCCTCAGCTACACTCAGGTTGAGGACAGAGCTGGCTGGCACATGAGTGGTTCAACAGAGTACACCTGCTCCAGGTTTGCTATCTGGTGACAGGAAGAGTCACCTCCACTCAGAGGGGACTATGAGCAGACCCAACAGTTATCCCTAATCTAGAAGGCTTTAATGTATCACAAATTTATGATCAAAGTAAACTCTGAGCAATTGTCCTCTATCCTAGACTTGACCTCTCCCTTCGAACTGCGAGGATGACTGGCTTGGCTCATGAGAGTCGTGAGTCACTGACCAAGCAGAGCAACAACTCCTGACCCAGGGCTCCAGTGCAACCTCACTGCTGGCCCTGGCAGCTGATCCTGCAGAAGTGTCTGCTTTACCCTTGAAATTACCATCCCTGGCATGAGCAGGGGAAGGCAAAAGCAGACCTCTCCTCTTGCATTCCCTCTCCTGTTTCAGGAAAAAGCTGTGCAGGCTCACAGAAAGCAGCTAAGCTGTTGGACACTCATGTCAAATAACAAAAGCCAAGCACAAGCCTGAAGTGTATGTGTGCATTCCCAAGCCTGCCCCAGGCCAGGATGAGACATACAATCCAAGCTGGGGAAACTATGCAATGATACCAAAAAGCTCTGTGTGCTCAGTGATACGACATGCAAGTAATTTTCATTTTCTAATGCACCACCCAGGTTGTTGAGAGGCAAATGTGGAATCAGGTAAGAGCTCTCCCATGCCCTGACACACAGCCAGTCTTGTTTTCTACCCCAAATATGCTGGTCACTTGTCTTTTTTGGCTTTTCACACAGTTTGCTGAGCAATGCACAGCAACGTTCCAGCATTTTTCCTAAGCCACTTGTTAATCAGCTAACAACTCTTCAGTGCTCTTGCATGGTTTACATTAATTCTTTCCATTGCCATGACATTGCACTTCTTAATTCTGTATTTAATTTGCCACTGGAAAGCACTGAAAGCTCCTCGGAGTTTGTATCATTTCCATCTCTCTTAGCCTCAAAAACACTGTTCCTTGAATATTGTGTAATTTAACCTGGGTCTTAACAAAATCTTGAGGTATGTCATAGTTAATGCAGCTTTGTGGTGAAACTTAACTAAAAATCTTTTCATCACTTTGTCTTAGTATTTTAACAGGCTCTTAAGAGTGGTTTAGGCAATAGTTTGTTTTGGGTTTTTTTTGAGATTGCAAGCACTGTTTTGATGGTGTACTTGAAGTTCAGCAAATTAGAGGAACATAATTTCCTTTGAAGAAGCCATTATCCAACCAAGGTCATAAAATTACAGAATATCCTGAGCTGGATGGGACTTTTAAGTATCGCTGAGTCCAATTCCTGACCCTACACAGGACAATCCCCAGAGTCACCCCATGTGCCTGGGAGCATTTTCCAAACACTTCTTGAGCTCTGTCAGGCTTGGTGC